>JAHWFO010057654.1:0-16013 GCA_023313115.1 Rhysida immarginata | reverse complement strand
TTTTTTTTCAATTAAATTTTGATTAAATAATTAATTGTTCTTTAGATCATTTCTTGATTAAATCTGTTTCATCATTTGTTCATTTACATTTTTCAATGTTAATTAACAAAAATTACTTCTGGTATCTCCCGTGGTAAGAAAAGCAGTCACCCCTATTTCTTGAATAAACTACCCCGACTCGAGGCTCTAAAAAGTTTCCACTCGACTGTTGTTGTTTATCTTCAGCTTTTCCTATTTCCACAAGGGGTCTCTGTGTTAATTTTTTTTGATTTGGCAATGATTTTTACGGCCGGATGCCCTTCCTGACGCCAACCTCACGAGAGGAAATATTAGAGAAAGGACAAATGCAAACATCCATGCCCTCGGCGGGATTCGAACCCGCGACTCGCTGGATCCGAGTGATAAGCCCTGCGCCTTAACCCTCTCAGCCACCGAGCCGGCTGTACAATTCCAATTTATTTACACCAGGTTTTAGCGATAACCACCTGCTGGCAAAAGTGGTTTGGGAAAAAAAAACTCGCGTTTGAGACAGGTTAACCTTGGAATGAAGGAGCAAGTACAGTTGGAAGATCATTGTATCAATGCTCGGAATCCATAAGGAAGACGGGATAGGTAATAAGAAAAATTTACTCTAAAGACAGGACAATTGCGTGGTATAGAAATATTTGGATATTGTTCACACAATCTTACATAAACATTTAAAACTAATTGCTTCAATTTGTTGAAGGTGTGTAACTTGAATAGCGACGGTGTGGAAACGGACATGGTAGCCATGATAAGATATAGCTCCGAAAAGATGTCTACGCATGCGTTATTAAATAAAAAGTATGAAAAGGTATGTAAAGTTTTCTATTAAGTTTGTTAAATATGAAGAGTAAACAATTTTAATCGTGTATATTTACTATATAATTATATTTAAAAAGTGCTAGGAACAATATATATCAGTCGCCCATGCACATGGCTTCTCGCTGCCTGTACTTGTTCCTTCATCGCAAGGTTAACCTGTTCTGAATGTAGATGAGGCGTATGTTTATTTAAGCGTCTGGAACTAGAGCCGAGCTATTTTTTATTACCTAAGGGGTTCTAAGGACTTCAGAAATTAGTACCGTGAATGGAAGGAAATAATTTCAAAACGTTTCATGATCGTGGCGGGATACAGCTACAACGATAAGTTAACTTTACATAGAGTTGAGTCAAAGGCCAAAGTTAACGCCATATGCTATCAGATTATGTTCTAACACCCATATTTACCAGGATAAATAACCCTAATAGTTAAATTCGGAAGACAATGTGTGATAGTATGATAATGCTTTTCCTGGCTTGCTCTCAGACATCTGGTTATTGCGGCATGCTCATTGAACGTTAACCGGTATAAAAACATTCTGAAGAATAAAATGCTGCCTGCCTTGGCTGTGGGCTGCAATCACTAAAGTGTCTGGTGATTTTATCCCAAGTAGAACATATATTTAATTGCAGTTTCATATTTTTGTATGATTGGAAAAGGACAAAGAAGGAAAACTTTTTCCTTGCATTCCCTAAATGAAATACTGTTTTTACTAAGAATATGTTTATCTTATGGTTCTATTGTACAGATATGACCCAGGTGTCTTATCTACAGAAACATGTAGAAGCTGGGACGCAATTTTTATTCAAATAATTAAAAAAAAATCTCCATGTACAATAAAGCATGAGTTCCATTGGTGCACTACATGTAATCTCTTTTGGTAAAATTCCTGCGGTTGTTGGCGGAATCTTTGCATAAGAGCAAAGTCTACGTTAGAGTCAGATTTAAACCACCACCCTTTTAGTGATTGTTTTAGAGAGCCAAAGACATGGAAATCGAAAGGGGACAAGTCAGGACTCACTAAGAACAGGTTTTAATTTTCTCAAGAGGGTTTATAATTCTATCGCTTATATTTATTTTAATTTTAACCAATCGCCATGTGCTTGTTGCATTTTAATCTCAACGTCAAACTTGATTTGTCTGTTGTAAATCTTTTCTGTTTTTTATTATTTTTATTTCTAAACTTTTTTAATTTCTGCTAAGACTTCCCAAAGAATGCGAGCAGATCTTCAATCTTTCGGACTAAATACTATCTTCCAACTTAATCATAACTCTTAGAAAGCAGACAGCTAATATCCGTGACAGACTCTTATTTTTAAGGAATAATCGATTTTAAATCGATTTTTAGCATCAATATTTTGCGAAATTTCAATGTGAAAAATTGCTTTCAATTTAATCTTTTAAATAGTAATTAAGATTAAAAAATGGAATATAAAAATGGATTATGCTAGTTTAATATGAAAAAAAAAATTTGGTAAAATAATTCATCCTTTCAAAACAAAATAATTTTACTAGCTCTATTAACGGCATAAGTTATTTAATATCAACAAATCATAGCCACATACTATCTGGAATGCATGAAACAAACACAACCATAGACATATTTTCTGGTTTAATTCTATTTCTCTTCTCACTAATAATTTGGCCAGTTTTGGAGAACAGATGCTCACACGGAACTGAGGTACCAACAACATAAATATTTCTCTTCGAATTGAAATAATTCTGGAAAAACTTCCTTATAAGTCAGGCATAGTTTTATTGGTTCAATTTTCCTATCTCGTATTGGAGCAATGTCCAAATATTGGCGAAGACTCGATGCCATTCCTCCAACTTGTTGAGGTGTGACATGTGATGTCAGTGTTTAATTTTATTTTTATTTTTTTGGTTGCCATTATTTTTCATAATTTTTTTTTAGTAAGTAATCTAAAGTTTTTTTTATATTTTACAATGAATATGTTTTTTTTTGTTGCCGTGTTTTTAATAATAATATACATTTTTTTTAATGATCGTTTAAAATTGATCGGCAACAATTAGTTTCCTTTTTGGGTTAGCATTGTTGGGTGAGAGGGAATTCCCAGAATCTCAGTGATGCTGGCTCAATAGGAATGTTGATTGTTACGTTTAAAAAGTTTTTTAATTGGAATAAAAAAAAAATTGAGTAAATGAAGAAAGAGAAGAAAAAATAACTTCTGCCATGAAGAAGGAAGGTGACTTCCAAGGGTGTAGTAAACAACATGGCAGTTAGGCTTTGTTTTTAGTTAGCTTAACGTTTACTAATGTTTTTAATGTTCTCTCCCCTCATCTAAACAAAAGTCAAGCTCAGTAATATTTTTCCGAAAAGCAGAAAACTGTATAAAGACTACTGGAACCAGACTTTTGTTGTCAAGAGCGACATGGATCGTTTAAAGAACGGTAACGATGTTTTAGGCCGATGTTCGATAATAGCCAAGATCCATCTTCCCCTACGTGTGTTGTAGTGAGCAGCAATAACCAACTATCATCAGAGTGGGGCGTTAGGAAGAGAAGATTGGTGAGTGTCGTAATAGTTAATGCTTGACGGGACCCTGGGAACGTTGACGAAATAAATTCATATATTCGAACAATTGAACTGGCGAATAGGGCCCAATTGGAAGAATCTAGACGCTAGGCTGAGGAATTAGACATTAAATATGAACTCAGTTTTACATGAACTGAAGGGATATATTCCTTATGGAATCCCATTTGTGTTTGAAAACTTAATTATTCTGTACTAATTAGTAAAATATGTCTGAGTGTAAGGTGGCACAAGGGATCCGCTGTTAATAATCAAGTGGAAATGGTATAGATGATATTGTTTGGCATTTTTAGCACTGGTCCAAGAAAAGAGTAGAAATAATAGGAATAGCGATTGTTGGTCTTACTTGACAGGAAGGGTTAATGTGGCCTCCCTTCTAATTGTTAAAAAAAAAGGTGCACTCGACGTGTTCATGTACGTCAAAAGTCTGGGATATGTCAAAGAGGACACAATCTCATTCCATTAATAGGCTCTGAGGTACCAGTGTTATGCATACACTAGTAATAACGATATCATCTATTTTACAAGCGACCCTTGCAAAGCCACAGGCAGATCAGTAGTGAAGGTGCACTGCCAAGGGGACGAGGACTGTATTAAGTATAGGTTACAGATTAATTTAGCAGGGGCCCCTAATAAATATAATGTCTGTTTTGTTGGTAGTAATATGGTAATAAATAAATAATGGCAACATAACTCTTGATGGAATTGGTATTTATTTCAAAATGTGTCGCAGCTAAATCCGCAACAGGTCCCAAGAACCCGTGATCGTGTCAAGGTGAGTGAGAAGGTTACATTTTGGAAACCCCATAATAATAGAACTTCCCCACCCCCCCTTGACACGTCACAGAGGTTCTCTTAATCCGGACTTGTGTAGATGTTCAAATGCCTGCCAAAGAAATCATCTTTTCTCTCTGTTGGGGGTTCAATCGTATTTGTTGGTGTAAGAGCTTTCAGCTCTGTATCAATAAATGATAGCGCCCTGGCAAAATTTCCTGAGAAATGTTAATTTTTTGAATCTAGGATCTAATATTGTGACCATTACAATAATGTGCTGCTTCTCAATATTGCCAAATCTCTGATTATTATCTTGTATCGATTGGGTCTTAATTGAGCTCCAGCTGTGGTTGTCACTTTCATCTTCTCAAGGTTGGATTTCAAACATAAAATGAAAGATAGAATTCTGCTGACAGTTGTTATTTTTTCAGCTGATATTTCAAATGTTATCCTAAGTAAGAGTCTCAGAGGCTCTTGTATATCTGTCAGTAAATCCAGATCATTACCAGAAAACATCCTACTCTATGGCATGTCTGCGTGGGCGACTATGTGTAGAAACAGATGGAGTGAACTTCAGTCGTTCCAGAACGTTACCCTGAGGACCATTGCGCAGCTTGGAAGAAGGACTGTAAAAAGTTATTACATTCACTCGGATCTGAACATGACTCGTATTGGAAACATCAGTGAGAGAAGGGTTCATAATACTGTTTCTATCAACGAAATTGTTAGTAACCTTACAGTATAACAGAGGGACAATAGAGTTTCCAACTAGTTTCACCATTTATTCCCGGCTTTATCAAGGATAACACAACCAGAGGCTTGCAGGCCTTTATATACAGAATCAAGGTACAGAATAAGCAAAGAGATTGGAGAATGGAATTACAGAAGTGTGAACCAATAACAGAAAATACTAAACGCACATCCAATGAATAAAATGATATAAGAGAAAATCAAACAAATAGCGGACCGAAAAGAAAACATATCCAGTTGTCAGAAGACAAGAGAGTTTACAAAAGAGAATGAGAGTAAAATTATATAAAACATATCTGAAAAAGTCCGGAAATAAATAAAAACATTATACAAGGTCGGAAACTGAGTCAAGTATAGCATAAACATCAAAATCCGTTTGGCAATTTAGGAGGAGGCTAAGGGTAGACATCTTGGCTTTAAATATCTCGATTGATTCAAGGGTCGCAATATTGAACGGGTCGTTGCATTTGTGTATGATGGACTTTCAAAGCTTGTCCGGATATGGCAAGCTGGTTGGCATTATAGGAATTACCGTCTTGTTTCTCGTAGGAGTTGACGTGCTCCTTGAAACGTGCGTTGAAGTTACGGGTCGATAAGCCTATGTAAAACTTATCGCAGAAAGCACAGTTCAGGCGATATACTCCAGATCGGTAAATCCCATTGCCATATCCGGACATGCTTTGAAAACCCAAGACGAAGTGATGTCCATCAGACACAATTGCAACGACCAGTTCAAGATTGCGACCCTTGAGTCAATCGAGATATTTAAAGCCAAGAGGTCAACCCCCCTAAATTGCCAAACGAATTTTGATGTATATGCTATACTTGACTCAGTCTCCGACCTTGTATAATGTTTTTATTTATTTACGGACTTTTTCAGATATGTTTTATATAATTTTATATGCTTTCTTTTCGGTCCGCGATTTGTTCGATTTTTTTTTCTTTTATCATTTTATTCATTGGATGTCCCTCAAAGTTATTGGATCACACTTCTGTAATTCAATTTTCTAATCTCTTTGCTTACTCTGTATCTTCATTCTGTATATAAAGGCCTGCAAGCCTTTTGTTGTGTTATCCTTGATAAAGCCGGGAATAAATGGCGAAACTAGTTGGAAACTCTGTTGTCCCTCTGTTATACAGTAAGGTTACTACCAATTTCCTTCATATTGGAAAGTCTGTCCAAAATCTCTTGATGAACATGGTGCAGACGATGAAGAGCCATGACAATGACCTGGTGGCTGGAACCGGATGGAAATGAAGTAGTATACAAAGTATAGAAAATCAAGGCATATTCTTGATGTCAACTTCGAAGACATTGGAAACGTTTCCTTCCCGGAATATTGGAAGATGTAATACCACCCTACCCCTCCCACTGTTCTGACAATCATCAATCTTATTTATTTATTTATTTATTTTTTCATAACGTGGAAGACCTCTTTGGGTTAGTCAGGCTTCTTGCCTATTTCAGTGTATTTCATGTGGAATTTATTCCAGAAGGGTGAGAATCGTGTAAGCACTGCTTACGTCCCACCTGAACAAATGTACACTTCACTGCTCGATTGTTGACTATCGGATAGTCACTATCGAAGAGTCTGGACCAAGACTTGGATTCCAAATGTGTCGATTGGAAACTTCTTCGTTGGAAGACTTCTTAATTGTAAGTAGAATTAATATGCTTTTAAGTTTAATTTCTCTCAATTAATTTGTTTTTCACTTCGATTACTAATTAGTTACTAATTTCGATAAGAGGACACAATAAGAACATATGTTGAACAATAAGAAACGGTGATATGTTGTCATCACTGCTCTGGTCTTCCATTGGCTCATTCGATTTTTATACCATTCACTAAGTGTAATTATTGCAATGGCCAATGGTGGCTTATGTGAAATTTACGGAAATCGATTTTGGTGAATCGGAATCGAGAAAAAACCGATTCACTAAAAATCGCAATTTATCGATAAAAAATCGGTAAATTTACATTGAATAAACCATTAAGGAATGCCATAACCAAGTACCGAAGGGTTAAACTAAACCATTCGCGGAACTATATTTTTAAACCGCCCTATGTTAATATTGTAAGTTTCTAATGGACCATAAAGAAACCATTAAACCACGTACCTTTGAACCAATTTCGACTATCATTAATTTTACGTTATATTCATTAATGACACATCATTCCAAGTTGTTTGATAAAATACATGCCATACTTTAGCTTTGAAAGTTCCAATGAACCACAATGGTTCCACTAAACCAGGTTCCTTAGAACAAATTTCGACTGCCATTAATTTTACATTATATTCATTCATGAAAAGCATTCCAAGTTGTTTGATATATTATGTGCCATATTTTAGCATGAAAAGTTCCAATGAACCATAATGGTTCCCTTAAACCAGGTTCCTTGAAACCAATTTCGACTATCATTAATTTTACGTTATATTCATTCATGACACATCATTCCAAGTCGTTTTATATATTACATGCCATATCTTATCATTGAAAATTTTTGAGGGTGTCATAAGGGTACCATTAGAGCACGTGCCATTGTTTCGATTACAATCATTTTCAAAATGGTTCATTTCCCGAACCATATTTATCAATTGGCGAAAATAGTAATTTATATCCGCTTAAATACCGTCATTACAATTTGTTTGATATATTACTTAATATATCTCTGCATTGAAAATTGCTAAGTGGGGTCGTGAAGATACCATTTGTGCACGTGCTATTGAACCGATTAAGATAATATTTCTGATTGGTTCGTGCCATATACCATATTCATCGACTGACGAAAATAGTAATGAATAACCGCTTCTATTTCGTCATTAGATTTGTTTGATATATTACTTAAGATATCTTCCCATTAAAAATTGCTTGGCGGGAAAATAGAGGTACCATTTGTGCACGTGCTAATGAACCACTTTAGATAATATTTGTGACAGGTTCGTGCCATGAACCATACTCATCGACTGACGAAAACAGATTTTTAAAATATTTCATAGCCTCGGAGGAGTTTGAGTTACAGAGAGACAGACAGACATGCTTCCACACACTGATAGCATAAAGCACCTTTCGGTACTTAATAATCGATTTAAATCGATTTCTGCCCAACACTAATTTAAACAATGCATAGAAACAACTTCTTTCCATTTTCTAGGCGATACTTTCTCAACTGCGCAGTTCAAACACTTGTACAATCGGTTATTTCTTTTTTTATGTATTACACAAGAGATATCATTGTAAGTTTATTCATGACTTATTAGATACAATTTTTTATCGATTTACTTTGTAGCATTTATAAGTTTTTTTTCCTTTGTCCTAATAAATAAAACATTCACCAGAAGAAATTCAACCTATGGATTTAGAATGAATAGAATAATAGAATAATCAAATATTTTCTTTTGAAAAAATTATTCATTCAATATATAAAGAATCAAATAATGTGGATCTTTTCTATTCATCTTGCATAGATAATAAGGGAAGAATTTACAAATAGAAAATCCAATATTTATTCAGTTCATTTGTGTGTCTGGTTATAATCTCTGATGTTCATGATATGAAAATGGGACTCAATAGAGTGACAAATAAAAACCATTCTACAAGAATCCCTTTTAATCCTGTCTGGAGGATTCAAAAACATGAAGAGTTTTCATTAGTTGCTAATATAAAAGAAGGTGAGATTTATAATAATTACATTAATATAATCATTTACCCCTTTTCTTGTACAATTTTGTTCTATCTTTTTTATAAGGTCGTCAAAGAACCGTCATAAACAAATTGCTGGTTATACCTGGCATGAAGAATGTGTTAGACAAACAGAGAAGTTCTTGCTACAAAGTATTCTGGGCTTGTATTTTGCTAGGTAGTCTTCTACTTTGTAGTTATCAGATCGTCAACAGACTTAGTTTATATTTAAGTCGACCTGTCTCATCAAAACTTACAATACTTCGAAATGATACTGTCAAATTTCCTTCCTTTACCATTTGCCCAGGAAATGGAAATTTTCTTGATCTTATTTCTCAAAGATACGCAATTGCTGTTGAAAAAGGTCTTAAAAATCTATGTGAAGTCAATGCCTTTGAACTAATGAATTCTGGCTGGAATGTATCTGATATTTGGAATCACTTCAATAACAAACATCTTTTGGAGTTTGTAGGAATGTACCCGGTTAGTAATTTTTGTCTTCTACTTTTGTTATTTTTTTCTAGTTCTTGCAACTTTATAGATGATCTCATATTCTTATCTCAAATTCTCTGCCAACATTCTTTGGATCTTAATACTTTATTTGAAAAAGGTCACCAGACACTCAGTGTTTGCAATTAACAGCCAGTGTGCAAGTGACATCCTATATACAATGTACGTTAGTTATTTGAGGACACACCTTCGTTTGGCTACTGCTGCGCTATAGGAAATTGTATGTCCTTTCCGTTTCCAGAAAAAAAAATGGCGGACCATCAAGTTACACAAATCGTGAAGAGACATGCAGTAATCGTGGCAATAAAAGCAGAGCACAGCGATTTAGAGATATCACGATTTCTAAAGGTCGCAAGATCATTCGTCCACAAAGTGCGGAAGGAGTTGGAGACCGAAGATGGCAATGTTGCACCAGTAGCAAAGCGTAAAAAGCATGCCTCACGCACTGACATCATCAGAACACCTGAATTTATTCAGCAAGGACTGTTCCTTCTTGGATGTGGAGTTTGGATGTGGCTCCCTTGTCTCTCACTTGATGCGTCAACTCGTGTCATATATACTGAAGAGCCAAAACATTATGACCATCCCCAAATTGGTGAATGAACTCGTCTGAATCAGGTGGAAGGCACGTAATTAAGTGGGAATGGTATTTAACTGCTGCTGGAGAAGGTAAGGAATCAGTCTTGCACGTAATTTTGCGAGTGATGGGAAAGGCTGCTGATCTAAGCGAATTGATAGAGGGCAGATTGTAATGGCCCGAAGACTCGGAACGAGTATCTCCGAAACTACACGACTGGTAGGTCGATCTGCCATCTTTAGTATTTATGCAAAGTGGATAAATCGGCCTCGGTAGCTCAGGGGATGCGTGATCGCCTCTGATGCCCGAGGACGAGGGTTCGACCCCGGCCGAGGACGACGAGGATTTTTTCAAGGGAAAAATCCTGAGATCACGCACTTCCTTCGGAAGGGAAGTAAAACCGTTGGTCCCGTGTAGTCGTTTGCCGGCTGCACGTTAAAGAACCCTTGCGAGGCAAAATTTACAGGCAAAATAATTGACTGTAAAATTTGCAGCTATTTTCATTGACTACACAAAAGCTTTTGATTCTATATCTATTCCTCATCTACTTTTCAAGCTCTCTTCTTACTATAACATTCGCGGACCTCCTTTAAATTGGCTCTATAACTTATTAACTAATCGGCGTTATTACTTAGCTTTTTCTGGCAAATCCTCTGCAATCTTGACCCGTAATCTCGGTGTCCCCCAAGGGTCGATTCTATCCCCTATCTTGTTTAATCTTTTCATTAATGACCTTCCTAATTACCTTATTTCAACTAAAACAATTCTTTATGCCGATGATGTTACGTTACTGCTCTCGGATAGAGACGTTAATCAAATTCTTGAGTCTCTTAACACAATTCTTAGCCGCCTTAAAAATTGGAATGTAATGAATCAGTTAACTGTCAACGTTGACAAAACTAAACTAATGTTTTTCTTTCAACGGAATAAGAGTAACATACCTGATTCTCCTCCAATTTTCTACGATAATCAACTCATATCTTGTATCAGAGTTTTTAAATACCTGGGTTTAACACTTTCCCATGATTTGACATGGGACTATCATATTGATTCTCTTGTCTCTAAATTGAATAGGAAACAGGGAATGATCTCCCGATTAAATTACCTTCCTTATCATATCTTGTTATTACTTTATTTCTCTTGGATTCATTCCGCTCTCTGCTATTGTATAATTTTTTGGGGATCGTCCACTTCTCATAATTTAACAAGACTACTAAAACTTCAAAAATGGTTTCTGCGAACCTTACTTAAAGTTAGTAAATCGTCTTCTATCTCACATTATTTCTCAGTTGTTGGTATTCCTACAGTCTATCAGATTTATATCATTCAACTAAGTTCTTTTATTTACAAAGCCATTAATGCTCAACTAATCATTTTTCCTTCTATCAGAATTAATTTACATCAAGATATTCATGGTTATGCTACTCGTAATGCAGGAAGTATTTACTTGCCTATTATCCGACGTAATTACCAATCTAGGTGCGTTTCAATAATCGGAATCAAGTGTTGGTCCTTGTTACCTTTCGAAATTCGCTCTTTACCTGTTTTTTCTGCTTTCCGCAAAGCGTTAAAAAATTTCATTCTCTCTGGGAAATTATGCCAATTTACAATAAATTTTGGTGAGCTGTTTAAGCAACTAACCTAATACCTTTATAATAATTCAAATAGAACCTATCTTTGTTCTATAGCTTAAGATATTATATTTTTCACACATCATTTGTTTTTTTTTGAGTGACCTCTTTTAATTTGTCTGATTATTAATTACTTTAGTTATATTTATTTGTTTATTGTTTTTTATTATATATGACTAGGTGTAGCCGTTATCATGTTAATCTTGTCAATTAATCAAATTTTTTTATTTTATCTAATTTTATGTATTTTGAAACTGTTTTTATCATTTAAGTATTTTTATTTGTCTATTTTTTCTGTATTTTAACCAATTACTAACTGTATTTTTTTCATTGTTCTGTGTCGTGCCCTCAGAGACCTAACTAGTCGGTCTTGGACCATACTGGCTCTGTTGGGCACTGCTGTATTATTTTTTTTACCGTAAATAAATAATAATAATAATAATAATAATAATAATAATAATGCCGTCCTGAAATGACCATGGCAGTTGAAAAGGACGTTAATAACAAACAAACCAAACCAAACCAAACCAAAGTGGATAAATGACGGTGAAACCAGCAGTAGACGCCAAGGTGCTGGACGCCCATGCGTCATCGGAGACTGTCCCTTTCGGTAAAGCAAGATCGGTGCAGACAGTGGCTCAGCTGACAGCCCAATACAATGCAAGTCCAAGTGCAAGTGTTTCTGAACACAGTTCAGCGGATCTAGTATCTAGTACAAAGAGTAGATTATCGCGAACGATAATCTGCGGCACCTACTCCTACGAGGGAGTTTTGCGCCATCCCAGTAAATAACAACTGCTACGAGATGACAGTAGCAGCCGGGACCGACGGCTTAACGTGCCCTCCGAAGCACGGGGGGTTTCATGATGGAAGAGCTGCTGGGGATAAACGAACCAGAGGCTGTCACCAACTGCTGGAAAACCAGCTATGGTCAATCGGCAAATGGGTCAGACTAAAGTCCCCCAACAGCCGCGCCCCAAATAGCTGTCCCGCCAGCAGTGGCCCTCAAGCCCTGGCCGTCACCCAACCAGCAGCTGGCCGCGCCTGAAGTTGCTGAACTCCATCGATTGGCTAGCCAACCGACGAGACAACCAGGCCACGGCCACCCCCTTGGATACTATTGGATATGGGACTGCGCAGCATTGGCCTCTGTTGACCAAGCGGTGCCTCTGTTGTGTGCCACTGTTGACCAGGCGTCATTGTCAACTATGCCTACAGAGGGCCCAGGAACATCGAGACTGGACCATGGATAAGTGGAAGAGAGTTGCCTGGTTGGATGAATCACGATTTCTTATTCATCACGTCGATGTTCGTGTCAGGGTATGCCGACTTCCAGGCGAACAGTTTCTCCTCCACTCTACAGCAGCCCATACACAGGCTGGTGGTGGCGGTATTATGTTTTGGGGGACGTTCTCATGGGCGGCTCTGGGACCCGTAGTTGTGGTAGAACGGACTATGAAAGCTGCGGACTATCTGAACGTCATTGAGGACCAGTTGCACCCTTACATGGCGTGTGTCTTCCCAACTGGAAATGGAATCTTCCAGCAGGACAACACCCCATGTCACAAGGCTCGAATTGTGTTGGAGTGGTTCGAGGAGCATAAGTATGAATTCCAATTAATGTCCTGACCATTTAACTCGCCGGTTCTTAATCTGATAGAGCACATTTGAGATGTCATGGAGCGCTGCTTAGACGTTTGGTACAATCTGTCTCCAGTCATCTAACAAGAAATTGTGGCTTCCATGCCAAAGCGAGTTGCAGCTGTTTTGCAGGTCAAAGGTGGCGCAACGCGTTATTGAGTAGGTAGTCATGATGTTTTGGCTCTTCAGTGTATGTTCGATTGGTTTAAGGTCAAGGCTCTGTGTGCTACAGATGACAACTGACATTCATATCTATTTGCCATTAGCAGACAGAAGCCAAAACACTACATGGTGCATTATTGTCCTGAAAGTAACAATCTTTGTTACCAAAAAAATTCCTGCAGCTGAGTAGATGTCCAAAATACCCTTTGTAGGGTTCAGTGTTCAAAAAACACTTCAGCATCATGACTCTGCCACTACCATCAAACTTCATGGTAGAAACGATGTACAGTCAACCATTACCAACGAAACCCTTGGAGCGGCCAGTTGATTGATGAAAATGGGTGTGAAGGGGAAAGACAGGAATTGTTTCTTCGTGACTCACTTCACATAAACGAAGAATGCCCAACGTCCCTCCCTAGACTGTTCACTCATTTTCATCAATAGACTGGCCTCTTCAGGGGTCTCGTTGTCAGCGGTTGACCGTACTAAGGTAAAAGGCACTCCTCTGGAACACAAAATGTTTTCCCACTCTTCAACAATCCAATGACGACGTCCCAAATTCCACTGGGTCTGGCAGCCTTGTGTGCACTACACGTCTGTGAATGCCAAGTGCACGCAATTCCTTCTGCAAAGTGTTGTAGGCACAATGACTCTTGTTACCTCTTGAACACCTTGTTGATGATGGTTTTCTATGGTTTTTATGAACCTACGATTTAATACCCATCAGTCATGAAAAGTGTTCCAATGCCTGTAGGTTCAAATTCTTCACGACATTACCAAAACTTGAATATGGCTAAAATAATTTTCTTGAAATTTCATGAATAAACATGCTCACAAAGTGGCACCCGATTATTACATAATTTCTGGACTATAAGTCGCACCAGTGAAACTTCGAGAAACCGTGCAAAACATTATATTAGTTGCATTTTCTGTATAGATCGCACTATATGGCATGATAAATAAAAACCTTCTAGAACATTCTACAATTTATTTACCAAAAATGATCCTTTAATTTCCATAATTGTTCTATAAACGTAATTAACAATGAATGAATAAACTCTCTGCAATCTTTTAGCTGCAACATTGCGGGTTTTCTTTGTAGGAATTCCAAATGGCCACCTAGTTGGTCAGCACAGTAGTTTGGAGACGTTTTCTGCATAAATAAATCCGTAATTAAGAAGTTCAGTATAATAAATTTACTCATTAACTAGAACATGAACGTGACCAGTCTTAATCGTATCATCCAAGGAAGTTAGGGGGCGCTATTGTGCATTTCATCACTTTTGACTATTAAGTGATCTTTTTAAAGATATCGGGACTAAAACATTTGAATCTATATATTTAAGTTCCATGGTTGATTCTTTCCAGAATTTGTTGGAAACTACTGCATCTCTAAATTTCATTTTGAACTTAAATAAAAGATCTTAGTCTGTAGATTTGTCAAAGTTAGTTTTTGTGTCCATAATTACTATTAATAAGCGGTAATTTACATTAAAATTGCTTTAAGCACATGCGTAGTGATAAAAACTGTTTTACATATTTCCGCAGAGATTGGTTGCTGTGCAGGCGTGGTAGAAAACTGTTCCTTTAACTAGCATGGAAGCATGCAACGTTCTCTGCTTTTAGTCTGCTTTATTATTCTATTTGTTGCTCTGATGATTATTTATTTATTTATTTATTTTAACTAAAGGGATTGAGAATAATAATAAGTTGGACATTTGTTTACCATCAAATTTGGCGAGTTCTATCGAGTTTTCATTTAAGTTTCATATATTTGTCGCATTTGCTGTATTAGTCGCAGAACCCTGCAAGAGCGAAACTTTTAGGTAAAAAGTGCGACTTATTGTCTGGAAAATATAGTACTCCTCTCTCAAAGTTCCTACATTTGTTTAGCCATTCTCCACTTACAATAATGCGATCAAGAGCAAATTACCACACAAACACTAAATAATCACTAAAACTGTTGATATAAGAGCATGGGGAGCAATGAGCAAGTATATTTCATGTAAATTAGGTAGTTTCATTCCTTTTATTATTGGAAGGTGAATATATTATCCTGAATGAGTTATTCTGGAGTTGTTTTGGTTATGAGGCAAAATGGAAGTTACAACAAAATCTGATCATCTCAGAGGCAAAATAATAATCAAATGCATCAAAAAGACTTCACCAAAAGGCATGCAAAAAGGAAGCCTTGAGAGGGTAATTGAAAATCTCGTGTGTTTCACTCATAATCAGGGCCGGATTTTCATTAGGCTAACTAGGCTTCAGCCTAGGGCCTCAAGATCAAGAGGGGCCTACATTTAAATTTTTAGCATTAAAAAATGGGAGGTGAAAGGGCCTCATAAGTGGAATAGCCTAGGGGCCTCTTTTTATAATTTGCCCCGCTCATAATTTGTTGTATCAATACTTAGTTGTACAAGTAAAATGTCTTTTAATAAATTGTTTTATATCTTGTCATAAATTTAGTTCTCGGCAAGATTTTCAGTTGGAGGATTGTTAACAAACCATTCAATCACAGAGACCTTACTTTATTTGGGAAAATGTGAAACATATCAAATTCGTGAGTATATATACAACCTCTGACAAATAAGTTGGTGAATGAGTTCGCACAACAAAATGCAAAACAGATAGAGCCACATTTACTTTATTGTCCTTCGAAATAATCACCCTGGAAGGCAATACACTTTTGGGATCGGGTGTATAAGTCCTGGAAGCTCCTTAGGGATTGCTTTAAGTTCACGTGTCACATTTGCTTGAATGGCTGTAATGTCCGCAAATCTGTGTCCCTTTAAGGCCCGTTTCAGGCGTGGGAACAAGAAAAAGTCTGCCGGTGCCAAGTCTGGTGAATAAGGTGGATGAGCTATGGATACGACCCCTTTGTTGGCCAG
>JAHWFO010057652.1:15861-66805 GCA_023313115.1 Rhysida immarginata | reverse complement strand
TGGATTAGACCATTCCATCAGGGTGTTGCGATTTTTATAAACAGTAGTGTATATTACATTCAGAAATAAAATTATTTTTAACATTAAAATACTGTATTTTATAAATACAAAAGTTCCACTTATTTCACAAAGTTTTTCGTATCAAATATACAATTATGTAGTAAAGAATTGTTGGCAAAAACTATATAAAGGAAAGCAAACTATATAAATATTGAGCTTTAAGCAAAGTTTCATAACAGAGTAGGCTACACAAAGAATGGTCTATGAGGATTTTTACATGCCAAACCACAGATGTTTAAATTATTGATTGAAATAGGAAAGAGATCCAGGCTGTGGAATTTTCTTTCCTATTTTCATCAGTTCTTAAAAACTCCGTTTTTTATAATTTGAAAAATGTATGACCTGGATCTATACAATAAAAAAAAATTTAAAATTCCGATTCATTATCGCATGATTCTTCAAAAGGTTTCTTAATACAGTACATACAGATGGTGGTTTATTAAAAAAAAATAATAAAAGGTCATTTCATTTTGAAAAAGGCAAAAATACAGTTACGGTAGCTTTCATGAATTTTTATTGTATGTTCATTTTTCGAAATTATTACAGTACATACGATGTATTCATGCATTAAGTACTGTAATAAATATTCATTTGAACTTTAAAAAACGATCTTGGACAATTTTAGGATATGGCGTCGCCATCTTGTTTTTGAGAATTCACTTTTGCATTACCTTTTGGAGATGAAAAAAAGGGAATTAATGTACTGTATATTGTATATACTACATAATGTACTGTAATGTGCAAGTATCTTAAGTATTATATGCTAATTTCGTTTAAAATTCGTCAGATCGAAGTTAGTTTTATTTATCAGTTGCTTACTTACTTCAATCTCCTGGATTCATCTGCTAACTTTTGTGTTGAATTTCCTGCTCGATTTTTCTTTTCCTGCAAAATAAACTCTTCTTCTTTTTCTCATTTTTTAATGCCTTGGAACTTTTTATACTGCCAATACAATTTTTATGAATTTTAATTGAGTTTCGTGTTTGAAATAATTAATTATACTTATTAATTATCTGCTTTATGTAATATTAACTCGAAGTTTTTTGAGCCCTGCATATTGGATACTCCACGGGGTATATAGGGGTGCGGGGTTTCCAAAATATTTTTTACATAAAATTGGAATTTCGCGGGGTATACAGGGGTATGGGATATATTCGCGAAAATACAGCATTACTTTGCTTTTTTAAATTTTATTATCATGACTGTTTCACCCCTTGTTGGCCTACCACTCACTAAGAGTGAAGGCGTATGTGTTCGTTTCCACAACTCAATTTTTTTTCTATCTGAAATTGACTTACAATCTCATGATTCCAGAAAATTTGTTGAAATCAAAAAAAAAAAATCTATCTATACGCATGTGACTAATTTTCTGCAACTATCTCCTCATTGATGTATTTTTATGACAATTGATTAACACTGTTTGGAGATATTAATTTTTTTCTAATAATGAAGATATGGCATAGCCAATATTTAGTCATTGTTGTATTTATTAATTACAGTGCTTTTTAAGGAGGAAAAAAAAAAAATTCGACAAATACGGACTCCTCACATTAAGAAAATTTTTTTTAAATAACTTGTTTGCTTCTGATGAGCAAATTTTGAGTAATAAAGGTTTACATCTCCCTCCCTCTCTCCCTACGAACAATTTTTCTGGGTTTTTTTTCTTTCTAACTCCTGGCAACTACTGTGACGTCACTTCTCATAAAAAATGACGTCACTCCTTACTGTCGTGAGCCGTTACGCATTCACAGTAGCCGCGAACGTAGCCACAGCCATTTTTTTATGATCCATACGAGGGCTAGGGCTTCTTTGTCGATCTGGGAATAGCGTTTCTCTGTTTCGGAAACAGACCGGCTGGCGTAAGCTATGTGTCTCTCTAACCCGTTGGCTAGACGGTGGCTTAGCATGGCCCCCAGTCTAAAATGCTGGCGTCTGTGGCGAGAATGACTGGAAGATAGGGGTCATACTGTAAGAGGACCTGCGGCGAGACGAGGGTGCTCTTTAATTTCTCATATGCTATTCAGGCTTTCTTGGTCCATACGAATTTGTCTTTGCCCAGCATTTCTCGTGGTGGTCTTGCTCTATGGGATAGAATAGGCATAAAGGCACTGTAGTACATTGCCTTTCCCAGGAAAAATTGGAGTTCCTCGCACAAAGTCAGTGTTGGGGCCCTTTGGATGGCTACGATATGGTCATTGAACTTGTGGAGACCATTTTTATCGATTATATGTCCCAAGCAAGTCAATGAAGTGGCTGCGAGCACACACTTTTTCATGTTGACGTGGAAGCCATAGGTTTTCAATCGATGTAGTGTTTGGCGCAACACTCCAATGAGTCCATCAAAAGTCGGGAAGAACACGATGATGTCATTGAAGAAGTTGACGACGTTCTGCGTGCCGCGGAAAACTTCTTCCATCCAACACTGCCAAAGTGCTGGGATATTGGCGCCACTATAGACAGCCCTGGTTGGTCTGACCAGTCCATGCATCGGCGTGTTCAACGTTAGTATCTCCCAAAATTTGTCATCGTTTGTGAGATGGGTGTACGCATCTGTGATGTCAAGGTGAGCAAGCAATGCTGTCCTCCTCATTTTGTTAAAAATATCCTCTATCTTGGGAATTGGATGTTCATCCACAATCATCTGTTTGTTCACCTTAGGTTTATGATTAACCGTGATACGTAGTGCTCCATTTTTCTTCACCATCACATGGGTCGGCGATGCCCATTCGGAGAAGTCAACCTTTTCATACAATACGGCCTTGATCTTCTCCTCGATTGCTTTCGCATACTACTCACATAAAGCAAGGGGAACGTCTCTTGCTCTGGCAAATATGAGGATGGCATCAGGCACAAGATAGACTGTAGCTGGCAGCCCTTTCAGCTCTCCTGCAGTGTTCTGGTCGTATTCTTTGATTAGTCTGTCTAATCGGGATTGCTGCTCCTCGGTGAGCAGTCCCTGGTCTTGGCTCTCCTGGATGGCTTGAATGGGCATGAACAGCTTGTCAAATCTGATTTCATGAACAAAACTGGAGATCCAGTTGTGGACCATCAGTCCTGTGGAGTTACCTTCCACCACATAGAGGTCCATTTTACGGCTGGTGCTTACGATGGTAACCTGGACTTTTGTTTTGCCAAGGCAATGCACTTGGTGAGCAGTGTAACTCCGGAACTAGAGGTCGGTCTTTTGCAGATGTATTTGGGACTTGACTTTGTGCAAACGGGTGACACCTATAATACCACAAGGTGCTCCCGTGTCAACCTCCATTTGCAGAGTCTTCCCGTCGATTTGGATAGCGATCAGGTTAGGGCAGATGGCTTCTTGGTTTGAGGTCCCCTGTAGTTGGTTTAGCACCTGTACCCGATCTACTGGTACTGGTGTTTCATTGGACGAACTACAACGTGGCCCTTTAGTCTTGGACCGACATGCTTTTGCTATGTGCCCAGTCATTTGCCAGAAGTAACATCTTGTGGTCCTAAAGCGACAGGTGTCCGCCTAGTGTTGACCGCCACACATGCCAAGCGATTTCTTCGGTACCGTCTTGTTCCCATTGGACGAGTGGTGACTGGTTGTGGAATGGTGACGCTCGCTGCTCGGGTTCGTTGCGGCGGCTTGGGAGCTTCTTCTGCTGATTCCTCTCACGATGGTTCGGTTTCGTAGTCGGAGACTCATAGCAGAGTTTATTTGCGTCTTCCGTTATTGGCAGACTTACCGTTTTTCAAATGGCCCAGGTGGCATCAAGACTTTAAACAATGGCATAGGCTTTGTCGAATTCATTTGGCTGCTTCGCGATGATCTCGTCTCGCGTCTCTGGGGAATGAAGACCATGTAGAAATTTCTCGATGAGCATTTGATCTAGAAAATCCCTGTATTGGCAATGGGCAGCGCTCTTCCAGTCGGAGTGCGTACTGAGCCACTGATTTATCTGGACTCTGGATTATAGTTCTGAACTTGACAATTTTGACGTATTTATTTCATAGTCAGTCGAAATGGCTTGTCAAAATCAATTTAAGTTCTCCACACAGAATGGTTTCCGGTTCTTTAGGGCTGGCTAGGATCTTCAGCACGCCGTTCAGTTCTGCTCCCATATGTACACGAGCATAAGCGGCATATTGGGCATCGGGAATATTGGAGAGCTGCAGTGCCCATTCAAAGCGCTTTAAATATTCCCCAACAGACGTCTCGTCGTCCATTCGATATGGCGGCACTGTAAATGTGGGGGGTTGTGGAGTAGAGAGCTCTGGAAGACGCTCCGTGCCAGGAGTTGGCCACGTGTAATGCAGAGGCTATCATTTTTGACAATTCTTGCATCAGTTCCGGAGGTACTGCCATGTTGGATTCTTTTGTCTAGGTAAGTAAAGTCCCTTTTATTGCTTCTTATCTTTATTTTTCGCTTCACCAGTTTGTCCCTGGAGACTATGTTGAGAACGGCGTTCTTTTCTTCTTCAGAGTTGGCTTTGGGAATGGCGTTCTCTGGAGGCGGTGGTCTTCGAAACTGACGATGGGACTGACGTTCTTCACATGGAATACTGCACGAAGAGATTATGGTTCGGCATCCGAATATTCCACGATGGGATTCACGTTCTCAATCCCACTTCTGACACCAAAATTCTGTTGCGTATTAACGACTCAGTGAAGTGGGTGGGGGAGCGTATCTTACTTACTGGCTACTGTTATTTACCTGCGGGTAGTATTTCGTGGGCTCCCAATGGAACATCGACTGCGGTTGAGGACGATGTAAACATAGGCATCCATCAGAACAGAATTCGGAGACGGAGAGAGATCATCTTGATCAACAAAGGAAAGATAACAATGGGAGAAACAATGGCACATAGAAGACGCCACAACTATGAACATAGTGCGCCACAACAATTAATTGTTTTTCGCAGACACGACAGTTCCAGTAACCTGGCAGTCATCAAAACAGGAAAGTGTCACGCTGCCAATAATGGAAGCCGAGTTCCTAGCTATGTCTGACATAGTCAAGGAACTCCTATGGCTGCATCGAATTCTAGAAGAATGTGAAGGGCTGTTTCCACCTCTGGGGGCTGTAAAACTGTTTTGCGAAGAGTCGGCTATCCAATTTGCCTGTAATGGAATTAAAAGTTTCCGATCTAAGCACATTGAACTCCACTATTGTTTTGTGTAAGAGGAACTGAATAATAGAAATTTCGTCTTAGATCGAGTTGATAGAACAACATTGTGGACTTCTTCAAAAAAATTCTAATTAACGAAAACTTTGAATTTTTTCGCAATAAGTAGTTGGATTACACTAAAAATTACTGTTACATTGGAGTTTATATTTCATTCTACTTGATGGATCATGTTAAAACTTTTCGTGGCACCCGTCGTACGACGGGCTTTAAAACTAGTATATATTTGCCAATAGTTTAAGTATAGCACAGAAAGGGATGGAATTGTAGAATTATAGTAAAATAATTTTCTATGCTAACTTTATTAAACATTTTTATTAGTTTAGTTTATAATGCAATCAATAGATGGCATCAGTTCTTGCAATAATGAATATTACTTCTGTTGTTCAAAATAATGTATTAGAAAGATTGTTGCATGCATAATTGAAATAAGTCTTCTTCCTTGTACGTTCGAATTTTCTCGTCCAGTCAATTTGTTGATTTACTTATACAATCCCTGGCAAAAAGTATTGCATATCATGGGACGTTCGAACAAATTCAACAGTCACAAATTTTTTATGCAGCACAGGGACACTGGATGAATCTTAAAAAATAAACGTTTATTTATCTCTTCAGACATTACATGTGTATAAATTTTCAGCCCAAAATGTTGAAAATTCAGAGAGAAAAAAGATCTTGAGTGAAACCTCACCCAGGAAAAATGTTTTGCATACACCTCTGACCTGAAAATAAATATTGCATAAAGATTCCAAACACCCTTATAGAATAGAATATAACCTTCTACAGTAAGCATTTGCAATGGACAAATTCATTCTTTAGATGTAGTTAATTATCATCACACACCAAAACCCATAACTACATTTTGACTCATTCGAATTAGCATCAATATGGCACCAATAGGGAGTGCAAGTGTGACGTCAGTCCTGGGAATTCTTCAATCACGTGACTCGATTTGGTTCCAAACAAGTCTTCTCGCTTCGGGATTTAACATGGTTTCAACGTAGGGATGGAATAAAATCGCTTTGTATAAGCCCAATGTTTATAACACATTTAAGATGTGAAATTGTTTAGTTCCTCACTGCTCAAGAAGGAGCCAAAACAGCGATTTAGACATCTATTGTTTTCCCCAAGAAAGAAAGATCTGCGAACGATGGCATTCTTTTGTTAAGTGATTAAAAGTGATTAAAAAGCTTTCTAATATTCATGTATAAATTATATAATGGTATTAAATGTATTAATAATAATATAAATTACACAAATTAACATAATAATTTAAGAGATGTCATTTTTACTGGCCGCCCATTTCAATGTTACTAGTACGTATATTGCGTGGGTTCCAATGTTTGGAACCAGCGATCCCATTTCCTAGGCTCTCGGCCCGTTCATCGCGCAAATGACGTCAGCTGTGACGTAGTCACTTGCACTCCCTATAAAAGAGTATAGTGATGGAGAGAGAGAGAGAGAGGGGTTAGATTGAAACTTCTGAAAGAAGGCAAAACCCAAAAACATATTGCCCAAATTGTTGGATGTCATCAATCAACAGTCAGCCATATAAAAAAGAAGTTTGAGATGCAAGGAACTACCTAAAACTATCTAAGGACCAGCCGTCCCTGCAAAACCAGCAGGGTGCAAGATCGAGCATTGAATTTGTATACAATTGAGAATATCATGCTCAAAAGAAATCAAGGAATGGGGGAGGAGTCATATGAATGTGCGTGCTAAAACTGTGAGGAATATACTGGCAGAGATGGGCTATAGCCGTTGCAAAGCAAAGACAAAACCGGCTATAAAAAAGAAACGCTTCGTTTTTTTTTGAGCGCTCATCGTTTTAGTTTTTTTTTCTCCTTAAATGTTTAGTATTATTTTTGTGCACGTTATTATATGGGTAACGTCGAGAATTAATTATTTTATTGAATGTTATTTTTTTCCCGTGGTCACTGATTAAATGGCCCATATTGCTTCTTGCTTCATTTCCCGATTTCATACATTTTGTATGGCCTTTTTTTTTTTTTAACATTCATGGATACAAAAACAGCACATATTGTTATATAATTATTTATTACAAAATTAATTCACTATTTAACATAAGTAAATTGGCCCGCTCACTCTCTCTGAAACAGAAAAAAAATGATTGTCTCCAGCAGTTTCATTTCACCAATAACCAACCCCCTCCCCTCCCCCTGGTGACCAAACCCAACTCCAGATTCGCGGTCCTCAACTGTATTTAAAATTGTAAAAAACAAAGAGTTTTTTTTCCTATAAATTCTTGAATATTTTATTTCTCACATCAAGTCAAAAATGGGAACAGCAGTGTATAAGAGTATAAAATTTTTACTGTTTTTTTTGGGCTCTGAAAGTGAAATCGCATTATACAAGATGCACATTATAATAGAATAAATATGGTATTTTATACAAAATCGACTAAAAACCTTAGTAATGTACCTTTAAATTGTGACATTAAAAGTCAGTTGGGGTGTCGCATAGGTCCGACGGGAGCAGGGCAAACGGAAGTGATGCTCTTTTGTTTCCGTGTATCAAGTGTGGATGTTCCGTTGTTGTGTTTTTTGCTTGTGATTGCAGCTTGTTTTATTGTCATTATGTTGTGTGGGATTTAGTTGCTTGTGTTTGAGTGCATTTCGGGGTGGAAAGGGGTATTATTTAGTTTCTTTTAAGGTTTTAGTTTTGTGTAATTGTTGCCTCGACATTGGCTCGTTATCGTCACGTTGAGGAAGTCATGACTTCAGTTACATTACTTGTTTCTTGGGAGCTGGCACTGTTAGCTCAGAGATTTTCTGAGAAGATCATGCCAACTTCCAGCAACCAATTGTCGCGGGGGTTTTTTTTTTCTCAGAAATTGCATACATTCGTTAGGTTAAAATATTTTTTGATTCTTGCCTTTTATTATTATTCTTGGGTTGGATTTTGGGCAAAGCAGGCAGCTGCCTGGGTATCCTGTACAATTCTTTATATGCCAAGTGCATAAATGAATGCCCCTAAACCAATCCTGTTTGTACATTGCGTGCAATCATTTGCCATGGTGCATCTTCGAATTTTAAACTATAAAAGTCGAGTTTTTTTTTGTTTTTTTTACAAGTACAGTATGTTTAACTTTGTGTGTGCCGCGGTCAAGCCTACAACTTGTAGATAGGGATGCAGACATTTTGTTACAAAAAAGCTCGCTCCAAAGAATTTGCAAGGGTCACAGCTTAAAATTGAAAGAATGTACCACAACTTTAATCATAAATTTATGCAGTAAACCTTGCATATTTGAACATAAAAGGCAAATGTACGGTCATTTTATTTTATCATTAATCTATTTAAAAAGCGTCGCTCATGATTAAAACAGAAGAAATCCTAAAATCATGCATTTTTTTTAAACAATGAAAAGATCATTTTTACAACTTCAATTATACAATCAAAAAAGCAAATGTTAAATCATTTAAACCTTTTAGAATCTTACAATGTCTTGTTAATACGACTTGTCGCAGTAACAAATTGCCAGTCGCGAATTTTCTTGTAACGAAATGTCGGTATTCCTTGTAGATAGGCAATGGCGGCCTCCGTTTCGAACGCACCGCAGATTGCGTTCTGAGTTCTGGTGAAATAACTTCGCACGAAGACAGCATGGCAGAGCAAATCCAGCTGGATAAACAGAGGTCATTAATAGATAGCATTGGTAAGTGACGATTTCTCTTGACTTTCCACACTGACGAGTTGCGTCCTCTATGGAACTTCGGCTGTTGTGGGTAGTGCCGTCCCGCTTACTCTTCTTCCCCCCTAGTTGCGTAGGAACCAATCAGAATATTTTGCGTCGGTTATTGGATCCGGTTCCTAGCTGTTCTGTGGTTTCGTTCTTAAGTGATAATGAACAGATGTCAAGGTAGTGAAACGAGTGAATGCCTCAGTGTCGGTATAAACAGAAAAACCTTGTATTCTTAATAGTTTTAAGTAAAATTTAGAAGTCCACACTAATTGGGCGTCACCAGTCATAGGCCAGCAAATTAAGATGTTATTGTGGGACAACAGGCGAAAATCTGGATGAAGGTTTTATTGCTTAGGTGTCGTTTTGTGGAAACTGGCGCACAGAACCGAAGCGCGGAACCGCCACTCCTGATGACACGCTAGAGCAACACCCCACTGGAGCGAGTCGGAAACATTGTGAAGCTCACCAGGGAGGGGTTCCTGTGCACTTACCCTCATGTGCTGCACTAAAAGGGGCACACTGCGCTAACAAGCAAGCTGTTTCGGAATACTTATACGAGAGCTCCAGATGCAGACCCGCTCAGTGCTCTTAGTACTCCTGGGTCTCAACACCACAGTTTGGACAGAATTTGTCCCGCCTCGCTGACTGCTTTGTGGGTTTGACATCCCGGTTATTGAGAAGGATTTTGTGGTACTTGTTCTGCAATTAGTTTTTAAGGAAAATATCGGTAGAACGGTGGATCATAATACTGTTCCTATTAACTAAACAGGTGGTGGCCTTACAGTATAACAGAGGGACATCAGGAGTTACAACTAGTTTCGCTATTTATTCCCGGCTTTGTCAAGGATATACACAGCAAGAGGCAAATGAGCCTTTATATACAGAATAGTGGTACAAAATATACAATGAGCGGTTTGTTTTTTTTTAAGGTACATGAACCAATAGGAAATAAAATAAGGGAGCCAGTCGTTCCAAAAAGGAAATAATGACCAATAGAATAGAAAAACACAACTTTGAATTATACAAAGGAAAAAAAATATACAGAAGTTATACATAGATGGTGCGCATTCAACGCGGACCGAAAAGAGAACTTATCCGGTTGTCTGGGGACAAGAGGATTTACAGAATTGAATAAACAACATAAACAAGAACTGGCTAAGAAATATACACAAAGCAAAAAGGCATAAAATAATACAGAAAACGAGAGAAGGAAATCATAATAGATCAGACAAAGAACCAAGTATTGCATGCACATTAAAGTCTGTTTGGCAATTGAGAAGCAAGTGGGGGGTGAACTTCTTGGCCTTGAATATATCGATCGCTTCAAGGGTAGCAGTTTTTTCAGGTTTATTACAGACATGCAAGACAGATGAGATGGGATGCATAGTGGGAAATACGATCCCGTTGTTTATACGAATCAATGTGTTCTTTGAATCGCACTGCAAGATTGCGGGTCGATAATCCCACATAGAACATGTCGCAGAATGCACAATCCAGGCGATAAACTCCGGGTTGGGAATACTTGATGGTGGTGACGGAGGAGGGCTGGTTCAGGGAATGAGCTGATGGGGTAGGAGTACGAAAAGATATCCGGAGGCAGAGGGACAACAGGAAATTAGAGAGCTGGATGAAATTATGGCCCAAATATAATAAGGACGTCCATTTTGTAGGATGGGGCGAAATGGGAGGGGGAGGGAGATGAGGGCTCGTCTGCAGCGGTGGAGGATGTGGGAGAACGTGGAGGAGGAATATCCATTGGCATGCATGAGGTACCGGATTATGCGGAGTTCGGAAGATCAAGATAGGGGGTTGAGGGGGAGCTTCAGGGCACGATCAATTAGGAATCTTAATGAAACTTGTTTGTGGGTAGGGGGGGTGTGAGGAGGAATGGTGTATTAAGTTGGAGGATATGGTTGGTTTGCGGAAGACTGAAAAGGAGAAGCGGTTAGTGTGGGGGTTGTTGATGATGAGGATGTCAAAGCAAGGGATAGACCAGTTATTTTCTAGTTCAAAGGTGAATTGGACATGGGGGGAAAAGGAGTTAAAGGTGTTTGGGGAAAGATGCAGCAAGTAATAGGGACTGAAGGATAGAAAAGGTGGGGGTGACACAGATGTTAGTGTATAAGTTGGTGATGTCAAGGGACATAAGGGAGAGGTGCTCATCTGTGTAAATGGAAGAGAGAGACTCGGTAAGGGTGAAAAAACTGCGTACATTCTAAGTATTAGGAAGGATTTTGAGGTTAAAGACGAAGGCGGAAAGGGATTTGGCAAAGAGGTGGGCAGGGGAATAGTTTTCGACGGGACGTATAGGCATGTTAGGTTTATGGATCTTGATTAGGGCGTTGAGGTTGGGTGGGCGAGGGTTAGGGGGGATGAGGCGTCGGAGGTATCTGAAGCGTGGGGATTTGTTGACGATGGAAATAATAGATTTGTGGTACTTAGAGGTGAGGTCCGATGGGAGGGTGACAAAATTGTTGGTGGTGATGGGTTCATTGATTTTATCTATATATGTAGAACGTGTAGCCACACCAAAGTTACGCCTCTAATTTGATGGCGGTTGCTGTATTTTTCCAACCCCGATTTCCGCAAGGGCAAGAGATGTGCCCCTCGCCCTGTGAGACGAATGTGCTAAAGCAATTGATCTCAGGCTGCGAGAAGGGTTCTATGAAAAGGTACACTACTCGGAGTGGGCATACCAACTCATGTGGTCGTGAAGAAGAATGGTGCGCTCCAGAAGAATTATAAGCCTACGGTTAATAAACAAATGATCATAGATGATCATCCAATACCAAAAATTACGGACATTTTTAACAAGATGCAAGATGCAGCGTGGTTTAGACACCTGGACATAACAGATGCCTACACTCACCTACCAATAGATGAGAAGTTCCATGAGGTGCTGACGCTAAACACGCCAACTCATGGACTCGTTAGACTGACCAGGGCAGTGTATGGAGCAGCCAACATTCCTGCACTGTGGCAACGACGCATCAAAGAGGTATTCCAAGCCGCATCTAACGTAGTCAATTTTTTCGACGATATATTCATCTTTGCACCCTATTTTGACGACTTAATTCGAGCGTTGCGTGTGACCATGGAATGCTTGAAAGCGTTTGGCCTGCATTTGAACAGGATAAAATGTGTTTTCGTGTCCACGGCACTCACTTGTTTAGGTCACATTATTAACCAGGATGGCCTACACAAATCGAATGAGCACATTGAGGCAACCCAGAAGGCACCCAGGGCAGCAACCACAGAAAAACTACAACTGTTCCTGGGAAAAGCCAGCTATTATAACGCCTTCATACCAAACTTGTCTCACCAAGCCAAGCCATTGCGGAAAATGCTCTCGCAAGAGAAGTTCGAGTGGTTTCCAGAGGCCAAAATGGCCTATGAGGACATTAAAAAGACACTGGTCTCTCCACAAGTCCTCATACAATATGGCCCCTCGTTGCCATTGATACTTGCGACTGATGCCAGCAGTTACGGCCTAGGAGCTTTCTCTCCCACTGGACAACTAGCGGACTCGAAAGACCCACTGCGTACGCGAGCCGTTCGTTGTCAGAGACTGAACGAAAATACCCCCAAATCGACAAGGAAGAACTTGCCATAGTATGGGCCGTCAAAAGGTTCTTCAACTATTTGTATGCAAGGAAGTTTGAGTTGGTTACAAGCCACAAGCCGCTCACTAAAATATTCCAGCCCTACAAGTCTCTTCCAACGCTGTGAATAAGCCGGATGGCAAATTACGCCGAATTTTTGACAAATTTTAACTTTTCAATTACTTACAGACTAACTAAGGAACACACCAACGCAGATTACTGTTCGAGACTCATGGCCGTCAACAAAATGGAAGAGGAGGAAGATAGTTTCAAACTCTTCTCAGTCCATCAGATAAACCAGCTTCCCGTTAGGCTGGAATTCATCGCAAAAGGCACCAGGAGTGATCCGAGATTAGGTAGGATCATGCAGGAGCTAGAGAGCGGACACGATCTAGTCCGAGCCGGGTAAAAATCGTCCGAGGATCACTACACCATTAGCGCGCAATGCTTGATGTTTGAGCACCAGGTGGTGATTCCCCCATCTCTGCGGCAGCCTATCCTGAACGATTTACACACCGGACACCTGGCGACAGGCAAGATGAAGGGCCTCGCCCGTTTGTTTGTTTACTGGCCGGGCATTGATGCAGATATTGAACACACTGCCAAATTGTGTGTCGAGTGCGCGATGCATTCGAACACTTCAGCACAATGCCGGCTCCACCATTGGGAATATCCAAAAGGGCCCTGGGAGAGAGTCCATATAGATTACGCAAGACCAATTGCGGGACAGATGCTCCTCATAATTGTTGACGCCTTCAGCAAATGGGTGGAGGTGAAAGCGACAGCGACCACGACTGCGGGAGCCATGACGGTGATCTTGGATGAGCTCTTCGGGGCGTATGAAGTGCCTTTCACAGTCGTTACAGACAATGGTCGCCAATTCACCTATACCGAATTCTCCACTTTTTTGCAAGAGCATTGTGTGAAATTTCATAAGCGCACAGCGCCCTACCACCCCGCCGGAGCGCTACGTGCAGATCGTGAAAAACGCTCTAAGAGCAATGGGGACGACACGAGCAACATTGAATAAGAACTTAAATTCATTCCTGGAGCGATACCGTAGAGCACCACACGCCACTACCGAGGAATCCCGGCCAAGCTCTTCTTGGGAAGAGAATTGCGCACGCGCCTGAATTTGATGCATCCGCAGGAGGTGAGCCAGCGTGTTCGGCAGAAACAGCAAAGCTAAGCGACGCCGAAATACCAGTACCTGCGAAAGGGACAAGCAGTGTATGTGCACCTCGGGAGGCCTACCTGTGAGAAATGGTTGTCATGCGTTGTGTTGCGTAGGTTGTGAGATTTGCACTATGAAGTCGCCGTGGGCAAGGAGCGTTCGAAACGGCACATTGACCAGCTGAAGCCTTGTCTATTCAAATCATACACAGATAGCAGTGTGCCTTGCCGGCCAGAAGCACGTGACAGCCACAAGTTGATAGTTCCAGAAGTGACAAGTGCGCCACGGCGAAGCGATGTGGGAGAACGTCCTCGTCGACGAGTGTGCTTTAGTGGAGAAGACAACGGCAGCCAGTCTTCAAGCCAAATGCTGGTCGTTCTTGAGCCGGAACGAGCCGAGTAGACCTATTCAGCGAACAGGACTGCTTGACAGAGCCGATGCAGCCCGAACCGCCGGCTCTTGCAGCAGATAGGGAGCCTGTTCATCCGCCAGTGTTCGCCGGGTCTCGCCGTGAACACTGGACGGAAGTGCCAGTCGCCCCTCGGCGTTCGACGCGTGAAAGTCAACCGCCCCAGCGGTATTCTCCCTAGCTCAAGTGCGATGTGAGGGAATGTTGTGTCGGCAGTCAACAAGTGAGCCGTTGTTGAGCTGCTGGCACGGAAACTGTCGTGACAGGTTTTATCAGTCCATTGTTTTGTCTCATCTTTGTTGCGAAAAGATGATATGGTTGCGGAGCAACCGATTTCTTAGCCGCCTGATTTTTGTTGCCTCAAAGCGTCTCGTCTGCTTTCGCCCATGCGTTCCAAGAGCCACACCTGAAACGAGGTAAATGCCTTTTCCTTTCCTATCTCTTAAATATAAGACATAACAGATTTGTGTATAACATGTATACAATGACAGAAGTACATTGAATGAGCCAGGAGAGTTCAGAAGGAGAGCGACCCCCTCCTCCAGTCTGCAGTTCAAGGCATCCAGTCAGAGAAACTAAAAAACAATTATGAAGGATGGGTATGAAGGGGTAGATGAATTTAAAATAGAACCAATTAGAAATCAATCAGTTTTCCAGATTCCAGAATATTTAATTAACCCTTTTGCTGCGTAAAGCAGATATATCCACACAAATTTTCATTATCTTTACCTGCGGAAATTCGATTTCTTTCACAGGGTTTAAAAAAACTTCTGGTTATGCTGCTAAAAGTGGATAAATCCGTCTTCTCAGTAATAGAAAAGAAATTTAATTATGCAGTGAAGGGGTTAGGAATCTGGGCAGTTTTAATTATAATTTCAACAATTTTAATTATAATTTCGGAAAGTTAGGGTTAAGTTTTTGAGAAGATTTTGAACTGCTATCCACAATAGGAAGCGAGATAAAATCATGTGAAGCTTATAATTCTAATTAAGCAAATAAGCTAGAACGAGGAGCGACACCTCGCTCGTTAGAATATTCTTAGAATTATGTTAGAATTAGACTGTGGCTGAACGACCCCACAGCCGCCGACTCAACGTAGACTATAGTTCAATCCTAACACGCCGGTGGTGCAGCAGTGTTGGGAGCTTGGGCAGAGAAGGAATAATTTACACCACGGTTGATAGGAACAAACAATATATTTTAATTACCAGATAAACATGAGATTAAGTATAAGTAATAAGTTTGCGCATAGGGCCCTTATTCACAAGTCTATGTACCTTATACAATCCTTTGACGAGACAGTTTTGATTTCTTAAAATAGGGAAAACTCAGTCCTAAGTCTGTATTCACATCCAGATATGCAACCAAAAAAATGCTACGTTGGTTCACTACTGCCTGAGTTAGGCATTCGTACCTCTTTGACAGGCAAACTAAAATTTATGTTTGAGGCGTACAGCCGTGACTGTGCAACATGCTCCATCATTATTCAACCTAATTACAAAATGGTAACCTCCTAGACCCAGTAGGTGGCGTACAGGTGATGCGCTGAAAGGTAAGTGCCCATAACACCCAAGTTTGCAATGTGCAGTTAGCATTTCACGGTCTTTTTATTAAGCACGAATGGGAAAGACCACCATAACCCCCTTGATCCAACAGCAGAGCCCTGCTAATCCAGGCCGTACTAAAAGGTGCTTCCTGCTTCTAAGCACAGAACCATACACCTACCCCCCACCTATCGTCACTGGACACCATACCTTTACACCCCATCCGTGCAATTCCCAGGCAATGTCTAGATTCGGGCCAGTTGCATTACCGCACATCAACAGATAGGCAATCCTAATTATAAGCAAGTTCATTCCACAACGCCATGGCAGATGACGTGGTCCTTTCCCTAAAAATCATCACTAGACCTCACTAGCGATCTGGTATTTTTCAAAAAAAAACAAAAAAAACACCCACGTCAGTCAAAATTCGTTCACTTTCACTCGCTAGTAGCCCTCCTGTGACTGCGGAGACTGCCCGAACAACTTAATCAAACATCACTCACCAAACTGTAGGTCAGCTACCATCCAAATAATAGTATTCTCCAAAACTGCTCGATACCTCATCCAAATACAGGAAACGGTGGCAAACCAAGTCGCTACCCTCTCAACTTAGAAGGTGCATCAACCCAATGCATACGCAAACGGAACGAGCTGACATTCTCTGGCGAAAAATGTATTAATTTCAAAATATTTAATAAATCACTTTTTAGCAACAAATATAGAAAAAAACGTCATCTTTGCTTACTGATGCCAAAACAAATAACATGGTTCTCATAAAATGATAATTGAGGAAAATGGGTTATGTGAGAGCTTATTTCTCTGAACACTGTTCCAAAACCAAGATGTCGGCGGTCTCAAGTCAACCAGTGCATGTTTCTTTTTGCAGAACTGCTCCACAAGTTCCCGTGACAAGTGATCATGTGGCTGAGGTGTGGGTTTGCTAAGTTAGAATGTGACAATGCCATTTTAGTTTATACAGGGTGTAAATTATCTCCTTCAAGAAACTACACTACGATGTAGACGAAATTCAGGCGATTGAAGTGATATAAGACACTTGGGGGTCGCAAATCGCAAGCAACACCATAAATTGAACCTCAAACTGAGTGGCGTGGCGCTGTGTAGCACGAGCCAAATTTGGGCGACTGTGTTCGCATGGCGCGGCCTGGCTGGTTCCCCGCTCCCCACTACCTCAACATAATTTACTTTTCTTGGGTTATGCTTACCTACGATACGGCATTAAACATCATTCAAAATTACGTTGCACTGAGGTTTACTGTAAAAAAAATTTTTTAAAAATAAAAAAAAAAAAACACAGACATAACAAAATGACGGTACGCTAAAAGCTAATTGAACTACCAGTATTTGTTCATTTCCTTGATACTTTTGGATGAAAAAACATGATAAATGCTATCGGTATTAAAAAAGGTTGGTACTGCTCGTGCTACTGACTCTGGCGCGAGAACAACGAAACGTCACGTTGGAGTGGAAGGCAGACCTCTTCGGGATGAGGTAGTTGCCCAAATTTGGCTTGTGCTACTCAGCACCACGCCATTCAGCTTAGTTTGAGGTTCAATTAACGGCGTTGCTTGAGATTTGCGACTCCAAGTGTCTTATATCACTTTAATCGTTTGAATTTCATCTAAAACGTAGTATAGTTTTTTTGAAGGAGATAATTTACACCCTGTATAAATATTTATAGGCATACATTTGTGTATTTTTGTATTTGGTATTTTATATTCGCTGTAATAGTTAATTGCAATGCGATTTGTCTGTTGTAGCAAATAGACATTGTTGATGGTTTTGCCATTTTGTTTTAAATCGATTCATTCTTATATGTTAGAAATAAACAGTAAAAAGAATCATTTACTTGTTTCTTGTAATAAGGTAGTGTTTCTCTTAATGCTGCAACAATGTTTATTGACATTGTTGGGGACTTTGTTGCAGCAAAGAGAGATTTGGCGAAGAGATCGTGTGTTTCTTATTTAGGTGTTGCACACTTGACTTTGGTGCGTGTTGATGCATATGATGAAAGAGGAGCTTCGAGTAAGGCTGATCAGCATCGATAATGGCGATGTCAAAGCTTGCCTTTTGGAAGAATTATGCTGATAACTAGAATAATGCAGTGACCAAGTCGAGATGAATAGTTTTGTTTGATATATTTACCGGTTCTTAACGTTTTTTTGTCTTTTTTTTCCTTGCTTGCTCTCGCAGCGTGAGCGCCAATCCGATTTGGAACACGTTCATGGCGCGCCTTCGAAGCGTTGATAATCGCATATTTGATTTTCGTCGTGCGTTGCTTCTAGGATAAGAAAACTCCCTAAGCTTCAGCTACATGAAGAGAACTTTCCTTTTCTATTATTTACCATGAATTTCCGGCGGGTCTGGTGATCCTAAACGTTTGGCTCGGGATAGGCGTTATCACTCTTCTTTTCTCCCCTCGCAAGCAGCGAGAACTCGTTTCCGTGTATCATTGTAGAGCAACGGCACCTGTGCTGTTATATGCAGGGCATAACCAGATATATATTTTACCATCAGCTTCTTTTGGTGACATACTGTAAATTAATGATAATGACGAACTATCCAAAACTGTGTATCAGTAAAGTAGAACTGGCTATCAGTCTACCTGTAGTTTAATTGGATGCCTATCAGAGCGACTACATGTGTTGCCAGTGGTGACATTGGTCACGTTTGTTTTAATGTCTATCTTGTGAAGCTGAGCCCTAACAGGCCGTCTCAATCATAAGGGTAGACAGTTATGGTGTCAGACCCATGGGAATATAGGTACATATAAAAGAAATAAAAACTCTTTCACCACAACAAAAATTAAGGAAAAATACAACCTGAACCTGGAAGCGCTTTTCGACAGCAAGGCTATCATCATTCAGCAGGGACCAAGGCGTACACTAGGGGTAACCGAGTGAACTGACTTGAAAGCGGAAAAACTGAATATATATAGAGAAAAGACCATGGGTTTAGGCCGATCAGAGAAATTACACCGAAAGGGGACAAATTAATGATAGGGCAATTGGGTCCACCATTGGATTAATGCTGAGTCGCCAATGGGACCTGAGTCTGAATTTAGTAGTAAATTATTATTGGTTTTTTGTATGGCCATACTTTCAAAAGCGTCCAGCAGGTGTTTTTTATTTATTGAATATAACAATTTTAAATTATCGATAGAAAAATCATGTCCAGTCTCGATGGAGTGTTTTGCTATGGCAGAAAGGTTGCTTCTCCCGAATCTTCTGTGGTCTATGTGTTCTTTAAACCTGGTTGATAAACTCTGTTTCGTTTGACCTTTGTAAACCATTGGGCAATGGGAACAGTGGGCTTCATAGATTCCAGACTTCTGTAGGTGCGATACTTTGTCCTTGGGATTATCCAACAAATAACTTATTTGGTTTGGGTTGCTAAAGGATAAAGAAATGTTATGTGGTTTAAAGATCGAATTAAGTCCTTTAATAAAAAACTTATTATAGGGTAAGGAGATAATTTTTTTCTTTTTTTTAACGGTGTGTAAGGTGGATGTGTCTGAAATAAACTTTTTGAATTTCCCTTTTCTTAACAGGTCTACAACAGTTCTAGAGCTGTAATCGTTTTTTATAGCAATATTTTTAATTAAGGAGATTTCGTGCTTAAAAGCGGTTTTACTTAGTGGAAGATTTAGGGCTCTATCGATCATCAAGATAAACGTGGAAACTTTTTGGTTCCAGGGGTGACTAGAATCAATGGGAATGTAATTTAGTTTATTGGTTGGTTTTCAAAAACGTCTAAAGATAATGAGTTATTATCCCTAATAATTAAAATATCCAAAAAGGGCAGCTTATTATTCTCTTCCATTTCGAAAGTAAACTTGATCGAGGGAAAGAAGCTATTGATGTGTTGAACGAAATTATTTACATCACAAATATTGGTATCGAAAATGTCATCGATGTACCGGAACCAATTGTCGGGAAAATAGTTACCAGAGTTTTTTAGAATGTCCTCGAAACCTATTTATTTTATAAACCTGGCCATTGTATTGAAAGATGTTGTTGACGCAGAGTTCTGTTAAACTTATACATTCATCAATCTTAATTCTAGGGATTTGGTTCTTGCGAAGAATGTCTTTAAGAAAATTAAGAGTTTCAGGAATAGGTACATTGGGAAATAGTGAGACAATAAACGAAACTAGTATCTCACTGTCTTTGACCACTTTATTTTTTAATTTTTTGACTAATTCTATGCTATTTTTAACCGAACTATCGAAATCTGAGAGTTTTAGAGTTTTTAGAAATTTGACCAAAAACTTAGAAATCAAATAGGTTGGGGAATCTATGTTAGATACAATCGGCCGCATTTTGTTCCCAGGTTTGTGAATCTTGGGTAGTGCATATAATTTGGGTAAAGTGGGATTGGCAATGGTCAGTGAGGGCACCATATTTTTAGGAACAGTATTACGGCACTTATTTAAAACCTTTTTCACTTCTTTAGTTAGTTTAGTTAAAGGGTCACCATTTAAGGTATCAAATGAGCCTTCAGACATAAGATCATTGACCCTATCAAAATAGTCGGATTTTTTCATAATAACCGTGTTGTTACCCATGTCACTTTTTAAGAAGAAACAATCTTTAGATTTAAGAGAATTAATAATTTTAAAATTTTGTTTATCTGAAACATTCTGGATGTTGTTGTTCCAATTTTTTAATAAAATTTTTGTGCATTGTTCTCTAATGGATTTTTTGTTGGGATTTGAAAGAATATTTCGCCGACTAATTGCTGAATATCTTTATGTTTATTATTAACTGCGAATTTCAGACTTTTAGATAGTAAATCTAACTCTTGCTCACTAAATTGTATATCCGTCTGATTTATTACATTATTTGAGCCCATTATATTATTATTATTATTAGCCAAAGGTTTCTGATTGTTAATGATAAGAGTTAGCTTGTTCGAAAGTTTTTTAGTTTAATGATCAATTTTTTGTTGATTAACTAAGTTCATCCTATAATTGATCCATGGTCTTTTCGCTATATAAATTCAGTTTTTGCGCTTTCAAGTCAGTTCACTCGGTTCCCCCTAGTGTACTCCTTGGTCAGGTTGTATTTTTCCTTAATTTTTATTGTGGTGAAAGAGTTTTTTATTTCTTTTATTTACTATTATCCACATACTTATTTTTTCCTTTTTTGTCATATTAGTAAACATTCTGTTTACTTTTGTGCCTTTATTCCGTGAAATTTTTCATAGGTACATATGTTGAGTGGATTCGGGACACATGTCGGGAGCAGGGCGCTGTGTTTAGTTCAAGTGCTGGGTGCTTGTGTGGCTTATTCGGGGTTGTTGCATCCCTCTCCTCCTCAATCCAAAAGCTGCTGATAGTAAATAGCTAAAGGTTTGTAGGTGTTTAAAAAGAGATGCACGGCACGCTCTCGCGACTGCTCCCGCGCTATTTTTCTCTCTGGCGTTCCGTCTGGCATGGTGATGGCATTTGTTGGTGCTTTGTACCATGTGATCTGTTTGGCTCTGCCCACTGAGTATTGTTCCGATGCCTGTGCAGGCAAGAAGCCGTAGCGTGAGAAAATGTTGGTTTCATTGATTATTTTATTCTTACATTTTATTGTTAATTTTTAACGTTTATCAAGGGGCCTCATAATTATCTTTTTTTACTTAACTTTTTCACTCTTTCTAATTACAATTATTCAATGTAACCCTTTTATGACTATTAAACACAGTTTTACCCATCTTAACTACACTGCTTGTTCTGTCAGTTACGAACACCCTCGCGAGTCTCCACCCTCCCTGCCCTATCATGTGGCGGTTATTCCCTGTCTAGGTCGAATATACGACCTGTCCCCGCACATGGGGGCCACATTTTGGTGCCCGAACAGAAACTCGCTAGTCCGTCATACATTCCAGACTATTAAAACCTGACAATTGGTAGTGCAGTTTGGGAGTTGGGAGTGTGTTGGCTTGAAAGTGCTGCATGCTAACTTTTGTTGACAGTGTCATAATGCCGAACAATTGTGTCTGTTGCTTACAGTTGATTCATAAGAAGGAGGATTTGAACAGGCTTGTCGAGGTGGTCTCAAATGGCATAGTGGGCAAGGGTGCCCAATACATGGGGATCGATAATGTTGGTGACAAGGTTTGCCTAGTGGCTGAGGTAGCTGATGGCTGGCATGGCTTCCAGGTTGTGGAAGGGTAGTTCCTTAGAACTATATCCAAACAAAGGCACCACCAAGCTGAGAGACCGAGTGAGACCGAATAAATGTACCAAACCAGGGTAGGAGTGCCTTGTGGGGTTAAGAAGGGGAGTGTAGTAATGGTGGCCGTTGAGGGTAGTCCTGATGGAATGTGCTTTGGGCCATATCGGGTGGTTAAGTGGGTGTCCCGATCCTTTATCAAAATTTTAGGCTTGAGGTTTAAGGACACTCAATTTGTCCACAAAAGCAGGGTATGGGCATGGATTAGACCACAGAACCCTCGGCTCATTCAAGATGGCAACGATTCCATGGTGCTTCAACGAATTTGAAGGATATAGCCGTTGGCACAGACGGGACCACTACAGAGGAAAAATAAGGCAGAGGCTGTTACTGAGTGTAGAATTGAGAAGATGGGCGATGATTTAGGCAGCCAGCCAGAAAGGCCAGAGCTGCAGTTGTTGCAATTTGTCCATGTAGTGTGTGTTTTGGACAGTGATGGTGGTCAGCCGACTGCCCAGGAGTCTTCCACAGTGTTGGAGTTACCAGAGAAAGAACCTCTAATACAGGTCAAAAGCTTCTTAACGTTTTTTGTCTTTTTTTCCTTGCTTGCGCCCCCAACATGAGCGCCGATCCGATTTGGAACACGTTCATGGCACGCCTTCGAAGCGTTGACGATCGCATATTTGATTTTCGTCATGCGTTGCTTCTAAGATAAGAAAACTCCCAGAGCTTCAGTACATAGTGAGAACTTTCCTTTTTTAAATCTTTACCGTGAATTTCCGGCAGGGTCTGGTGATAATAAAAGTTCGGCTTGGGGTTAGCATCATCGCTCTTCTCCCCCCCCCCTCCTAAGCAGCGAGAACTTGTTTCAGTGTATTGCCATAGAGCAACGGTGCCTGTGCTGTTATATGCAGGGCATAGCCAGATATATATTTTACCTGCAGTTCCTTTTGGAGGCGTACTGTAAATTATTGATATCGATGAATATCTAGAACTGTGTATCAATAAAGTAGAACTGGTTATCAGTCAACCTGTAGTTTAATTGGATGCCAATCAGAGCGACTACATGCGTTGCCAGTGGTGACATTGGTCACATTTATCTTACAGTCTATCTTGTGAAGCTGAGCCCTAACAGGCCATCTGAATTATAAGGGTAGACAGTTATTGTGTCAGATCCTTGGGAAAGTATAGGTACATACGTCATTGAGTGGATTCGGCCACACGGTCGTTGTGTTGTGGGTAAATAGACAGCGGAGCGGGGCACTGTGTTTAGGTTCAAGCACTGGGCGCTTGGATGGCTTGTTCGGGGTTACAGCATCCCTTCCCTCCTCAATCTGAAAGCTGCTGATAGTAAATAAGTAAGGTTTGTAGGGTTTTGTTATAATAATAAACTCAACAATCCACTAAGCAACAATAATGCTACTCACGATCTAACAATCATAAAACATTTCCTTCACAACAATCATTTATCTTATTTATGAATAAATATATGAATACTATAAATTATTACACTAACAATACTGTTGTTAATGCATGATTCCGATGTTCAGATGTCATGATAAACGTCATATCCTTTCAATCATAAGAAATCTCATTTTCGAGGCTCATTGGTAAATTAAAATTAAAATTAATCTAAAGTGCAATGAAAATTTTCTACATAAAAATTGTCCATACAAATACTGTGACATCCTATGTCACTGTGAATTTTGTTGATCTTGCACTAAAAAACTAGATTTAGTCCTTGAATTTAAGTTATTTTGCTTATACACACGCCTCCCAGTAACAGTTTGTTCACATTCCTACACAAGTTTCGCTAACCAGCCACTCTCCCCGCGTTGTATGACTGATTCTAGTCGACGCCTAGTCGGCCCACGCAGCGATGACCGCTCAACACAATTAGCCAGAATATGTTCACCATATTTGTAAATAATTCGTCAGAATAAGATACGTGCAGAAATTATAAAGCCAAACACATTACTCATAAAAAAACAATGATATACTAAACACATCATATTGCGCAATTAATTAAATGAAAAGTAATGTCCAATAATCACTCAGACAAAAAATAAACAAAATCAGATCAACTGCTAAATGATAAACAATGAAAAAAACAAAATCAGATCATTTCACATGTCCAATACAGTCACTTACCGTTTTCCTTTAATTGACTTTCCCTATCTTGTTTTTTTTAAATTTTTTGAAAGCATACGAATTGAAAAAAGTAAAGGTAACAGGTTGCAAATTTTCAGGCTGAGCAAATATTAAAGCAAAAATGCCGCGAGGAACCCGATTAAGTGACATGGAAAAGGGGCGCATTATTGGTCTGCATGAATCTGGACAATCTGCAAGATTCATTGCATGAATATTGGTAAACACACAGGGTGGTGGATAACTATTTAAGGTTAAGAGAAAATTATGGCCAAAAGAAGTTAACTGGACGACCTGAAAAACTAACCATTAGCCAAAAAAGAGCAATAATTCGAAAAGTGAACCAAAATTCACTGTCTCTACATACTCTCGCATCAAGAGATGACATTCCCGTATGCAAATCCACAATTGCAACTGTTATTCATAAGCGTAACATCCTCCAGTACCAGAAGAGAAAATCGCTTCCTGTTCTAAAAATTTGCCATAAAGAAAAACGGCTTCTTTGGTCAAAAGGAAAGATGTCATGGGACGAAAAGTAGAAGTATGTGATCTGGACCAGCGAAAAAAGAACTCAATCTTGACGGTCCTGATGCATGGCAATTTTATTGGCACAACCTTAGAAAAGAGGTCCAGTGTCATTCAAAACCTTAAAGTGCAGGTGGATATGTTATGGTGTGGGGAGCTTTCGGATAGGGTGGTTTCTCGAATATTGCTTTCATTAGTAGATGAATGAATGCTAGTGCACACAAAGATTATTCACTCGAGCTCAATTCTGCAGAAGAGATGGGAGGACCCTACTGGCTATTCCAGCAGGACAATGCTGCTGTACATAATGCTAAAAAGCACATGGGAGAATGGTGTTCCTGTCATTGATTGGCCTGCATTATGTCCTTAAACAGAATGGAGAATGTTTGGGGATGCTTATCATGTTCTGTGTATTCCAATGGAACGCAGTACTCAACCACACAGGAATTGAAGACTGCCATAGTAGAAACATGGGAAGGACTTGACGTGACTCACCTCCAAAGCTTTGTTGTGACTTTGCCAGAGGGCATCTATAAAGTTATCCAAAAAAAACGGAAACTTCACTGGATATTAAACCATAAAAAACATAGTGGTATATATTTATTGGACATGTGAAATGGTCAGATATTGTTTTTTCATTATTTATTATTTAGCAGTTGGTCAGATTTTGTTTGTTTTTTGTCTAGATGATCATTATTCATTTAAATAAATGCGCAATTTCATGTGTTTATTGTATCATTGTTTTTATGAATAACGTGTTTGGCTTTATAATTTCTGGACGCGCCTTAGTTCAACTATTGCCAATGGCGATTAGGCGAGCGGACTGCGCAGACACTAATAATACATTTTTAAAATATCTGGTAAATTGAAGAAAATAATGGAAGCTTTAGCGAAGAGATAAAAATAATATAACAAAGTTCAATTTCAGTGAATAAATTTCTCGCTGATTCCTTCCTGCCTGCATACATTCGTAAATGTTTCATGAATGCTGCATACTGTTTTTCTGACGTGAAAACAAATGAAAAGCAACTTCATCTCTTCTATATTGGCGGACACAACAACTTTTCACTACAGGGAGTCTGTAAGTCTCTACATTGGAAAATGACGATTCCCATCAAAACAACTGCAGAATGAGTAGGGTCATTCCATGCCAAATCAGCACAGAAAAAGAACATTTTCAACCTTACAATCTCGGATTTTAATAAAAATTGGGTTATTTGTTAGACTTTTATAGTAGGTAACCCATGTAAATTTTGAGATGTCTTCATGTATTATTTTACGAGTTATGGAACTTTAAAAATAACCAAGAACGCCTTTTTTTTCTAAGTGCGGGGGTTTGAAAAAATAATCATAACTGAAGCTCTATTGGAAGGTAGCAACTTCAAATTAGTTTCATTTTGAAGCTTACACATTGATCTTTCCAACGATATGAACATGGTCTAGTCCAGAAATAAAAATTTTTGACCTTGAATTTCCAAAAATGCAGTCCTCGAATGTTATTCAAAATATTATATACAGTGTAGCCAAATATACTGTATCTGTCCTCTAAATTTTATGTTGGGAAAGCAATTACTCTCCTTCACCCAAAAATGTTTACAACTTAAACTGCTTTTTAAAAAGGAAAGAAAACATCAGAAAACAATGTATTTTTGTCATCAAAACCAAAGATAGTTGTCTGAAAATTTCATTTCTATCAACAATGAAATTTTCAATTAGATAAATAATTGATTTATTTATTTTTGTAAATTTGGGACTTTTAGTAATCAGTTATTTCTTGCACTGGCCGAAAAAAAAAGGGCCCTTTGATCTAGATCAGTGAACACAACACAATCAATTAAGCAGGGATTTTTCTGAATGGGCAGGACAGATACAATTAAGCAAGATAAAAAAGGAACTCTAACCTCGTTTAATAACAGTTTCAACCCATACGAATAATCAAGAAGTTTTGGGAGTGCATCACGTCCTGGACCTTTGGAAATTATTCAACATCAGTTATGACAACACATTTTTCATTTCTCCGAAATGAAAGCAAGTCGTTTTCACTAGCAAGTTTGCTGCAATCCTTTTAATGAAAGGGGTCATAAAATTCACAAAGTCAGCTTAAGAAATGTTTCAGCTTGGGTGCATTTCAGTGAAAATCTTGAAAGTTTGGCAAAAAGTGTGCACGAATGTGTAAATCCACCCATGTGGGTGCATGTCGGTAAAAATCTTGAAAGTTTGGCAAAAAGTGTGCATTGAAACTAATTTGGACTATCATTTATTTTGCTATATATTCATTCATGACACATCATTTCAAGTCGTTTGATATATTATATGCCATATTTTAGCATTGAAAGTTCCAATATGATCGAAAAGTTTCCTGGCTTGCAGCTCTGTGACAAAGAGATTATCACACCTAGATGAAGCTGGACCTTCACATGGTCAAACTGAAGATTATGACATGGATAATGAATCATGTGCTACAAATGAAGCAATTATGTCATTAAATAAAGGTTTATAATGTCTGGGTTAATCACCAATTAAGAAAAAGAGAATTAAAGAATCAAAATACCCACAGAAAAAAACATCAATAACAGCTTCACTGAAGGATAAAGTTTTCAATTTAAACTCTGATGATACGCAAACTCCCCAACTGCAGACGATAAAATGTTGGTTCAGCTGAAATCAAAATTTAATGAAACCAACATAAGACGACAGAAAGTGACAATTTTAACGCTCTTGCAGCAGACCTGGAGCATTCGGAAAACAAAAAAAAGAATTTCCAGCGACAAATCCTTGCATACATGATTCGACAAGCTAAACAAATTGTAAAAGAACATGGAATTTTAGCATCTCCAAATCCTAAACCTGGTTGAAGTAGAAGAGGCTGTTAAAGAATTTTATGGTTCAGACGATGTAAGCCGTCTTATGCCTGGCAAAAAGGAGTACGTGTCTATGATAGTAGATGGAAGCAAAAGACCTGTTCAAAAACAGCTTATTCTTAATAACCTCAAAAAACTTTATGCCAAGTTTAAAAATGTCAATCCAAGTGCCTCTACTGGATTTTCTACGTTTGCCGAGTTATGCCCTAAAAACTGCATTTTTGTTGGGCATGTACTATTCACCAAAATGCAAAGTTAATAGCAAAGTTTTAGCATGCTATAAAACTACAACAGCATACTAAAGATGAAGAAAATCCGATTGGCTCATACAAACACTGTTTACATTTAATAATGTGTAATCCTCCTCTTCCTTGCTGCTATTTTAGTAATTGTGATGATGGTCCAGGTTCTGCTAAGCTAACAGAAAGAATTAATAGCATTTTTCAGGACAACTACATCGATAATGTCACTTCTAAGTAATGGATATCAACAGACAGATCGATACTGGAAACAATTATGAAGTCGACTGATGATTTCACTGAAGATCTGAAAGAAAAGTTGCCTACTTTGCTAAGTCACTCTCATATTGCCTCTGCCCAATCAGCCTTTCTAAACCAGTCTAAGTCTAATATGCAATATGGAGAGCTGATAGTGCTGATTGATTTTTCAGAAAACTATTTTTTTTTTTCTTCAGGATGACATACAACGGTTTCATTGGAACAATGCACAGGCCACAGTTCAACTCTATGTTATCTACTTTAAAAAACAAAACTGCCCTGGAGAAATAAAAAACACCAACCTTGTTATTCCACACTGTCTGACACATGACACGTTCAGTGCATTTTTTTCAGAGACATTTAATAAGTTTCTTGAAAGATAAATTTGAAAGCATAAATAAGATTTTGTACTTTTCAGATGGATCTGTGCAGCACACTTCAAATATCGTAAAAACTTTCTTAATCTCATGTACCATGAAAACGACTTTGGGATCCCAGCAGAATAGCATTTTTTTCCACTCTGCATGGCAAAAGTGCATGAGATGGAGTTGGTGGCACTGTTAAAAGGCTTGCTTCAAGAGCCAGCTTGCTGATAATGAGCAGATCATGACTCCCTGCAAACTCTTAGACTGGGCTACATCCAATATCAGTGAAATGAGCTTTGTATTCGTTGGCCAAGAGGAGTATCTTTTGAAAGAAAACTTTCTCAATAACCACTTTGCAAAAAGTCAAACCATTCCAGGTACTCAGTGATTGCATGCATGTTTGCCTAAATGGATATGTGTACTACTGACGAAACTATACTCTTGTGCACAAGAATATGTTGAACAGCGGGTCATTGCAGAAGGAAACTCCTTCGGTATAACTGATATGAGGGGTTTTGTCACTTGTGTGTATGAAGATGCTTGGTGGCTACCATGTGTGTTGTTTGTGAATGAGAACACAAACGAGATCAAAGTTAGTTTTCTTTATCCACGTGGCCCATCACCATCATTTTACTATCCCGTTCATCCGGACATTTTGGTTATTCCAAGGTTTTCTTGTTCTTACCAAAGTACACCTGCGCATTGCAACTGGACATACAAACACCATGTCCCACTTGAAAACTCAACAAGCAACACAAATACTGTCTATGCTGTTAGTGAAATAAGTTAATTTCTGCAACATCTGTTCTGTCAAACATCAGATGGAAGGAGTGTCATCTCCTCTCTGCTCTACTGGTTTGTCGGTTCCACTAGACAACAAGGGACGATGATGATGATGTCTGACTTCCCGAGACGGATGTTTCCTCCAGAGTGACTATGAGAAACCCCAACTCTCTAACAAATGAGTTCTTCATTGGTTCACGTGCAACCCACAGACGCTATGCAAGCATTATGCTGCCGGATCTTCATGGAGAAGTTTGTCCATGGTTTATTCCAACATGAAGTCAACCAGAACTTACACAGACTGACCAAAGCACATGACTCTTTATACTTTCATTTAACAAAAGTTATTTCAGTTTTGTATTAACGCAATAAAATAAGCCACCATTTAGAAGAAAAAAAACTCTTCAAACGCAAATAAATGTTATTATTACTTTTTCTGTAGTATCCATTTGCTACTTTTCATAAATTCAATTGCCTCGTTCATAACACGTTCCTCCAGGGAAGAAAAAAAAGTTATAGCGTATTGACCATTTTATCTTTGAGAAAATAGCTTTTCACCTATTCTGTCAATTAGTAGCATCTTATCCCATTGTTATCCCAACATGAAATTTTGAGGAGAGATATAATATATTTGGATACACAATATATAATATTTTGAAAAAAATCTAGAGGACTGCATTTTTGGAAATTCAAGGTCAAAAATTACTCTCCTTTACCCCAAAAATTTGTATTTCCGGACTAGACCATATCACATATCATTGGAAAGATCAATGTCTGATTCTTTAAAATGAAACTGATTTGAAGTTGGTATCTTTGTGACTGGTCAGTGTGGTTTTGTTTGTTTTGTTATCTCTGGGGTGACTTCCGCGTTTTATTCGCAGGCAGGAGGGGCGTAGATGTGTAGATTCAAAATCGGGCCTGTCTGCTCCGTGCATTGTGCTTTTTGCGTTTATTTGTTTTGTTAAAACTAAAATAAAAAATAAAAAAATTACGCTTTTTGTAATGCCTTTTGTCAGTTAAGTTTCATTTTTGAACAGTTGGGATGCTGCAACAATGGACAGAGTGAGTGCTTGCCTCTGGAACGTTGTTGCTGCACCATTTCTGAAAAATCCTGGAGGAGAACAAAAACAATGATGATTCCCCTTTGTTGAACGAGAGCATTCCTTGTTTTTGCATGAGAGGCTATGCAGTGAAGCCAAACATGAATTCTCAGCAAGTTCGATTCCGTGGTAAAAACTGTCGCAATGAAAAAATGCTTTAAAGCCTCCCTTTTGCAAAACACAGTAATTTCATGTTAAAATAGAGTTCAGTGAAATTTAAACAATGAGTTTCACGTGGTTTGTTCGTTCATGTTGATGTGTGAGCGATTTCGCTTTTTTGTTCTCAGAGTAGAGTCAACCAGGCAGAACGCTTATGGATCCTGCTGGGTTCTGTGCTGAGGTGTTGCTGTTGTAAATATCGACCAAGATAAGAAGACATGGCAACAGATCTGCAGGACTGGTGAGATCGTTCTTGGTTTATTGCGATATCCCCCCCTCCCCCTCTTCAATACTTCGTCAATTATTAGCTGATCAGGAGACATTTCCAAGCAACATGGTTTTGTATGTTTTGGGACCACTCTTTATGTACACAATAAAAAGGCGACCATGCCCAGGTTGTTGTACTGGGGTTACACATTGGTGGCCATCAGTCTGTGTAAGCGTGAATGAACTGCATTCAAGCAGTGTGAAGGCTTGAAGAGTTGCCAAGTTTGAACTTTGTGTATTCTGTGTTTTTTTTAAGATAGAGAATAGTATTTAAGCATAGTGAAGTATGTATTCCGGGATCAAGCCTGGAGATTGTAATGCTGTGCTTGCCTCGAGCACCCACCCAAGGGAATAGCTCGAATAGTTCAGGAAACGCACAGACAGTGAGGCAGTTGCTGGGCCCGAGATGCTGCCGTGCGAAGCGTTGTGAGTGACGAGTTTTGGCTTTCAAGACACGGGTGCGTCCTGTTGTTGGGAATACAGGGATACGGCTCTCCTCCCCCCTTTCAGCCTGAGGCTCAATGCAATTTGAAAATAGCCAGAGGGCATGGCACCTTTATGTGTCGCTCTGGAGCGTTGTTGGTTTAGGCATGTGTAAAAAGGGCAAGAATGACATCGGCTGTGCGTGCTCCTGCAAAACACATTGTAGTGCATTTTTACACAATTTCCCGTGGCGCTTGTGGTAGGCAGGTAGCACTCTACACTTGTGTGTTTTGCTTTTGTGGGTTGACATGCATGAGTGCCTATATTAGTAAGTAGTGCCTGTACTGATTTTGTGGTATGCGTAATTAGAGATGCTTGTTGTGTGTTACGTTTATCATTAAGTTTTGATAGTTCCGTTTGTTGGGGCCCTTTCTTCTATCATATGCAACTCTGTTGAGTTTTCTTGTATTTTGTTCAATTTCAGCTGCTTTATAGATTTAATATGCTTGTCATTAAAATTATTAATGTTCCGTTATAACCATGTTCTGTTCCTTTAAGCACAGTACAATATCGCGCGAGTCTAAACAACCTTTGCCTCTACGTGAGGGGGTTGTTCAGGAACAGGCCTTGTGGGCACAATCCTGCCTCCGCACTTGGGTGGGCACATCTTAAATAGAATTCAAAGTTATGGTTATTTTTTGAAACCTCGCATATAGAAGAAAAAAAAAGCATTTTTTGCCATTTTTAAAAATCCATAACTCGTAAAATAATGCATGAAAAAAATCACAAAATTACATGGGTTAACTACTATATAGGACTGACAAATAACCAAATTTTCATCAAAATTGGAGATGGTGAGCTTGTGAGCCGTGTTGATTTGGCATGGAATGATCCAGTGGACTTGTGCCTGTGTATTAACAGAAAGCACTTTCAACATCATCTGTAAACTTGTGCGTACCCTCACTACTTAATATAGTCCATTCCTAACGTAAATAAAGTGATATATTTTCCTATTTATTGGATTATTCCTTTTGTTTTTCACTGCAGAGAGATTTTACAGACACCCTATATTTTCACAATTAATTATTAATTCATGTGAATAACACAGTCATGTATAGGGGGAATTGAGCGTTTTCTCCCTCTACGGTGTCCATCTTGCAAAATAATGTCATTTTAAAGACCAATGAGTAGCTCAGGAAATCATTCAATAAAATTGAAACCCTAAGTCCTGACAAGTTGTAAAGCAGACTGTTAATAAAAGGGGAAAAAAAACTAAAATAAAAAATAAAAAAGAACCTGACGCAAAATTGAACGATGTCGTACACCAGAAAAGGTGCAAATATATTGGTAGAAATACAGTAGATGGTTTGATTTGGTTTGGTTTGGTTTGGTTGGTATTAGCGTCATTTTCAACTGCCATGGTCATTTCAGGACGGCGTTATAGGGGCTGCAAATTTTGCCTCGCAAGGGTTCTTTAACATGCAGCCGGCGAAACGATTACACAGTACCAACGGCTTTACTTCTCTTCCGAAGGAAGTGCGTGATCTCAGGATTTTCCCCCTGAAAAAATCCTCGTCGTCCTTGGCCGGGGTCGAACCTGCGTCCATGGGCATCAGAGAAGTACAGTAGAACCCTGATTTAAACTTGTAATGGATGGAAAGGGAGTGACGGTTAATTGAAAACGATGGATTATTCATTTTTGTGTTCAACATGTTTAGCGGTACAATTCAATAATCAACACAACACAATACCCAGTCAAAGCTCAATAAATAGTACAGTATAACCACAGATGTATGCCTGCACCACTTTTAATTGTAACTTAAAACCTCCCTCCAAAAGGGCATCTCCAACTAACGGGAAAAGCAGCCTCGCACAGGGTTTCTAGCGTAGTTTAACTTTCCTATATATTTTGTTCATACATTCATGAAAAATTGTAAATATATATCATGAAAATAAAAAATTATAGATGATGACAGTTAATTGGCCGAACGGTTAACTGAGGAATGGAAAATCAAGGTTCTACTATACTTCCATTAATTTTAATCCAATAATGCTTATATATTCAGGATATTCACCCAAAACAGAACACTAAGCTATTGATAATTCATAAAATCGCAATTATGAAATTAACAAATAATGATTAACCCTGTCAAAAACTTACGGGCCATTCCATGTCAGTTCAACCACACCCTGACACCCACTATCTCAGACTTCGATGAAACTTGCATGGTTTTTCTATTGACTGATGTAAGTAACCATATGAAATTGTTTTGCTCTACCTCTAACAGTTTAGATTTTATAGCCTTCCAAAGTTTTTGGATTATTGCAATTTCAATCATTCGGCCGCAGAAAGCTTCTTTGTTTTCCAATGAAGAATAAATTTCAGAGCTGCCAACCTCAAGGAAGTCACTGGCAGGAGATTCGATTTTCCAAAAGGAGTTATGCAAATCACACTTGATATTAAAATTTGCATAGTATCAAATTATCTACATAGAATTATTACTACAAAAGAATAATATTAATTAAATCTGTAGTGAATTAAAATGCTTAAATAAATTTAACCTATATTTTTATTATATAGTATTTATTTAACATCAGTATAAATAAACTGGGAGACAACCTCATTAAATTCTAATTTTATTAATAGAAGAATTTTAACAGTAATGATATAACTCATATTACTGATTGTGTATTTTTTTTATTCGCATCGTAGTGTAGAAATAAATTTTCGTGTTCAATGAAAAGACAATCCAGTAAAGACGGTAGCGCCCTTGTGACGATCTAGAAAAGATAGTAGCGCTCTTGTGACGTAATTTCAATATAGCGAATCATGGCAAAGATAATTGGCGGATATTTTTCAACTAAACTTTCAAGTTCTAAAAGAGAATCTTAAAATCGAATTTTTAATTTTACAACTTCAAATAACTTTCGGGATATTTATTAATAATTGACATTTTCGTATCGGGAGGCGGGAAATGGTAGATATATCGTGAGTCTCTCGCCATTGTCGGGAGAGTTGGCAGCTCTGAAATTATATCTTTCTTAGTTATCAACCAATATAGATAAAAAAAATTTTTCAGTATATATCAATATGTCAGGAATAATTTTTAAAAAATGAACAAAGCTACCAAATGTTTATTTGGGGCTGGAAAAAAATCTGAAAGTGTCATTTGCAGAATTTTTAGAACAAAATGCAGAGTACTGTGATAAATGGAATATCTCTGAAAGGGAAAAAGATAATCATTACTTTCTTTTATTGTGTTTGTTCTAAGATATGTGCTCTACCTTTAGTGGGTTTTTTACTCCTTTGTTATTTTTTCTCACTTCAAAACCAAAACTTTGAGAATTTATTTATTTTTAATAAATGAAAACTGAAGTTAATGCTCCAATTATTCCGCAACCTGGATTTTCCATCCATATTTTTCCATTGATATCATGGAGATAATAAGATATCATGGACATTATTTTCTAATAATAAAATTAAAGTCAAGTTTTTGCATGGAGGTAAAGATTTTTTTTAAACAGTAAAGCAAAAGAGAATGAATCATATTCTTACATCTCCTAGAAGCCTCTCTGTTGTTGATGTTGACAGGAGAAGGCTCAGAACAATATATCCTGGATGCTGGGAATTTAGTAACTTATAACTGTATTTAAAATTCTGAAAAAAAAAAAATGCACTAAGTTCTCATATCTAGTAAATAAATTATAAAAGTTATCAATGACTAGTTATTGACAATTAGGATATATTAGGTCTCAGAAATATAAACTCTTACACATTTTCAGTTCAAATTTCAATAAGCATGTTATTTACCGTATTTTTTCGAATATTGGCCGCATTCACTTTAGGCCACAGCCGCAAATTTGACGAAGGAACGAAAAAATAAGCATTTATAGGCCGCGGTTTACATTAGACTGCAAAAAGACTTTGCCTAAAAAGATCGAAATACTTCCGTTTCAGCGTCCCATAGTATTTTCAATAGTAATTTAGCTAATAATTTTATTATTTGTTGACGCAGCAAGCTCTTGCTTTAGGCATTGTTAACGTCTAACAATGCCCACTGCTCATCTCTCGTGCCACGTTACCATAGCATAGAGTTTTATTGACATCTTGCTGTAATTTTGCGTTATCTTTTGTTCTTTTCTGAATAAAGTCGGAATTTTTTATTCTGCCAATTTGTCTACATCTTCTTGATGTACCCGCTCCACTTTCTACATCTTGTTGATGTGCCCGCTCTGCTTTCTACATCGTCTTGATATACCCGCTCCGCTATTCTACTGAATATCTCTCCGCATTTACCGCCCTACAAGATAAGCCACGCTTCCCGCTTCACATTTAATACCGCACATTATTTTGGTCCTTCGAGCCAGATAGCTGCCTTGTTCGCATCGGATTCTCGGTTTGTCCACATCGGATTCTCGCTTCGTCCAAGCCATATCGCCCAGATATCCGCTTCGCCCGCATTTTATGGTTCATCCAAGCCGAATCACCCGCTTCACCCATATCAGATTTCTTATTTCGCCTGCTTTGTGATACGGTTATTTCGCCCGCCTTGCGAACCGGTTGCCCGCTTTATCCGCTTTTACTCGCTGGCCATTATGGAAATGACTCTTACCGAAACGAAGGACACTGTCGCTATGCTCATGCATGATCTGCAAGGAGTTAATGATGTAGCATACGATATTCTGTTCGCTACTACACCAATAGACGCTCAACAGCAGAAGAACTTTTTTGCTGCAGCAGCAACTATCAGAGAGCTACAAGGTAAAATTGATACCTTATTAGATACTCGTAACCTCCTAGAGCTATCAGCAAACGAGGATTTCATTCCTGACTACTCAGAGCTGTCAATTATACATGAACTATTTGGACGCATTCTACGAGTCTAGTCTCACCTCATCGCTCTAAAGCCTGGTTCCCATAGCTCCGATTTCAGGTCCAATCCTACGATAATCGTAACCGACTGAGTCGAGCCTATGGAAACTGAATTTCTCCTCCTCCCATTTTCAGTTCCGACTCCAAGGTCCGACTGAAATTGAGGCGACTAATCGTTAGTCACAGTAGTTTGAACCGTTCAAACATTTTCAAGCTCCGATCCTACAATTTCGGTCCCGTGGATCGATGTGAAGGGATTCCATAACACCATTCGTGTTTCGACAATAAAAAAAGTGATTTTCGTAACTCGCAAAATGTTAACAATCAATTTAAAAAATGGTTTAAAAATATGAACATTGAGGAAAACTTTAAATTATATAATTTAGATAAATGGATTGTTTTAATACAAAAAAAAAAATTACCCAAAATGAAAAAAGTTTATTACCCCCAAAACGATCAGACATTTTTCAGAATTATATTTTTAAAATTGAATTAACCAAAATGAGACATTGAGGTGGTATTTGTTTTATAATATAGTTGAGATTTTTAAATGCTTTATTTTACTAATATTTAAAATTCAATATTCTAAATATCTATAAAATTTGGATTCGATCAGAAAACAATACAATATTTTCAGAATATATAATTAAAATATGCAACTAAAATGTTTACTAAAAATTGCATCAAAATGTTTTTATCAGAAATAAATTAATTCATAATAAATCTAAATGATAGAAAACTTTTAACAATCAATGGATATCGATTCATAATCTAATAATTTAGTAGACTAGGGAAACGCCCCAGCGTATAAAATTTTATATATTTATCGACTATAATTATATGATTTTCAATTTATTTTTGCTCTCAAATATAAATTGAAAATCATGTAATTATAGTCGATAAATAAATAAAATTTTTATATGCTGGGGTGTATTCCTAGTTTGCTAAATTATTAGATTATGAATCACATTTTAATGGTTAATTAATTATATAATTTGAAAATATTTGCAGTTTTTAATCCTTTGTTTGATTCCATAGAAGTGTTTTAAATGTTATTTTATTTAATGAAAAAATGTTTTCTATTTTTGTATTTATTTATTGTGTAGAATATTGAATTTTAAACTTGAAGTGGTGTCATGTTTTTCTTTTTAGAAAAAAAAACAACTTTTATATATTACTCATTTTGGATGACCCTTTTGTTGTTGAGATATAAAAACAACCATTTTTATATAAAATTTGTTAATAAAAAAATTCTTACTTCTTTTCTATTTGTGAAATAAATGAATTTTTTATTTTCTATTTTATCAGCGCCAAAGCCAGCACTGTTTCTGTTGACTGGCTTTGTACGTGTTGCTCCAGGGAAGAGAAGAGGAGGGTAATTCGTCGAATCGTCGTTCATGGTTTTCCATGCTCCTGCCTTTTTATGTTGAGGAATGTCAAATAAATTATCACAGACGAATGTAAAACTAGTTTCCTCTTTATTATTTGATAATTTTTAACGGATACACGTTTTTTTAAAGCTGTATACAACGTACGAAAACACTCTTGCCTACGTATCAATAAACTAGACGCCATGTTTACTCTCTCTCGACGCAGCTATCGACGAGATTTTATAAGAAACCTTTATATCTCCAGGAATATACGTACTATTATCATACAAATGAACACAGAAAAGTAAAACAAGCCTCTTAAGCATATGCTACAGCTACAATGCATTTCAAGCATTATTTTTTACAGGGTGATTCCAAACATTATTTTTTTGGTTCACTTCTTTGCTGGTCCCCTATTTGCCTTCGGGAGAAAACCTTCGCTGAAATATATGAGGTGTAACATCCTTTTTACACCCCTGAAATTTCAGGATAATTCGTCAAGTATTTTTCTAGATATTCAACAAAACGTCTAAAATCGAAAGTGAAGGATTACTTTCTTCCAATCAGTGTTCTATGGGACGCTAAAACGAAGTATTTCGATCTTCTTTAGGCTAAGTTTTTTTTGCGGCCGAATGTGAATCGTGGCCTATATTTTTTTTCGTTTCACTGTCAAATTTGCGGCTGCGGCCTAAAGTGAATGCGGCCAATATTCGAAAAAATACGGTATATTCGTACAATGAAATAATAAAAAATTATTATAAGACAGAACTAAATGTATTTTTGGAAGAGGCGGCTAATAAAGCAAAGCATCTGCAATAAAATGCTCACTTTGTTAATTTTCCAGTTGAAAGCATTTATGTTTTGTCCAGTTCTGTTTGTCAAGTACATAAAACGCCACATGCAAACCCCATGTGCTCGGCACGTAAACTGAAGTTATAGGATTTCAGACAAATTTTTTTTCTTATATTCAATTTTATTTTCAATCTTATTGGATGGCAAATATTATTCAATCCCTACGTTTGATGTTTTTTGAGATAATTTTAATTAAAAAATTGAAATCGTGAAATCATGACGGTATCACAATCTATTAAAAGATTTCTGTATATTATTACAGACAATATAAACTATCCTATTAGCAATTATTTTATTATAATAAATTTATTAATATAATTTGTTTATTATAAAATCCATCAACAATTATGTCTGATCGGTGAAAAATTTTCTTTTTTTTTTGGCCATTAGAAGGAAAGTTATCAGTTGTAGTTGTCAATCAGGAGAAAACATTAGACAAAGGGGCACCTCGCAAAAATAACTTAAAAATAGGTTAAAGTTTCTCGCACACATGGGTTGCTTAGCAATGCGACGCTTTCTCCGCCAAAGTTTTGTCATTTCCGTTAAAAATACTCTCAAGCCTGTTTCACATAGAGCTTTGCGGAGCGGAAAACACGCGGAAGCGCAATCCGCGGGCAAAAGCGGACTTTTTCCGCTAAACTGAGGCGTTTCACATTCACGCGCAAACGTTGCAGATCCGCTCCGCGAGAGTTGCGGAGCCGATTTTTCATTTCAAGGAGGTCGGGAAATTTTGCGGAATCTGCTTTGCCTCAGCCAATCAGGAAGCAAGTAAAGCGCAAAGCATGCAGGGAGCAGGGAGAAGCAAACTAAAGCGGGAGAGACAAACTAAAATATGGCCGGCAAGCGTGCATTTACCAAGAAGCTTATAAGTCTAGTTAATGAAAGAATGCCAATTTGGAACAGTAAAATGAAAGAACACAGAAATTCACAGCTGACAGGAATGCTATGGGAGGAAGTAGCTTTCGAGCTATCAATCTCAGGTAAGTAAATGAAAAAAAATTTTTCGCCAACACGTAGATGAAGTTGACTCGGACTTTTAAATTTGTAAAAGAATTAAATTGTTCATTATTCTGTTGTAGTTGAAGAAGCAATGAAGAAATTCAAATATCTGAGAGACAATTATGTAAAAGAAAAAAGAAAAGAAACTACAGTCAATTCTCGTTAATACGAAATCGTGGGGACCAAGAAATTTTTTCGTATTATTCGTATTTCGTATAAACCAACAATACTAAAAGTGTTATGAAATAAGCACGGAAATAAAATACTTTAAGTTAGAAATAATTTTTATTCATCTCTCCTAAAAAAATCTGTAATAACAGTTTGTTTTCGCGCTAAAACGATTTTTTTTATTGTTGAAATAAATAACGGGCAAATTTTTTACGTTTTTAAAACAGCGTGGCCTGGCGAATTTGCCAATAACTATCGGCTTTTTCTTGTCAGTGCCATCCATATTTGTACATAATAATACTGACAACCGTTCTTTGCTACTTTTCCCTATGAAAGATACCGTAAAAAAACATTAGATACATGTACAAAACTATCGGTAAAAAATACAATAAAGTTTAAATGACGCATGCATACCTCCATGACACTTTTCACCTTTTAAATGATAAGATTTCTCGGGCAGAAGATTATAAAATAGGGCGGTTTCGTCAGCGTTGTAACTTCAGATCTAATGAAAGATCATTTCGTTTCCTTTTGCTTGAAGCTGACAGTGAATAAAATTCCTGACTGTAGATAACTGCGTTGTAGCGATGAGAAAATTGATTTTGAAACAATACCGATATTGCACTTGTTTAAATAAAGATTTGAGCGCCATGTGACAGGATTTCAGATCTGAATAGCTGAACCAATCAGATTTCGCGAATCAGATTTCCCGTTAGTTTGAAAGCACGTGATTCAGATTTCGCGAATCAGATTTCCCGTTAGTTTGAAAGCACGTGATTCGTTAGTTTGAAAAATTCGACTAAATAACCGATGTTTTTTTATCGAATAAAAATATCGACTGATTAAAAAAATCAAGAATTCATTTATTCGAAAACTGTAATTCAGAAGCAACCGCATATGAAATGACTTTGAAAATTATTTTTATTAAATTTACACTTCGAAATCTGAAATTTTATCATTAAAATTGTTCCTAAAAGTACTATTTTTCAATAAAATTATGAAATTTTCTTTCGTATAAACCGTATTTTAGTAAAAATATGTTCGTATAAAGCAGAGAATTTTACATAGTAATTGCTTTTTCGGGGACGGGCCACAAAATGTTTTCTTATTAACCGGAATTTCGTATTAACCAATTTCGGATTAACGAGAATTGACTGTAATTCCAAACGGTCAGGAAAAGCTGAAAAAGACGTATATACACCGTCATGGCCGTATTACAACCAACTTCATTTTTTACGTGATACAGTTGTCAACCGCAGGTAATAATCAACTCTTGCCTTTGAATATTCTAGTTATTTAATATAATATCTGATATAAGTTATTGCCTGTATCGCAAATAAAAGAACCAGGTAAAAGTCCAGAGTGGCGGTTTCTATTTTCTATTTTATGGTCACATTGATCAGCCCCGTCACGTTTTTTTCACATAAGCTTGTTTTCATGCCTGTCATGTTCTGAATTTATTATTGCATTTAAGCAATAAATAAATGTAACACATTTAATGAATTTAATAAATGATTTATCATATTTAGGTTAGATATTAACGGAGTTTATGCAAGTACACACATCACGGAAGTCCCGTGACGATGTATGGGCGGCAAGGCCGATATTAATGACCCACAGGCCGCCCGTAGCTGATGTTCACCATCACGGGACTTTCGTGTTTTTTCCCCCGCATACGTAAAATATAATTTCTATGCAATAAGTTATTTGCTTACAATATAGACACGTTATGAATTCAAGACATAAACGAACGGGCCTGACCGATATCTTTCCAAAATATTAGGGAACGCCACTCTGGGCTTTTATCCAAAAGGGGTTTATTTTAAAAACTGATTTATTATTATTTAAGAATTTATTTATTACTGTAATTAATTTATTATTATACAAATACTGGACAGTACTGTACATGTATTTTTAAAGCATACTCTGCCAAATCAAATCTTAACAATATATGACAACATCTCTATTTCCAAAATGTTCGAAAATTCATTTTGAATAAGTCATTTCTAAATATGTAATTTTAAATATCAGTACACGAAGAAGCAGAACACTTAATATGTTGCTACGAGAAGTTTCAAAAATATATCAATATATAAATTCTGTATATCAGCTGTTTAGTTAATATTTCAAGAAAAATGCTTTAAAAACACAAGTACTGTATTGTACAATATTAATATTTAAAAATAATGAAAGTGGTTTTGTGAAATTTTAAGACAGATAATTTCTTATTATGTCAGCATTCCAGTTCTATAATGTTTAGAATAGTAGAGAAAAATATAAGTGATGTGTAGTAGTTAAGATAAAAGAATAAAAATTGCATGGCATAAAAATATTTATACGAAACCTAAGTATCAACTGATATTCTCATCAGCAAAGGTTTTCAAAAACATCAAATTAATTAGTTAAGGTGTTGTTACATTGTTTTTAATAGTATAGTGAAGGAAAAGTAATTAAGGGCATTTTTACAAAATTTTTATTCTTTTATTCTTAACTACTACACATCATTAATATTTTTCTCTAGTTTTCTAATTATTATTGGAATGCTGTTATTACTCTTGTTATAGTGTTATTTTTATTCCTTTATAATGGAATAATAGGTAATGAAGTACTAATACTTCATCATTCTCTGTATCTTCATTACTCATATTCCTTATTGTACTGAAATACTTACAAGTTTTATAACGAACACTTAAAACAAATTCACTACAAATTCTATCAGTGTTGATTAAAAAATTTGTAATATTTCAGGTCTATAACTAATATGTGTAATGAAGATACAGAGAATGATGGAGTATTAGTATACTTGAATAGAGAATCTCATTATCTATTATTCCAATTATTATAAAAGAAAGATTCCATTTATTACCTTGAAATCTATTAGAGAATGATGAATTATTAGTACTTGACTATAGAATCCCATTACCTATTAATATAATGCTTATACAGGGAGATTCAAAAAAAGCCTGTGTGAGGAAAAAAACTAAGTCCAAGGACAATTGGGTTTGCAACAATAAGTATATTCAACAATTGCAAAACCTATTGTTCTGGGACTGTTTTTTTTTTTTTTTTTACTCTCCCTGTATAACTGGAATGCAGACATAATCAGGTATCTATCTTACAAATCTCACAAAACCGCTTTCATTATATTTAAATATTAATAATGTATAATATAGTACCGGTAGTTGTATTTTTAAAGAATTCTTCTCGAAATGAAACTATTATTTCGGAATTTATCACAATCTATATTTTTTTGAAACTTGTACAGTATTCTGTGTGTATTAAGTGTACAGATTTTTACAAATGCATATTTTAAAACTAATGAAGAGTCGATTCTAATGGATTTTACAGATGCTCCTTTAAAATCACACACATTAATGTTAATTGAATTTTTTTACTCTATTATTAAAAAACTTTTTTATTCCCACAGGACAACAAGCAATATCTGTTCCGAACACGAACAGACGACAGCGTTGGACAATGATGATGTTGTTTCTAATGCAGATGGCCTGACTCCAGCTATTTCCCAGATACTGGATTCAACCTTTGTTGAAAACAGAGAATGCCATTCACCGATTGAAGGTGTACAGACTACTGTCCCAATAGTAGATGTCAGCTGACACACCACCTGGAGTAGGTGTATATCTGCCAAATCCTGGCTCGTCTTCAGTTACCAGTGCCGAGACGAGGCAGTTGCTAAAAAGCATGAAAAACCCCAAATAAAGAAAAAGGGTTGATTGGGAGGATTCGCTCCTCCAGCAGTTTAAACAATTCAACCAACAAGAAATGGAACTGCAGGAAAGAATGGTTACTGTCCAAAGAGCAACCATGCCAGATGAAAATAGAAAGAACTGGTCATTTGCTCTGGCAATGGAACGGCATTTAGACCGTGTGCCAGAGGAATTAATTGGGCAATGCCAATTACAAGTTTTAGAAACAATACTTTCCTTTAAATCTTAATGAACAATGAGTTTATTATCATTTTATTTTTTTTTTCTGTTTGATAATATTTTAGTATACGTGTATTCTAATATACCAAGGCTCATGCTAATTCAGGAATCGTTACTGACAATAAGGATAAAATTTAAGCTCTTTACTCACTAGCAGCATGTATATTCAGTATAATTTCTTATGCAATTTCAGAGTTACATGCCGCTAAGAACTTGGTAATCCAGACCGCTACACTGAAAACTGACATCCTACACAATTAGAACTTGGGCTTAAGATGTCAGCTAACCTAATTTAACCGGATTACCAACTTTTTAGCATCGTGCAACTCTGAAATTGCATAAGAAATTATACTGAACGTACATGCTGCTAGTGAGTAAAGAGTTTAAATTTTATCCTTATTTTCAGTAAGTATTTACTAAATTTCCTAAATTTACTCGACTTAGATAGGGGCCCTATTAGTGAATCACTATTGATCAAATGGGCGACGCACTTACCCAATCAATAAATTTCAGTTGGATGTTTTTGTCTTGATTGGCTTCCGTTCGTTATAAATACTCAGCATGTTCTATTCCAAGTCAGCTCTCTCAAGTTCTCTCGAGGGGCTCCTTGGCTGCTGAATGATGAAAGCAAAGCTTTCGAAAAGCGCTTACAGACTCAGGTTGTATTTTTTCATTTTATTTTCGGTCTTTGTCTTTTTATGTTTGTTCAATTCCTGTCTCGTTGTGGAAAAAGAGTTTTATTTTATTCTTAAGTTAATCATCTGCATTATCCACTTAAGATTTTTAGACAATTTATTCCATTACTATCTTTAACTAACCTTAAGTATTTTTTCCTTTTCCTTTCTTTTCGAGGTTTTCTCTTCCCATTAATACTTTACTTGTTAGTCTTTAAATTATAAACTGAATCATTGGTCCAATTCATCGGCAGTTTGCCAGTGATTTTTCAGCGCTTATCAACCTCTATGAAAAGGCCACTGGCTATGCTTAAGACTAGTATTTGGCTAACTTCTCTGCTACTGATCACTTTCCTTAAGAAGAATATTTGTTCATCTCATCCATCCTGGTCATTACGAATGGTCTCTGTTAGTTTAAAGCCTCTCCTTTACAGGATCTGCCATAATGCCATCTCTTGCTGCATACAAAGCATTCATTTCCTCTAGACAGTCTACAGGGCTCCCAAGATTTCTTATTCAATTTCATATCTAAAGAGTCAATTTTATTTATAAGTTGTTGCTGTTGTACCCTATGAGAAGGGATATGAGATATTTGCAAATTACACACATAATTAAGACACCAAAATAGTTCAGTCTGATAAAATTAGTTTGATATTTACTAGGTAACTACAAAAGTTCTTGCAGTTTTTAATTCTGGAAAACAAAATGGTGCTCTGGAAAAAAAAAAAGTAGCGTATCACTAGTCCCTAAAGTAATCCCCACTGGCATCTAGCACCTTATGCCAACGTGTCTCCAGTTGATCAGTCTCCTGGGTGTAAAATTTGCCCGTCTTGGACTCAAATATGTCCTTGAGTGCTTTTCGCAGGTCTGTATCATTGATGTAGGATTTTCCACGAAGATGTTTGTCCAGAGAATGGAAAAGGTGATAATCCATTGGAGCAAGATCTGGTGAGTAAGGTGGATGATACAAAGTTTCCCAGCCAAGCCGCTCTATAGTTTCCCTGGTAATCCGTGCCACATGTGGTGGGGCATTGTCATGAAGGAAGAGTACCCCTTTGTGATTCACCAATGCTGGCTCCTTCTGCTGCAATGCCAATTGCACACGTTCCAACTGCTGGGTGTGCATGTCCCCAGTGGTGGTTTGGCCAGTTGATAGCAGCTTGTAGTGAATCATTTGGCATATAGTCCACCAGACACAGAGCATGATCTTGCGTGGGTGTAGGTGTAGCTTTAAGGTGAGAGGTACGGTGTCCCAGGGTGACAACCAATGTTTGGAACACTTAGGAGTGTCATTCAGGACCCACTTTTCGTCACTGGTAAGTATTCGATTAAATATGGGTGCGTTACGATGTCGAGAAAGCAACGATATGCAGGCTGTCACTTGTTCATTCTTGTTGGATTCCGACAATGTATGGGGTACTCATTTGCTCAACTTGTACGTCTTTCCTAGGCTGTGCAGGTGACGTCCAACAGTTTCATCATAAGCCTGATACCATCTGGCAAGTTCACTACATGTTAAACTGCTGTCCTTTTCTATGGCTGTTTTCAGGGCTTGGTCATCTAAGGCTTTTGGTTGACCACTGTGGGGTTCATCAGAAATGGCAAATTCTTCTGATCTGAATTTCTGGAACCAATGCCTAGTGGTGCATTCATTCACGGCATCATCCCCAAACGCAAGACTCATTCGGCGATAAGACGGGGGAGGGGGGGGGAGCAAAATTGGCAGCCTTTCTTCATGTACATGAAGAGATCTTCGAATTTTCTTCGGATGGTTTAAAGAATACGAGCAACAGACCCGTCTCATAAAGGCATTACTGTTACAGAAATAATTTAGTAACAAAACCTTGTTTTCTCAAATAGGATTTTGTTTAACACAGATTATGCTAACTGTTCATTGTCTAGCAAAGAAAGAAGACCTGATTGTAGAACTTTGATGACCTTGATAGTTTCATCTCCAGCAATGTCCTCCAGTAAAGGACTGCTCCTCGATGTCCTTCATAGTCAGAATCTATGACTGCAGCATGATTTCACTATGATGCTAGAAAGATCATTGATTAGATGACAATGAGTAGAAGACAATATAGTTGTCCCTCCACAAGTCGCATTACACAAGTCAGGAAATTCTGTTGGTATATCAGAGCATCCTGGTGGCCATTTTATGCTCTTTCTCTTTGTGTGCTGTGTGTGCTCTTGTTCCTTGAGAAATAAATAGTGCTTATGCAATATGGCGATGAGACATGCCTAGCCAAACGTGTGCTCAATGTATTTATTGAAACAAAAATATCCCACACTAGTTGATTATGGGCCCAGCACGCTTCCACTGCGGAGACAATATCCAGGATAAGAACTAAAGTAACTAAGAAGCCATCAGAGCCCAATCGTGAACGGTGGAATCAAGGAATTCGACGTGCCAAGCCGAACAAAGAGGGTGCAAGAAATCGAAAGTTACGTCAGTAGATTGAACTCTTTAAAATTGAAGGCGCATAAACAAAAACCGAAATGGCTATGTCAAGTGTGTATTGTGACAAGTCACGTTGTTTATTGGGTAATATTGTTCTGGGTACGATTGAGAAATAAATAGTTTAAATATTTTTTTTTACTTAAAATAGATTTTAATTCCGTGTAATTAATTAATAATTCGTTCAAGATAATATTGCTAAAATAATTATCAGCTCGATAAGATTCCTGATGTGGTATATTTTGTTTTAGGAAATATGTTTGTTTTAAAGGGTATTATTTTTGTCTTTTGTGTATAATTGTTGAATTTTAATATATTAATTCCGATCCGGTTGCGTCAGTAGAGAAACGTAACAGAGTGAGTTATTGTTGACACTTATTATTGTTTTGAGTGAGAAATTCTAGGAAGATGAGGCCCTAGGCATCCCGTAATTGTTGGGTACGTGTTGCTTGTTTGTAAGAGAAAATTCAAGTTTGTTTTTTTTTTTTTTTTGGAATAAAAAAGTTCGTCAGGACGGACGTGGTTATGGTGTCTGAAGATGGTTGTTCTTTTGTTTATGGTGGCATCTGAGAACAAGATCATTCAACATTCGATTTGTTTTACCATCATCTGCAAAGATAAGTTTTATGAATAATATATCTATGGCAACAGAGGATAAGTTACTATAATTTATCGTTGTGCTGACATATATATAAGACGGAGTTTCGAGTATTTCAGATGCGGTGTGAAATGTTCGTGGGTAACGTTCGATGTGCGTTGTCATATAATTATCCCGATGGAGAAGCTGATTTTGATTGCAAGTATTTATTCTGATCCAGCATTCAAATTCTGCAGTTTTCCATAATTGATGACAACTATTGGTGAGTTGCTTTCCTTTATTTTATTTGGCCAACTAGTTGCGTCGACTATGGACGACGCGAAGATTTACTAGAACAGTGACGTGAGGTATATACGATCTACGAGAAGAGAGGCGTGTGCCGCTGTTAATCAGCACATCACTTATAGTGCATGAGGAGCATTTGTTTTCCTGGACATGACACTGTTTGGGTTATAAAAGAATATGGAAAATGTTAGCTTATGCTATACGAGCTGCTTATGTGTATAGTATTGTAGTCTACCTTGTTTATGAAAGTTGAAATAGTCTTAAGGAACGCTTCCAAGCAGAGGGATCTGAAGTAGCAATAATAAATTAGTAGTGTAACTTTGCTATGGATCCTCTGCTTCTCTCTCTTATTAATAAGAGACAAGGGGAATTCATTCAATAAGCGTTGTACTGAGTGCTCTTGCGATCCGGTAGCTAACTGCGCGGGAATCATCGGCGGGGCTTCCGTGGTTCTCCCCGTGTCTGTCAACGAGTTGACTAATTCAAAAGAATCACGTGACGCTCTCCGGCATTACGCCATAGCTATTAAGTGGATGATTGCCCGTGGCAGACTCGTGGTATTGAGACTCATAAGCACACTTACATTTGAATTATTGCCTTAGTTCGATGTCTCTGTTAAGTGTATTCTTGGTTAATGATGATTAATCTAGACCTTTGTTTTCGTATTGTATTGTGAGGAACTGCATGTGTTCCGCGCGCTCGGTGGCGGTTATGAAGCAGTAGTGCAATAGCTAAGGGGCCCCTTTAGTGTATCGCTATTTGCTGGTGAATATACAATCGATCGTAAACTAGTGCGATTAGTGCGATTTAATGTATTGTAAAGTAATGTTTGTTTGGACTATAATTGTATCGAGCTGAAAGTTTAAAATAAATCATTACTGGTTCTTTTTTCAAATTTGACTGGTTGATTTGTGTATTCTGATTCACAATATTTCACTCCTCCTGTATGAGTTCCGAACTCAGTTGATGCGCGCCTTTCGACACTGTAGCAATGGGTTATCGTGTCGTCATGCATATATAATGAAGGGGGGGCGTGTCACAGTATAATATAGAAAAATTAAGTGCAAAAAAAAAATTCGGCGCGTCACGAAAAGTTGGAAATTACAGATGAAAAGTGTTTTAATTTACAGTGATCTATGGAACTATGTTAAATAATAAGCTATAAGACCCGATGATGTAAATCAACAAGTAGAATGGGACACTAAGAATCAAAAAGCACTAGCCTTAATTACTTTGAGTATAACGCAAAACCAACTGCTATATGTTAAAAACTATGAATATGCTAAATTCGCGTGGAAAAACCTTAGTGACGTATATCAGTCAAAGGGTCCTGCAAGGAAAGTAACATTATATAAACAGCTAACTCAGCTAAAAATGAAAGAGGACGATTCCATAACCCTGACCTGCAGAAATTTTCAGAACTTGTAGAAAAACTTTCAGAAATAAAGTGCACCATAGATAATGAACTCTTAACTGTAATGTTGTTGTGCAGTCTACTGAGCAGCTTGGAACATTTTGTAATTGCAATTTGAAGTAAGGGATGAAATGCCTTCCTTCGATATACTAAAGATTAAGCTGCTAGAAGAAGAAACTCGTAAAAAAGAGGATTCCTCTGCTGATTTGCAAGAAGCATTCAACGCAGAACACTATAAGAAAATCAGAATTCTAAGCCAGAATCTACAGCGAAGGACTCAAAACAAAATGTATCTTTAAAATATGCCTGCTATGACTGTCGGAAAATAGGACACAAAATAGCCGATTGTCATTACAAACGCAACAACACAACCTCTATAAAAGGTAGATATAGAAACTGTGCCACCCACGTGCGGGGGTGGGACTCATATGTGGTCCTACGACGATTCTGAAACCTGTACGTGGAGGCAAGGGAGGGTGGAACTCGTTTAAGGCGGTGCAAAACAATAGGCAGTGTGTTTTAAGCAAATAAAAGGCATTTAGTCAAATATGCAAATTTGTTGATAATACACATTGTTAAAAGACTTAATTACTACCAGAATCAACTAATGACAAATTCAGGGGCCCCCTAAGAAGAAACATAAACAACAACATAATTGGTTAAAATTTAACAACAAAACAGCTATAATTCCTAATAACAACTCTCAGCCACTATGCATAATATCATATGGCATCTCGCCAACATAAGTGTTCCATTCCGAGGGTGTGCACCACACACTACTCTGGACTATATGTTCCAGCAACCCCTGAACGCATTGATCGAGATCTGTGAGACCCAAGAATTGGTCGACGCCAGAACGCGCCCGTGTACCCCTTTTTCCTTAATGAGGGAGAGATACTGTAACCCCTTAATTCATACAACAGCGAATAAGCGCTTTCTGAAGCTACAGTGCATGACAGACCCCTTAGGCTCAACTACCTCTTTAATTTTATGTGCGGGTGTGGACAACTGTTTTAAGTGCACGCATGTGGCTCATTTTTATTTCATCTTCCAATATTAGCGCTCGGAATCACTTATGCAAGCTCAGCTGAACAACTCCCGTTTCCGGATATAAAATCTTTTACTTTGTAACAACAAAAAATGGGTAACATTTAAACAGTTAACTCATAATCTATGTTCAACAAATATAATATAATCCATTATAACGGTTCACCAGGAATTGGTGAAATTCTAATCGCATTTAAAAGAGCGTCCTTAACAAAGAACATAATCGTATTCCCAAAACAGAGGTAATGTTACAGCAACAATGTCAAACATGCATTCATAGGGTGCCACACTTTGCTTTAGAACGTTTTCATGACACATAGGAAGAAAACTTCTCCGAATTATAAGACACATTAATCTCAACTTCGACGATCAGCGCAAACAAAAGAACATCATCGATGATCCACGTCGTAGATACAAGCTGCATTCGATTGAACAGATGTTCTCCTGAGATCTTGTCTGCAATTAATTAAAATATCAGCATACAAGGATGATTTCATGGCAATTATAAAGGTCTATTGCATTATTAATTATTTAAAAAAAACTACCGCACGCTACTGCGTAGGGGCAAAGCACAAGCGCCATTTTCGAACTCTGTTCCGATGTTCGCTTGTTTTCATCGCTTTCCCCAACGATACTATCCAAACGTCCGACCTGTAGAGTTTTTTTTATAAGAACTACCCTCTAACAATAACCGAAAAACAGCTAGATAAAACGCAGTTTTTCCGAGAATTTCTCCCCGCTACAACAAAGACTAGCCTCTGCTGCTGAAGTCATTGTTGCCGCGAAGGGAAACTCCAAGCTGCTCTCAACAATTACGTTAAACAAATTCTATAAATCCTACTATAAAAGCACAAACGATCCACAAGCAGATGGGAACACCCCCCACCATACATACACACACACACACACACACATACACCCACACACATACACACACGCACACACACATACACCCACATACATACACACACGCACACGCACACACACACACACTGGCTTACAGTCACAAAACAAAAGCCTTCTTTACTTCATTTGCAACTCAAGCAGCACCACCTCACATATGGTACATGGCCACTTCATGGAATATACCAGACGTGGGCAAATGAGGCTCCAAGAGCCGCATGCGGCTCTTCGTTGAATTAAGTGTGGCTCCCATTGAAAATTTAAACCTGTTTTTTCAGAAACTTTTTCACTGAATCTTATTAAATTGACTAAGTAACTAATATATTGCTATTTGAGATGGTGTATTTAATACTACACTACTGTTTATAAAAATCGCAACACCCTGATGGAATGGTCTAATCCA
>JAHWFO010057652.1:0-12572 GCA_023313115.1 Rhysida immarginata | reverse complement strand
ATCTGCTAACTTTTGTGTTGAATTTCCTGCTCGATTTTTCTTTTCCTGCAAAATAAACTCTTCTTCCACTCCTCATTTTTTATGTCTTGAAACATTTTATACTGCCAATACAATTTTTATGAATTTTAATTGAATTTAATGGTTGAAATAATTAATTATACTTCTTAATTTTCTGATTTAACCGTAATATAACCTCAAAGTTCTTTCAGCTTTTCACCCCTGTATACCCTGTGGGGTATACAGGGGTGCGGGGTTTCCTAAATATTTTTTACATAAACGTGGAATTTCACGGGGTATCTAGGGGTGCGGGGTATATTCGCGAAAATACGGTAATCGATTCAAAATGGGTTTTTTGAACAAAAAGAAAAACTGATGGAACGATAAATCGTTAGAAGGCAAGATTTGTGGCCAGAGGATGCCTACAAACTTATGGACTAGATACGAAGAAACATTTTCTCCTGTGATGAGGTACAATACAATCAGAGTCCTCTTGGCATGTGCAGTGGAGTGTAATCTTAATGTCCATCAGATAGATGTAACTATAGCATACCTTCAGGGAGACATTCAAGAAACAATTTTCATGGAACAACCTAAACCATTTATCAATAAAGAAGATAAGAAGATGGTATGCCTCTTAAAACATCCACTTTATGGACTAAAATAAGCTGACAGACAGTGGCACAAGAAATTAGATACCGTATATACCCGTGTATAGGCAGAATTTTTTTTTCCAAAAAATGACCCCTAAAAACCACATTCGGCCTATGCGCGGGTCAGAGTTGATGAAAACTCTTATAAGTGGAGTTTACAAAAACTAAGCAATAATTTTATTTATTAATCCGTTTAGATTTCATTTATTAACCCTTTCACTGCATAAATAAGTTTCTGATAAGATAAAAGTATTATGAGAATCTCTAAAACGCTGTGGCGGCCATATCGGAGAAAGTATGAGAGGGGGAGGGGCTTCAAACGAAACCAGCGCATTTTTACGTGTTCTGTCATTCCAATACATACAGTAAATTAGTGGTGTGCGATCCATTGATGGTTTTGTTCGTCGTTCAATGGAAATTTCGATGGTTTTCAACCATCGAATAATTTTTACAAAACATCGATTGCCAGCGATGGTGGTTTACAAACCATCGATGGAAATTTCGATTGTACTTCGATGGTAAATGGTTGGTTAAGTCAAATCACCAATCAGTCACTAGACTGCGTTAGCTAGGAAAACTGCTAATTAAATACATTAATCTAAACAGTATTCAAAATGGAATATCGAAGCATCGAAGATTCAAGAAAACTAAAAAATTCGATTTCGAAACAGTTTGAACATCGATACTTTAAGCCTACTGAAAGATGATCGAAACAAAATTGAAACCATGATCGAAAAATGGTTTATAACATAAAATACTTGAAATAATTTTTTTTGTATCTGCTATGCATTGTAAAGATTATATACCGTTAAAATTTGATTGAATTCCAACAAAAAGTTTTCAAGTTAATCATTCAACATCATAACGCGTTTACTTTTGAGTACTAACCAGCACTTGTTACAATTTTCACTGCGTAACTCGGAAAGTTCTCGTTGGAATTCGATCAAATTTTAACGGTATACACAGTCTTATGTACCCTGTTATTCCTCCAAGTTTCATTCATCTAGGCTTTACAGAACCTGAGTTATTATTTGGAGTTCAGTCATTTGCCCCAAACGGCCGCATGCCTTTTGAACATCGATAGCCTATTATCTCAAAGCGCATAAAATTTAATATATCTTACAGCACATTGTAGAAATACATACAAATACATTAATTTGTAATAAAAAATTTTTTCCCTCATGCGTTGCATTTTTTCCCTTTTTTGCCTCGGCCTATGCGCGGGTCAAGGCGTTTTTCCACTTTTTGGGCTCAAAAACAGGGCGTCGGCCTATGCGCGGGTCGGCCTATACGCGGGTATATACGGTAATTAACTAAAAGAACTTGGGATGAAGCAACTTCAGTCTGATCCTTGCGTTTACACATGGCAAGATAATAAAAACCTGATCATCATAACAATTTATGTAGATGATTTGTTAATCATATCAAATAACTTAGAACAACTGAAGTGCATGAAAGAAACATTCTGTTTAATGAAAGCATTCATTAATGAAAACATTCACAATGAAAGACCAAGGAGAGATACATTATTGCAGTGGTTCCTGAAACAGCATGATGCCAATCATGAGTTCAGCAAGTACATCCTCTTCATAGATGAAGCTACCTTCGCAAGAGATGGTCTCTTCGACACACACAATGCTCACGAGTGGTCCTTAGTAAATCCGCATGCAACAACACGTTTTGGCATTCAAGTAAAACGTGAGGATGCAACTGGGATGATAAAAATCAATCAGAAGAATTATATTGAAAATCTTCTGCAAAAGTTCAAGATGGACCATGCAAATCCAGTCTCAACAATACTAGATTGCAACCAGAAGTAAACCAAAGAAATGTGCCCAAAGACCGAACAAGAGAAGGAAAATATGCAAAGCAAGCCTTATACAGAGCTTATCGGATCACAGCTTTAGCTTGCCAATGCTACCCGACCCGACCTCTCATATGCCGTTGTGACGTTCCAGGTTATCTGGAAGTTACGTGGGTCCGGCGGAGGGGTGGGTTGAGATTAAAGCTGTATGTTTTGTTCTGATTTTGCTGCTGATTTACGAATTTTTACGGATCGGGTTAATTACATGGTAGATATGGTAGATGCGTCAGGCGGTATTTAACTCTTATCTGGAACTAACAAACTGGAACGCCTTTTTTGATACTAAAGATGATATCAACATATTATTTGACAAGTTTATTTCTAACACTTTTAAGGGCTTTAACCGATATTTTCCTTTTATCACTTTATCACCTAAAATCTCAGACTTAAAATCTCTTGTATCGGATAAAAACGCTCTTTATAAGAAATTTCGGCGTAATCCGAATTCCCAAACTAAGTCTAAATTTCGTTCCTTTTCTAACTATCTTAAAAACATTATTAAGTCTGCCAAATCTAAATATTATTCCATTCTATTTAATAATATAACTACTAATAAATAGGTCACTGCACGGCTCTAATCCCGTCGTCATGCCTTTTTCAGATCCCTCTTTACTTTCTTCTAATACAATATCCGACTTCTTGAGACTTTATTATTATTATTATTATTATTATTATTATTATTATTATTATTATTATTATTATTTATTTTGCGCTCACTCAGAGCAAAGTCACTGATTAGAAAGCATACTTTGTTGAATATTTATTAGCCAGGTTCGTAACAGGTCACTAGCATGTCTTAGATGATCGTAACAATTTCTGTTGCGACAGTCAATAATCATATAGTGTTGGTCTAAAGGTAGGCTGTTCCATAGGCCAAAAGTGTTATAAGGAAAGTATTTCTCTTTCCAACCAGAGATAATCTTGGGCGGTGTTAGTAAGAAACGTGTCGAACTTCTAAAAGTAGGAGCAACATTTAGCCATGAATAGACGAAGTGGGCCGGGTGCCGCTTACAAAGGAATGCCGCTTACAAAGGAAGTTCTTTTAGTTTAATAAAGGTCATGAGGGACGTGAAGTTCATGATTTGCACCTCGTTACAAGCTTGTGTGATAGATTGTCTGGCTGTCAAATTAAGGGCCGATCGTATAATATTATTAAAGGCTATTTTCAGTTGTTCTTGAAGATGTTTGTTAGGTGGGTACCATATCAAGATAGCATAAGTGAATTTTGGGAATACAACAGTTTTTAAGATAGTAATGATTTCCTTTCTGGATAACGTCTTTCGGAGTCTATAAATTAGGAATTTTAAACTATTCCCTGTGCACACGATCTTTTGAACTTGCTGGATGTATTTCAGTTTCGTATCGAAGGTAATGCCCAATATTTTAATAGTAGAGCTATGTGCCTCACAGTGTTTATCTAATTTAAGTATGGTCGTTTTGTCTGGGTTGATCCACATACCTCTGGTGATAAACCATTGTTGAAGACTTTTGATATCCGCATTGATATCTTGATCAATTTCGGATATTCTTGATCGTGGGTAAGATTTAAAACAATGTCATCGACAAAGGCTCGGAGTCTAAAGTTCAAATTCAGGTGGAAGATTGGTGCGATCAAGGTCGCAAAGAGGGTATTACTAATGGACGAACCTTGCAGTATACCTCTCTTGGCAGGACCGTATATGGTTTTATTGATGGTCTTAATACAGTTCGAGCGTTGGTTGAAAAGGTCCTTAAGAAGTTCGATGGTGCGGCCTGCAACTCCCAAGGCTTCCAGTTCGATGAACAATTGAGGATGTGAAACCGTGTTAAAAGCCTTGGAAATGTCCACACATGCCATGACATATATCTGCTTATCCTCTAGGGTGTTAACTGCTTCTAGGTTAATAGTCAAAAGTAGGTCCTGTACGGAGGTATGCGGTCTGCCTCCATACTGATCGTCCGGTAAGTTATCCCAGAGATGATTGATCATAGGTTGAAATAATATCTTTTCTATAATTTTAAAGATAGTAGGTAGAGTGGCGATAGGTCTGTAGTTCTTCATATCATCCACGTTTCCTGTTTTATAGACTGGTGTAATCATTGTCTTTTTCAAACTTTTAGGGAAGCCATTAGTGTGCCATATTTCTCTGACGAGGTGTGCTAACAGGATATTCCCTGCATAACCCCAATTTTTGATGACCAGATGGTTCAGGTAGTCATCATTTTTGTTGTATTTTAATTTAACTTTCCTTAGGGTCCAGTAAATCTCCTGAGGGAGGTTGACCGGTAGGTTCCACTCAGATTTATCGTTATTATTAGGGTTCGGTTTAGGTGGTGGTAAATTGATATTAAGGGGGTTATCTATCCATTCTAAATAGTCCTGTAATTTCTCTTGTGTAAGCCTAATATTATTCTTTGTAAGTCTTTTCCCTATAAATTTCCATAGATCGAAATGGTTACCCGCGGACATGAAGCGTCTCTTAGCTTTTCTAATCTCTTCTTTGTACTTTCTATTGAATGTTTTTAGTTCCTTTAAATGTTCGCTGCTACCGGAGATAGCTGCACGTTCATAGATGATTTTCCTTTCTTTCCATAGGTTTTGGATTTCGCTTGTCCACCAATAGGTTCTTTTACGTTGTGGTAAAAACCTTCGAAGAGTTAAACCAGACTCAAACAAAAGTGTTTCCATTTTCTGGTGAAGGAAATGTAAGATCTTATCCACATCATGAATATCAAAGAATGGCGCCCAGTCATAGTTTGTTACCTTCTCCCTGAAGGTGATCCAGTTAACATGATTAAAATTAAACTTATTTGATATGTGAGTCGCTTGCTGAGGTATCAGATACGCGTTATTGTCCATATCTATGCGCGTTAAGATTGTCTTATGATCACATCTTGGCAAGGAATCCAGATGCAAACTGGATACGGTCCAATTTTCCGGTAAAAATATTTGGTCAATTGTCGTCTTAGTTTTAGTTGTAATTCGTGTGGGCTCACATTTCAGCGGCTTCATAGATTAGTTGCCTAGCTAAGGAAGGTCGTGAAAAATCCACGTTAAAATCCCCTACGATTATGTGGGGGACATTAGTATTTAGTCTTTGAATTATGTTAACGACAGCATCAATATTGATGTAATTAGGCCGATAAATAACCAATATCCTCGGCAGTTATTTTTAATGCCGTATATTCCACCCACGCCCGTCTCTCCAAGTAAATTACCCTTTTTCTTTTCTATCAAAGTTTTCCGCCTTCTTCGCCTCTCCTGCCTCCGAAGACGGAACTTCTTTAGTTATTAGTCAAAGCCTTCCTCATACCCGGATCCCTTGGGCATTCGCTTTGCTGTTATCAAAGACGCTATAGTAGGATTCTCTTTCCCCCTAACCTATCTTTTTAACACTTCTTTATCCCAAGGAAATTTTTCTTCATGTATGCAACAAGCTAAAAGCATTCCTATTTTTAAGAAAGGTGATTCCAAAAATTTTGCAAATTACCACCCGATTTCGATCCTCTCCGTTTTTGCCAAAATTTTTGAGAAGTTATTTTACTCTCGCCTATCTCATTATATGTTCTTTAATAACTTATTATCATCGTCACAGCATGTTTTTACCCCTAAGCACAGCACCCTGACCGCATGTTATGATCTTCTAGAAAATATTACTTCTAATATGGTTGAAAACAAATTTGTTGTATCGGTGTTTTTAGACTATTCAAAAGCATTCGATTCGATTCCTCACCATCTCTTAATATATAAATTAGCTTCCTTCTATAACATACGTGGCCTGCCTCTTGCGTGGCTTACAGGGTTTCTCACTAATCGACGCTATATGCTTTCTATTAGTAATTACTCCTCCACTGTCATTCGGAATCAGGAGGTGCCTCAAGAATCAATCAATTTCTTCTCCACTCTTATTTAATTTATTTATTAATGATCTCTCCTTTATTATGTCACCCCTTTCTTCTATCTTTTACGCAGACGATGCTACTATACCGTAATTTCACGCGGATAGTCCGCAGACTATCTGTATTTTTTTCATCTGGAAAATGGCTCTGCGGATTATCCGAGGGGTGGATTATCTGGGAACAAATTTTTCCAAATTGCAATAAATGGTAAACCTATAAAGTGATGTCAGCAAGATGGCGGCGGCCACAAGTAACAGAAATAGATGGAAGTTTACAAAATAATGTATTTCACAAATTTGCCGATTTATTTTTGATAGTAATTTATGAAGTACAGTGCTCCATCTATATAATGGCAATGTTGGGACAAATACATTTTTTATAACGAGTTGCCGTTATGTAGACAGAGCGCACGAAATTTCACACTCGCGGATGTTAAAAAGACATTTTCCGATTTTCAAATGTGTATTAATAAATTGGCATCGATGATTTTACATCCTATATAGTCTATTAAATGCTTTAGAATAACATTTCCCTCCATGGAATAGCGACACGTCGGGGCAAAAGAGCGACAACAACGCAAACAAGACAAAGGAACATCGTCGAATTATCTTCGCCGACATGCTCCCGATGAGTAGTCAGAAAGAAATAAAGAGGCAACATCATTAATGTACACTACCATTCTAGTTAGCAACATATGAAAATACAATCATAAATTATTGTAAACTGAATTAGGGCGGGCTTGCCGAACGATCCGTTTTCCGACCTAATTTTCAATTACGAGATTAGGCTTAATAGCAAAGCTAAATTTATTTTCGCAACTAAAAAAATTATATATCCATCTCGTTTGAAAGTTTCTTTCAATCTCTCTTAATTAAAGATGCTTTCAAGTTTGTTTTTTTTTATATTAAGAATATATTGAAATATTAATTCTTACATTTTTATTTCTTTTTAAATTAAAAAGTATTAAAGACATAAAAATGTAAGGTTCAAAACGACAAGATACAGACGGACATGTTGACGGCGATGATAGCTTTCTAAAAGACAATAACAACCGCAACAATTGTCCCAACGAGTCAGCATCCGCAGAAATACCAAGAATTTCATCTTCGCCGACAATGCTAACTCGTTAGAAGACACATTGTTGGTGGTTTTTAATACCACGTTTATATTACGACTTAATGAACATCATAAAAAAAAATTACAATGCTCATAAAAAAAATAAATAAATATTATAAATGGAGACGAATCAAAACACAAATGAATAAATTATTGGCAACAGCGAGCTTAAATAAATAAAAAAAACTAAACAGACATCATATGTCACACTTTTCTGGTTCCCTTCCCCAATTCAGCTTATCGCACCATATGACATTCCGTCAGTGCTTGCATTCGGAACTGTCTAAATTGAAGTGTGTCCCTTGAACGGATGTGCCCGGACAGATATGTATTGGAACACTATGGGCAAGCCTTTAAAAATATGTTGTTTTGTCTTTGCTCCATGGAAACCTATGATTGTGTAGTAATTTTAGGGTCTAGATTTAAGCGTAGCTCTTGGTGAGCAATAGGTTATAACGGAACGGGAGTGCAGGTTCGTAAACCAAAGGGGTAGAACGGAGAATGAGGGTTCTGCTGTCAAATACACAGTGCGTCAGTTAGAGGTAGATGGAAACTTCGCAGTAGTACGGACGGGCAATGCCTTAGCACTAGCTGCTCGTGCCAGGAGGAGCCTGACGAACGCATCAGGTGGTTCCGGGCCACAGGGGTTCCTGTGATTCCCCCCTGTCGAATTAAAGGAATCACTCGACGCTTGTGTGAATTAGAGTCTTAGGAATATTAGCTGGCCCAGGATCCCGTGGGTGTAGGGCTATCTGTGGCCGAGTGTTGTCCCTCTTCAGCGTTGATTCACAGTGTCTGTCAGAGCCTCATTTAATGGTTCTGCTGGGGATTATCAATTCCTTCTGTCTGAACCCATTTTTTCGGGGCTGTACCCCTCCTTCCCCAAATAGTCCGGTTTGGGAGTTGTTGATACTGGCCGGTTTTGGGTAGCTAGAGTTATGCATTAATTTTCTTGTTCGAGGAGCCCCTCTCGTTTGTATAAGATTCATTTATTTAATTTGCAGTATGTATTTACTTGTTGTTTTTTTTTCAGCGATTGCACCAGACAATATGTTAATGTTCAAGGTTTGGGGAATGAAATAAAAAAGAGGTTTTATACAACTTTTATGAGAAAATGTTTTTTTTTATTAGGTCAATGCATGCTCCTCTATCGATGCCCTGAACTCCTGATAAGCTCCGCTCTGTAGTTCTCCTAATGCAATGCTAGAACTACATATCTATAGGCAGGGCCTGTCACATTTGGCATCCGACGTAGGGCATCGATAATCCGGCATATTCCGGATTAGTGGCATCGATAATCCAGCATATTCCGGATTAGTGGCATCGATAATCCAGCATATTCCGGATTAATTAGGACTGCATTGGTTTTGGTATTTTTGATGTTTGGAGTTGTGAAATCTGGTGTGGAAGGGTGTATTTATAGTGTAAGTGGTATGTGTAGCGGGGACTGGTAAGGGTGTTAGATGCAGCAGTTGGTGCCTCGAGCACCTGGTCCAGGAGATTAAGTCTATGCTTGCTGGAGAAGGTGCTCGAGGGGGCGATGTCTATTACTGGTTGGTCGGATGGTTTATTAGAAATTTTGGCGTCGACTACTATGGTCATTTTGCACCTTTTACACAAGTTATATCTGTATGCAGCCCGGGACAAACACAAACATCCATGCCCATGGCGGGACTCGAACCCACGACCAGGCAGACTCGAGAACCAGAAAGCCTACGCTCTAGCCCTCTCGGCCACCTGGCCGGCGAGGGGGCGATGAAGGCGTTGCACCTGGTATAAGGCTTTCATGTGGCACCGGGGACGAGGATAGTTGGGTGACGCGTGGCCAGGATACCAAATCATGAGTAATTCCGCAGTGGAGTCCAACATGGCGGAAGGGAGCTCTGCTGGTGAGGAGGTTACAAATCCTGTAATAGGACAGAAGGTGATGGTAGCCATCATAGGTTCCTGTTGCAGAAGCTGTTTTGGGTCTGGTATCCCGGACGTTGGTGAGGATCAAGGGGGTTTGGTTTGGCGACATCCAAGTGGTTCACAGGGTCAGGAACCTGGGAATGCAGGAAACAAGGAGAGCCTGGAGTACCTTGAATGGGGCAAAGTCAGCAACACTGTGTGTCGATAGAGGCACTGAAATGCCGAACGGAGGAATCACCGCATGCTACTCTGCAGGCAAAAGCAACGTGCATAGCACGTGCAGCGGTAAAGAAAATACTCCCGGTTGTATGAGGCCCCAGGTACCAACGGAGCGCCACTCCGAACCTGTGCTTGGTATGTACGAGGAGTATGAAGTATATGAGGAGGCTCCCCAGAGAGGGGGAGGAAATATAGAGCCGCCCAAAGAGAGGGAGTCTGCGCATTTTGAAACACAGGGTCCTAGGGTAGTAAGCACCGGTGCCGACTGTCACATCCCCATGAGCGTGAACAGCAATAGTGTGGCCGACAACTGTGGAATGCACTCAGCTGGCGAAAACAGCCAGGATGTTCAGCCTGAGGAGCCTGAAAAAGTGGAACCTGGAGCAGGCAAACCCGAAGAGGCTGCGTCAGTAGTGGCATCCCCAGCAGACGCGAAAGGCAGCAGTGCTGCATTGTCCATGGGGGAGTGCAACAGCAGTGAAGCACCGACTGAAGAATAAAAATGGTGGTTTGGCGGCCGGTGCAGTAAACGTTGCAAAGAAAGTGGAGAATTGAAGCTCCGTCGATAAGAGAAATGTTAAATGTGCGTGCGTGATGGGGTCGCGGTTGCACGTTGACACGGTAAAGTTGGCCCTGGACCGTTTATTTGGCAATGGCAATCTGCGGTTCTGGTTAACGTTGGCGGCAACTTGTTTGTAACATAAACTGTTCTGGTTTATGTTTTTTTTGTGTCTTCTGTCGGGCGTATGTGACATTACATGTCAGTTGGGTCCGTTATGCCCAGCAGGAGACATTGTTTTTGTTTTGTCGTATGTGGTGTTTTGTTGTTGTTGCTTTTGTTTGTGGGTGATCTGTGTCGTTGGGGGTGTAGTGTAGTTGATGGTTTCATGTGTTTTAGGGATTTTGAATGTTCTTATTTAAGGTGGTTGATGAGTGGAAGACATCGTCTGATAGTTTTACGTGGGGCGTGAGTGAGTGTGGGGTTGTTTTTTGTTCTTTTTTTTAGTTAATCGTGAAGGGCTTGTCAGAGGCTAGAGAGCGAGAGGGGGGGAGTTGTGAGTATTGAGAGCGCATAGTGAGTGTGCCTGTAGTAACGTGCAGAAAAGGAAGTTTCCATTCGACACGTTCAGCCAACAGCAAGAGGAAAAATCCTACTCTTGCTGGTCACAAGAGAAGATAATAATAAAAGTGATTAAGCTTTAAGATTTGTTGAGATTAATAATTCCGCCCTTTTAAGACCATGATATAGCGCCCATTAATTGTTTGGTTTTTTTTTTAACATTTAATAGAATTTTAAAAGAAAACCCAATTATGTTAAAGATAAGGTAAAGGTGGTATAGGTCGTTAAAATGTTAAGATAATATTAAACCATAAAACTTTACAAGTTCCCCTCCTAAATGAAGTAAGATGCAGAATTCCAAGTAAAATATTTCCATTATTACAATAAATGTGAAAGGAAAAAAAAAAATTAAATAAAATAAACCAAAACAGGACAAACAGTTGCTTGAAGTGCAGATTCCAAGGTAAGCGACAAACGGCTTCACTCACCACAGTGTGATCAAAGAAAATTGATGAAACTGAAAGGAGGCAGAGCTCTCCAGGCAGGAAATCGTTACTATTTTGAAATTTCTAACGGGAAGTGCAGTCGAAGAGCCTCACACCACCAGTAACTCCAACAGATGACAAAATTATGAGTACGAGTTCCCCAAAAACACTACAAGTCCTAAAAGTAACTAATTATTGGAAGCAAAATAAAAAAAAAATAAAATAAAAAAAATAATATTATAAAAGTTTGTGACAACACAATTTTTGAGGAAAAAAAAAAAAAAAATCCCCTTAGACGACTAGATACGAACAAGCTGATGAAACAAAATCCGCATTCGAAGTAAACGTCGTAATGACGAACCAGCAGAACTAGAAGTACGAGTCCCAGTGGTAAAACACCGTTTACAGCTAAACAGGTTGTGAAAACTCTGGACGAGAGTTTTACTTAATGTCAAGTGATTAGGTCAAAAAAAAATATGTATATATGAAAACAAGAAATGATAAAATTGACTAAATATAAGAAAAAAACCCAAACATTTTGAGATTAAAAATAAAAAAAACTAAACCAAAGAAAATAAGGAAAGGACAAAAAAAAAAAAAAAAATGAAATTTACAAAAAAAATTAAATAACAATTGCACCCCGTGCCACCAGAAAAGCCTCATCTAAGGGGAAAGGAAAATATTGAATAAGGACTTTCACATATACAGTAGGTCCCCTACTTATGAACAGGTTAGGTTCCATAAGTTTGTTCGTAAGTTGAATTGTTCGTAAGTCCAAAGTATACTATTTAATTGGATCTGAATCCTGCTTATCGCCCGAGGTTAGAAAGAAAAACACTATGCAATATTTAAAGTGTTTTGAAACTTATTTTTAATACAATATAAGATTATAAAAAAATTAAATAATTGTAAAGATTATAAAAATTTTAAATAATATAAAAATTTGCTAAGGAAAACAATTTGAAATTTTGATTTCTGTGAACACACACAAAAAATAACTTCGGAGTTCTTGTTCAACAATACATGTATAAAAAGAACAGCCAATGTTGACTAAGTTAATTAATACTATCATACTAAACAGGTGAAATCATGGTCATATTACTGCTCGAAATTGATGAAATTGAACCATGCTGTAGCATGGCTTTATAACACAACATTCATAAAGAAAAACTTTTTTATAAACTGTCAACTGATTATCAAAAATGAAAAACTTGCTAACAATGGCTGCAATAACATTAATAAACATGTTTTCTTAAAAAATTTGTCCAATGTTGTTTTGCATTATGGCTGATTTTTGTTCATCATATATGAGTTTATATGGTGACAATGGATCATTTACAGCCGTGGACAATTTAGAAAACCTTTCTAGGTCGGGATCCTGGGAGCCA
>JAHWFO010057650.1:0-15559 GCA_023313115.1 Rhysida immarginata | reverse complement strand
GCCATTTTATTAATTTCTTTTTCTTTTTTCGTTTTTGAGGAGAGAAGCGTTTTCTCCTTTGGCCTCGGCGCCACCATGAATCACAGCGCGCTGGTTGAGTGAAAACAGTCAGCGCACTGCCATCGCTCTTTCTTTCTCTCTCTCTCTCTTTCTTTCGTTATTCATGCATTTTTTTTTGGGCAATATTTCGTTATGAAATCATTTTAATTAAAAAGCGATTTTGAGGGAAATTTTCTCCCAAGAGAAAAATGTTTCTCTTTACAGCAGGAGAGAAAGAGAAAAATTTTTTTTTTTTTTGCGCATTTGTTTTTCTTCACCTTTGGAAGTGGAGAATAGAAAAATGAAACGAAATTCATTAATGGAGGGGTTGACATTAATCAAAGTAACGAGAGGGGAAAAAAATCCGTTTTATTTCTCCTGAATCATTTAAGTGCATGCACCTTTTGAGAAGAGTGTGTTTTTCAGCATTTGCTGGGAAAAAATCTGCGACCTGGATTCGAACCAGGAACCACGATTATTACGCTCGACGCTTCTACCATTGGGCCACCACAAACATTAGATAGCCATGCTGTCATTTTATGCAAGTAATCTTTCTCAGAAAAGTAGCGACCGGTACTCGCGAAAGTTGTTTACACTATTCACGAACGAGGCTCGCTTCGCGAAAACGAGGCTACGCATGATAACGAGCTTCATCCCCGTTGATACGCTCGAAACAGGAAAAAATTGGAATGGCGGAATCGTACATTCGCACAGGCCTACCACGAGATAATGATTCAAAAAAAAATTTCGCGTTAATGAGAGGAGTGCGTACCTGTCGAGTTTATTGAGTTTGGCTCGGTGGTTTGAACGCTACAGCCATTTTTTAATTTTTAGAAAAAAATTAACATCTCGAAAAAGACTAAAGGTGCCAACATACATACCCGACTTTGACGCGCACGGTTTTCATCCGACTTGAAGCGACTAAAGGCCTCTCTACACGAGCGTCAAAAAAGTCCTGCGGCAGCGGCAAAACGCGCGGAAAGAGACGCCATGGTGTGTGAAATCTGCGTCAAAACGCGAGAAGCCGCTCGAGACGCGTTTTTTTTGACACGTTTTGCAGCTTGAATACTTCACTTCCTGTTCTCGTCGCGTTGCTTTTCTATTTCCAGCGTTTCGACTCCGCGGCTTAATTTATTATTTGGCGCATGCGCATTACATTAAAGACGCGTGACGCGAGCGGCAAAAAACGCTCGTGTAGAGAGGCCTTTAAGCAAAACACACATTTCCAACTTCCGCGCGCACGACTTTCAACCGACAAGCATTTTAACTCAAATTGTGTCCGTGATAGCGCTGCAGTCAAACTCTATTCATTTCCGCCAAAATGGATTCGATTACGCGTCAAAAATACAATTTATTATTAATCCAACAAAGATTAATTTTATTATTATTGGCTCGCAAACGAAGAACGACTTATAAAAGAAGATGGGTCCGTGATATATTTCGTCGAAGAAATGCTTTCGGGGAATATCATAGAGCGGTCACTTCCCGTGATGCTAATCGTGTATATTCTCGCAACCTGATTGGTTCTCGTGAACGACAAGTCGCGTGATAGAGCTGAAGTCGGAAAAACTAGTCGCACGACTCCTACAACTGACCGTTTGAGACCGGAAGTAGTCGTTCCAGAGTCGCATGCGACAGCGAGTCGGATGTAAACCGTGCATGTGTGTCTCCGCCTTTACCCAATTGACATAAAATAAACGTTGAGACACAATTTACGGTCCCCTCTAAGTATGAATAAACTAAGTTCTGCTATTTGCCGTTTCAGAAGAGTTAGCTGTACAAAATTGGTCACATACATAGAGACGGAATTTTTTTTTCTTTCTTCAAAATTTCAACTTATCTTTGCGAATCATCAGTTTTAAAGTCGATTCCAGCTAAAATAAAATTTTGAGTTTCTGAAAGGAACGCATAGGACTTCACTCTTAGAGAGTGGTAGGCCAAAAATGGCGGATGATAAGCTGGTAATGAAGCAATGGAGCGTGTGGGAGCAGGCAGAGATTTTAAATGAAATAAGGGCCCAGGAATAGCAATGTGGTAGCGTTTAGTGCGAAGTTAATGCGTTTCGAGTCGTGTTTTTCCTAAGTACTCGATACATCGATATAAAAAAATTGGTATCGGGTATTTTTACCGATATTTGTTTATATCGACACCAAATGGGCATCGTCCTGTCAAAGGTATCGATTTAGCAATAAAAAAAACGCGAGTTGTTAAATTCAACAGTTTCTTCGGAAATTTGGAAATCCAAATGAAATTCTGAACCAATAGCAGACTCTCAACTGATTGCGTGATGAAACGATACGTGATCACTTACTCCAATGGGCTAATTTAACTAAGTTCTCCATGGTTGGTTGGTCAGTGTAGCATACATAAACTCGGAAATCTCTGCTTTCTCGAGCAGGAAGAATTGTAAGCCCAACTAGAAACAGGTAGAGTGCAAGAAAACTGAACATGTTGTTTTGCAAAGTATTGATGACAGTTTTGGAATTAAAAAATTGGAGGAGGCAGAATGGGGTTTTGTCTTTATTAGTTAACTTTAACCTTCTGGGCTATTGGAAAACAGTATGATAAAATACAAAGTATCGATATGAGAGTATCTGGTATTTGATATTTAGTACTAAAAAAAATATCGAGTACTTTGCAGTATCGATACTACATTCGTTAGGACAAACGTTAGTTTCGAGTAATAATCTCATCATCAGGACTCTGAAACGACTACAAGGCAGTCGACAATCGACAATCGAGCAGTGTAGTGAAACGTTATTCGAGTGGCACTTGAAGCTAAGCTTCCATAATCTCACCCTTCCTAAAGAAATGCCAAGGGAATTACACTGAAGTAGTTAAGAAGCGTGATGAACCCATAAAGGTCATCCATAATATGAAGGAGAAAATGCCCCCTCTTGGTTGGAGGTGATTTTGATTGACGACTATCTAGACTAGAAGCAGACCACTAGTGTTAGATAAAACACGACCTATGAAGTCCAGTAATCTGGAAATAAGACATTATCAATGTCTTCAAAATTAATATCAAGTATATGCCTTGGATCACAATATCTCTTTCTATGTATAGGATGATTTAAAATGCCCGAGACTAGCTCGTTGCTATGATTTTCTATATTGGGCAGCATGGATTGAACGTATTTGCCAATATGAGTCATGTTGAAGTCATTAGAAATGGACGAATTGCGAACAATTCTCCGATCTTTTTGCGCAATAGTCCTAAGGGTAACGTTTTGGAACGTTTGCAGTTCTTTCCACCTAGTCTTACACATTGTGGCCCAGACGGGCATACCATACGTCAAGATGGTCCGAACAATGACCTTATAGAGTAGGAGTTTATTACCAATGTTTAGAGCACTATTCCGGTCCAGCAGAGCAATCAAGCTAAACTTGGCTCTCCTAGCCTTATTCAACGCATAAGTTGCGTGGGTAGTCCAGGTAAGTTTAGAGTCAATAACAACACCAAGATATTTAGAAGTTTCAACCCAGTCCAGTTTTTTGCCATATAGTGTTAGAGAATCTAATGATCTCTCTCTCTTCTTGGAAACAAACATCGCCTTGCATTTGTCTACATTCAATTTTAGCCTCCACTTGCTAAACCAGCTTTCACACTCCTTTAGAGCCTTCTGTAGCCGCGAGACTACTACGGCTGGTTGACGAGCACAGGTCAGTATAGCAGCGTCATCTGCGTAAAAAAAGAGCTTACATTTGGAAGGACTTGGAAAGTCTCGCATAAAGTAATTGAATAATACTGGCCCCAGGACTGAACCCTGTGGGACACCAGCTTTTACTTCATACATAGGAGATAGACTATCTCCAACTCTGGCCTGAAAGAACCGGTTGGAGAGAAACGAGTGTATCAGAGTGATTATGTCTTGAGGAAATCCATCCATAATCATTTTAAAAATAAGACCATCGTGCCAGACTTGGTCGAAAGCTTTGTGTACATCGAGGAAAACGACCCCACAATACATAGAGAGATTAAGGGGCTCATTGATATCCGCTGCGAGCCTCCATGTTTGGAGTTGGCAGGAATGGTTTGAGCGAAAGCCAAATTGTTCATCGCGGATGAGATCATTGGCATCACAGTACTCAATGAATCTCTTGAGAATTGTTTTTTCCAGGATTTTGGAGATTGATGGTAACAAGCTGATGGGCCTGTAGCTAACAGGATTTGCAGGATTTTGTCCTGGCTTAGGAATGCTTAAGACAACTGATTGCTTCCAAGCATCCGGGAAGTAAGTGTTCTTCCAGCAGTCGTTAATTACTTTTGCAATATCTTGAATTGTATTTTGAGGTAAATTTTTCAAAGCAGTGTTCTTAATAGAGTCTTTACCTGGAGCTTTTTTCGTTTTTAAATTTTTAATGATGCTTTGGACTTCATTTACATCAATGCTATGTTTTGGGAATTCATTGCCGTGAATATTATAGAAGCCAGTAATGCAGTAATACGTGGTAGTGCAACACCACCTGGTTATATGAAACCTGTCCACCAATCACATGATGCGAATCGAACTGGTGGGCTTACAAGCAACCTGTCTACCAATAATACGATTTGAGTGGTTGGGATATTAACTACAGTAGTAATGACATAATAACGAATTGATAATGGAAAAATCAATCGGTAAACTGAAAAATAAAAAAAATTAAACGAAACGCAGAAAACTGGGGCCAAAGACCGGAGAGACTTTTAGGAATCAAGTTGAGGATATAAAGTCCGGTGAGGCAAAAGGTCAAAGAATCCTTCCGGTGGGGCAAAAAGTTCACGGTTGGTTCGGCGTTGTCGAAGAAGAGCGTCCCCTGGTTGAGGGGTATATAATATCGTTAACGACGTCCAGGATCGGGTTTTTGTCTTTGTCGTCTTTAGGTACATGCTAATTGCTAAGGCCTCATGGGTCCTTTATCATCTTGACCACGGGCATAATTTCATCAGAAAGTTTCTTACGTTTTTGGGGAGATAGAAATATCCAAGCTCAACTGGACGAGACAACGAGGAACAGGAAATGACGATTTAAAAAGATCTTCCTTCGTCACTTACTCTGGAAAATTTTCACGGAAATGATGCTTTTAATGTAAACAGTTAAGTCGCTACATACAGCAGGTCTACAGCATGTTCTAGTAAAGTGACCACAACCTGGGTAGCCTTTCCCGCTAGTAAAGCGTAAAGCTAGTGTTAAACCAGCTCAAGTGTCTTAAAGACAACCAAGTTGGAAGATGGAAAGCCTCAAGGTAGAGCGGGCATCCGATTCACAGATCAGTAATTTCTCATATCCAACCATCAAGTAAATGGTTTTATTCCGCTCGAAGGACCAAAAATTCTGGAGTGGCAGGGGCGTGGAGTCTCGCGACCCGTGTCCAGCGAATAAATGAATTCGAAGGATCGTAAAAAAACGATGGCACAGGTTTTGTAGTTACTCTGACTTGGAGCGCAAACGGCGTGGAAATCGCCTCAGACGACGAGGGTCGATTTCTGCTGTGTACAGTAGCCCAAGTCAGCGGTATGTGGGACATGAAGCTATAAAGATCAAAATGGATGGTTGCTTTCTTTAAAATCTTAGGATAAGAGGAGAGTTTAAAAAAAAAAAACAAAAAAAAAAACTAGAAAAGGTGTTATTAATGAGATGGGCGCGTGGCTCTGATTAAAACGTAAAACAATTGAAAGTTCCGTCCGTTGGCGTTGTTCTTTTTCAACGTGACACTCCCTCCCAGAGGTCCCTTGGCCACCAGTGGGAAGAGAAAACGAGGCCCCGGAGTGACAGGGGGTGCTCTCTCTTGGGGAAATTCCTAAAGATAAAACGGGGGAAGGTCTGTCACAGTAAATCAAGGAGGCCCCCGGGGTGAAGAAAGAGCACGAGGAACAAACGAGCGACACAAAGAGAGAGGAAGGAAGGAGCCATCACCTTTCCTTTGACAGGTGAGTTGCTTTAGCTTTTGTTTGTTTGTTGTCGTCTTCTTGCGCGTATCCGTGGGATTCTCATAGTAAGAAGTAGCGGTGACCCCCTTTTTGTTTGTTTGTTTCTGAATGGCCAAGTGGGGTTGGTGGTCTTATTTGGGTGCATGTTTTGATCAGAGTTGATGAGGCATTTTGTTTTATATTTTTAATGAAAGGCACGTGCGATAGCGAAGGAAATCCGTTGCCTAAGCTTCTTAGGCCTGACGACACTCTGCTGGTGTTTACGCGTTTAATCTTCTTGGCGCTTTAGTTTTGCCGCTAATGAAAAACAAGGTCGGAAGGGGGCAAATTAAAGAAGAATTTGGAGTCACGGAATACAGCAACTCGTGTTTCGTATGAAAGTAGAGCAGCATTGAGCTTCTGTTTCCAGGCGTAGGAGTGTAACTTAGACAGGATGAATCTAAAATAAAAATTTTACTTTAAAAAGTGTTCCTGTTACCCCCACTCTCCCTTACCCTCTAGTGGCAATTATTAAGTACCGAAAGGTGCTTTATGCTATCACTGTTTTGAATTATTTACAAAATGGTTTTAATTGATACAATGGCACGTGCTCTAATGGTACCCATATGACACACTCAAAAATTTTCAAAGATAAGATATACCATGTAATAAACAACTTGGAATGATGCGTCATGAATGAATATAACGTAAAATTAATGATAGTCGAAATTGGTTCAAAGTAACCTGATTTAGTGGCATGTAATACACTAGTGTTTATAAAAATCGCAACACCCTGATGGAATAGCCCAATCTGCATTAAATTTGGAGCATTTGCTTATCATGGGTGAGAAAAGAAACCATTAGATTTTCAGGTCAATACAATGCGTTTTATTGTGAAACCACCGTGGGATGCAATTCCAGCCTCTAAACGTCGTGGCATTGAGTCAAACAAGCTCTGAATAAGGGCCTGGGGAATGTCCTGCCATGCTCTGTCTACACGCGTATACAGTTCATCCACAGTTGCTGCTGCAGGAGTCTGACGAGCCAATCGATGAGCAACCCTGTCCCACACATGTTCGATTGGGCACATGTCTGGTGAACGAGCAGGCCAGGGGAACAAGGGCGTCTGATGTGCTTGGAAAAAGGCGAGGACATTTCTGGCCACGTGCGGTCGGGCATTGTCCTGTTGGAATACAGCGCCTGGAAGGTTCTGCAGGAAGGGGATGACCTCGGGTTGCACAACTTCCCTGATGTACCGATCACTGTTCAGATTGCCATGGATTCTGATCAGACGGGAACGGCCATGGTAACTGATTGCACCCCACACCATCACCCCTGGCGTTTGTCCTGAATGACGCTGCAGGATGCATTCTGGAAGGTCGCGCTCGCCACGATGTCTTCTGACTCGTATCCTGCCGTCACGGTGCTGCAAGTTAAACCTTGACTCATCCGAAAACACAACTTGTTGCCATTCAGCTTGCCACTGTTGGTGTCGATGGGCCCATCGCAACCTGAGGCGCCGGTAGTTTTGAGTCAAAGGAATCCGCAACAATGGTACTCGTGCCATCAATCCTCTGAAAATCAAACGGCGTCGTACAGTGCTAGCAGACATTGTCCTGCCTACTGTAGCACCCCACTGTTGTGCTAACACTGTGAAAGTGGCTGTACGATCTGCTACACACGTGGGATAGAGGTGTCTGTCATCTCGCGGTGTCGTCGTGCTGGGTCTTCCTGAGCCTGGTCTTCGGTGTGCCCTGTTCTCTTCGCTCCACTGCCTCCATGCACGCATAATTGTCGTTGCATTACGTCCTACACGAGCAGCAATGTCACGATACGACCATCCCGCTTCACGCAGACCAATTATGCGTCCTCTTTCAAAGTCTGTCAGCTGTTGATATGGTACCTTTCGTGTTCTTTCAAGCAATTACTCTGAAAATCTAATCATTTATACTCTGATCCATTGTATGCAAATATTGCAAATTGCATATGGATTACACCATTCCATCAGGGTGTTGCCATTTTTATAAACACTAGTGTAGTCAGAAAGGACGGTCACATTGCAGAAACATTGGTAGACTAACCTAACCTTGAGGGGGTTGAGCCCAGGCGTGGCGGCGCATAGCTCTGTGCCGGTCCTAAGATTGGGCACCATTTCGTATGCCGGATACGAGAGTTTTGAAGAAATGAAAGACAAAGAAAGGACGCTCTCTTGGGAGATTAAGCTGAAGGATTAGGGGACACGGAAAGGAGGTGTTTTGGAGCCTCGTGAACATAGAACGGTTTAATCTCCCGCAAGATTAGCGGCAGTGAATGAATGATGAAAAGCTCGTTCCTCCTTTTTGCTGTCTTCAACGCCAAAGCGAACACTCGAGGGCCGTCTCCGTTGCAGACGATCAACCCAAAAAGGTCGAGTCGCCGCGTTCATCAAAAAGGTCATTTCCGCTGAACAAGTCATCGCCACGCGATCCAGGACGAAAACTTGGCAACGACTCCAGAGGCCAATCCTTTCAGGACCTTCGAGCCGAGACGAATCCTCAACCTCAAAGCTCGGCATTCATTTCTGAAGACGACCTGCCTCTTTTCATCCCGCCAAAAATGTTAAGGAAATCTCGCGACTACACCACACAAAATTCGCAACCACTCGCTCAGGGAACGTCATCATCGCCACCTAAAACTCTTCGTCATTCATTATGAGAGCGGGCTCGCGTCACCGGGGCTTAGCTGCGCCGAAAATTCTCGCTTCATCATTAGTTTCGATTATTCAAATTAGCGCGCGCCCATCCATTTGGCTGACAAGCACGCGCTCCTGAATTATTCCAGTCGTCCTTTCAGATAATGACTGCCGCTGCTTTCCTTCTTTTGACTCTTTCAGGTAGAGCAAAGAATCACTTCAAAGGAAAAGACGTTCACAGTATACTCCATCTCAACATTTGACCGCCGACATCACCTCAGCATCCTGTCATTCATTCACATTTGTCGAGACACAGCCATTAAAATTAAAGTGGAGCGGCCTTAAAGCGGTAAAGGTGGGAATAAGTGTCAACGACAAAACGGGCGACGGTCATCAAATATGAAGGTCCACTTAAAGAGCAGGATCTCTGTCGTCGACTCAAATAAACCCGCAACGAAGCCTTGACCTACAAGGTGGGAATGGACCGATATCTAAACGGCAGCGTGGGCTAGGAACGCGCGCACTGAGATACATATCGAGAAGCACCACCTACAATCACACTTATAGAAGGTTTCGCAGTCCATCAGCGCATCCATCTCTGTCGATGCCCCGAATTGACCGCGCTATGGCATGTACACTACATGATCAAAGGAGTTGGAACACCCCTGTGAACACCTGGACTGGACTGGGCCCGCTCATCAAGGTGGACGGAAACCTCAATGCTGATGGCTACAGGACCATTCAGGACCATAACGGGGCACTTCAGCGCTGTGGGAACACTTCGGTGACGGGCCTCTTCCAGCACGACAATGCGCCTTGCCACAAAGCAAGATCCATATCTGACTGGTTTGACGAGATGCGGGTTGAAGAACTGGATTGGCCCGCCCAGAGTCCTGATCTCAACCCCATCGAACATCTTTGAGACGAATTGAACGACGTGTGAGATCCAGGATGGTTCGCCCTACATCTGTCCAGGAACTGACCACGACACTCCTCGAGGAATGAAGGTCAACACCTGTGGACACATACCGTAAACTTGTGGACAGTATGCCATGTAAGGTGGAGGCAGTGACAGCAGCTCGGGGTGGTCCTACACACTACTCATTGAAGCTTTTTGCGGCTTTACGGTAGAGCAACAGGTGTCCCAACTCCTTTCATCAAGTAGTGTACCAGGTAACCACAAAAGTTCTTGCAGTTTTTAATTCCGGAAAACAAAATGACGTACACAAAAGTAATCGCCATTGGCATCTACCACCTTCTGCCAACGTGTCTCCAGTTGATCAATCCCCTCGCTGTAAAACTTGCCTGTTTTGCAGGTCTGGATCATTGGTGTAGGATTTTCCACGAAGATGGTTGTCCAGAGAATGGAAAAGGTGATCATCCATTGGAGCAAGATCTGGTGAGTAAGGTGGATGACACAAAGTTTTCCAGCCAAGCCGCTCTATGGTTTCCCTGGTCATCCGCGCCACATGTGGTCGGGCATTGTCATGAAGAAAAAGCACCCCTTTGCGATTCACCAATGCTGACTCCTTTTGCAGCAATGCCTGTTGCACACGTTCCAACTGCTGGGAGCACAGGTCCCCAGTGACGGTTTTGCCAGTTGATAGCAGCACGCAGTGAACCATTTGACATCTAGTCCACCAGACACAGTGGCTTGAGGTGTGAGGCGCGCTTAGGAGTGTCATACAGGACCCATTTTTCGTCACTGGTAAGTATTCGATTAAGTATGGGTGCATTACGATGTCGAGAAAGCAACGGTATGAAGTGGGGTACCCATTTGCTCAACTTGTACGTCTGTGCAGGTGACGTCTAACTGTTTCATCAGAAACCTGATACCGTCGAGCAAGTTCACCCCAAGTTAAACTGCTGTCCTCCTCTATGAACGTTTTCAGGGCCTGGTCCTCTAAACCTTGTGGTCGACCACTGCGGGGTTCATCAGAAATGGCAAATTCTCCCGACCTGAATTTCTGGAACCAATGCCTTGCGGGTGCGTTCATTCACAGCATCATCCCCAAACGCAAGACACATTCGGCGACATCATAAAGCTCACCTTGAACTCATAAAGCAAACAACACCTAACCATCTCCTTCGATACCTCTATTTGTCTTCACTTCTGCACGAGATGTGATTGATGTGAATGCCCAACAGCCCAGGCTAACCTTCCTGACAATATTTTGGACCACACTGTACACTCATTTGCATATCTTCTATCACTTCCTTTTATGGCAACATTAGTTAGTCGCTTATACTAACCTCCGTTACTAGTGATGTCAAGATCCGGATATCCGGATCTTTTTTTCGAACCTAGGTCCGAGATCCGAGAACCGGATGTTGGTCAGAAATCCGAGATCCGGAACTTGGATGCGAGATCTGAGATCCGGATCTTGGATCCGAGATCCGAAAATCGGATCCTAGACAGGAAATTGTGTATATGCAAACTTTTTCTGAAAGCAGTTTATAAAAGTTTTTATTAAGTGATAGCGTAGTCCTCTTAAGTCCTAATTAGTCTTAATACGCATCCAGCAAAAGGATCCGAAATCCGGATCCGATATCCGAGATCCGAAATCCGGATCCGAAATCTGGATCCGATATCACAGATCCGAAATCCGGTGACATCACTATCCGTTACCTTAAACCTCTCGAATATTGGACTGAGCTCATGGTACCAGCTCATCTTGCACTCTCGACTGACTCCACAACAGCCCAAGACACACAAAAACTGAAAAAAACTCTATGGACACGGTAGAAAAGCAGCCGTACCTCAACCAAGGGGTACCCCACCCCTTCAAATTGGTCCTTGGGTGTTTTACTCACTGGTTATCGTTATCTCTCATTTAAAAAATTCATTGACCCGATTGGCGCCAGTTTTCTTTTTCTTCGTCCATTCTGATGGAAATGGATGAAGAACTCTTTCAATAAAGAAAGGCCTAGGCCAAGGTCAATGAAATCCTTTCTCTGCACCGATGGATGGACTCAATTTGCCTTGACCCTAAAAAAAAAACAAAGAAAAAGGGACGACGACGCGCCAACAGAGGCTATCCTACGTCATAATCGCGTCACACATGGCACAGCTCCAGCACGAACTCGATCGAGTGCATTCATTATGGTCATCATATGCATTTCAAAGGGACGTTTCTCAAAATGCATTCCGCTCAACCCATTATCTGTAACTTCTCAACGCACGAGAGTAAGCTCGGGGACGAGGTTTGTCATGTGGAGATGTCACAACAGCAAGTTGTTACTTTAACCTACAAGGTTTGAATTAAAGGCAATAATGGCAACACTCTTTCTACCAAAGTCGCATGTTGTGGAGTTGAGAACGAAAGGTCAGATGAGCTAGTGGTAACACTTGTGCAATATACAGTCTTTGGTCGTCACGAAACTCCTTGCTGTGCTGATCGATTCGTGAGGCAGGGGGTGGGGCACTGTTGCTGTTTGGTTGGTGTACAGGCAGAATCAAGGTGGATAAGAATCTGGATCCTTGCAGAATGGGAGACCCCCAGCTGAGCGGCCGTCATTTGCTGGCGCTTATCTTATCCGCGCCCATTATTGTGCCCCATAGGCGGCGCCACAAAAGCAGGAAAAGGACGGCGTCGGTGGCAAAGGCCCCTTTTATCCCGCTTTTATAGGTGTCATTGGGCTTCATTCGCTCGCACTATCTCCTATTGGCAGGTGGTGGCGCGCGCCTTTCTTTCTTAAAGGAGAACCGCGCTACTAGTGAATCCGGGGCAGTGGCTTACTCTAAAACCGTATCTCCTCTCTCCCCAAATTGATATTAGTCAATTAGGACTTTCAATTTGCTCAGGAACAAACCCCATTTTCAGTATCTGTTTTCGTCAGTCAATTAATATTACAGTATGTTGACACCGTCACCTGTCCAAAAAAATGAACTTTGTAAATAATACTAAAAATTAGTAACTGGAGATGCGTCTCCAAGCCTAGGTAATGATTTTTCAATTGAAAAATGGAAGGAAAAATTCTGCGACCCGGATTCGAACCAGGAACCTCGACTATCATGGCCGATGCCTCAAGGTGTCTTAAAGACAACCAAGTTGTCACGGTTGAAAGCCCAAGTTTTCCCGTCTTTGAACAAAACAAATGAATTTTGTTTTGGAGCCACGTTGCATATCATAGTGGTTGTCCACAAATTACGTCATCCTTTATCTAAATTTTATACCCCCTCCCCTCCCCCCCTGTCAGCGCGTGTCAGATACAGGGTGAGGAGGCATTTATCTTGAGACAACTGAATATCTCGGAAACTAAGCATTGTACGAAAAAATGTCCAAAATCAAAAGTGAATTATTTCATTAGTTAAAAAAAATCACCCCACCCCCCTTTGTGAGGGGGGCTGGGGGGGAGGGGGTAACTTTAAAATCTTAAATAGGAACTCCTATTTTTAATGGTACTCAATATTCGAGAAATGTTTTATTCTTGGCGTTTTTTCAATTGATCCAACTGTTTAGGAGATAGAGGCCCTGAAAGTGGGGAACGAGAAAGACAGGCTCCGGCACTGAAAAGTCATGTGACCAAGACAGGTCTATTAACAATGTAACTTTCATTGTTTCCATCTTCTATTTTAACAATCAGTGTTTTTTTTTCCTTTGTTGGAAACAATGAAGGTTGAATTTTGATCAGGTGACTTTTCAGTGCCCGAGCCTGTATTTCTCGTTAGCCTCGGCTCATATCGTAGCCAACGAGAACGAAAGGCTCCGGCGCGGAAGAGTCACCTCACCATACTAGTTCGAGGAGTAACAATGCAATCTTCATTGTTTCCATCTTGGATTTTAACAATCAATATTTTACGTTTGTTGGAACCATGAAGATTAGATTGTTGGCCGGACTGCTATGATCAGGTGACTTTTCCGCGCCGAGGCCCGTCTTTCTCGTTGGGTACGGCTGACATTGACCAATAGAGCCTAGAGAGAAAGCCTGCTCACGGAAAAATCATACATTGTTACATCACCTACATCAATGTAACAATGTATGACGTTTTCGCGCTCAGGCTTTGAGTAGAGGCAACGCCAGGTGATGACGTCATACTGTTTCCCACCGAGGCTAACGAGAAATACAGGCTCCGGCACTGGAAAGTCACCTGACCAAGATAGGTCTATTAACAATCCAACCTTCATTGTTTCCAACAAAGGAAAAAAACACTGATTGTTAAAATACAAGATGGAAACAATGAAAGTTACTTTGTTATTAAACCTATCTTGGTCGGGTGACTTTTCAGTGCCGGAGCCTGTCTTTCTCGTTAGCCGCGGTTTCCCACAAAGTCAACTAGAAAGACAGGCCGGGACACTTAAAAGTCACATGACCAAAGTAGATCGAGCAACAATCCAATCTTCATTGTTTCAAATCCAACAAACTAAAAAAACACTGACTGTTGAAATCCAAGATGGAAACAATGAAGTTGGATTGTTGCTCGATCTACTCTGGTCGTCGACTTTTAAGTGCACTGACCTGTCTTTTTCATAGGCTACGATTGTTTCAGCCTAGTGTTCTTGATTTTCCATCCGATGACGTCATCATTGGGCGTCTCTACCAGCTGACTGGCAGATTCGGCTAAGATAAAGAACCCGCCTCAGACTTCCCTTAATTCTTGTAGGCTATACTATAGAGTTACACCACGTATAACGTCAGAAACGCACAAACTGCGCATGCTCAAACATCTCGTACGCAACGGGGACTTGCCAACGAGATCGAAACATTTTTTCTTCATCTTTTAGGGTTTTAGCATCATCTAATTAACGACGGTACAGATGTATGTATGTAATGTGTATGTCACGCGCCATAACTTTTGAAAGGGTAGACCTAGAGACTTAAAATTTTTAACACACGTAGGCCCTATATACAGGAAGGTGCGAAAAATATAGCGAATCCTCTAGGGTGGGCCAAACGTGTTTTTTGTGGTTTACCTAACTGACTTCCTTTCATGTCTACGGAGTTTTGATTGCGTTTGAGCAATTTGTGACGTCAGAATTTGATTGCTTGACGTCAGAATTTAAAGAACCCTATTTGAAGTAACATTTCGATGCTAAAACCCTTATATCGTTGGATAACGATGTCTTAACTAATGTTTTGTTTGTTTGTTTGTTTGTATACTGGCAGCAACGCGTGACGTCATAGAACAACAATTGGAACGCAAAGATTTCGCAAAGAAGCCTTTAGAAGCGCAGCCCTCCAGTAAAGAAACATTGCGCATGCGTGCATCCACGTCTTTTTTTTTTCTTTTCCCCCTTCTTATACTGGTGTTCGCGTCTCCTCGGTTGCTCACGTGACAAGAGGCGCCGCATTTATGTCCTTGACAGCCGGTGACAATGTCGTCGTTCTTTTAGTTTTACTCTTTTACCCGACGACGACTTAATTGATTTGCAACGAGCCTGGCCCGCGGCGTGCGCCCTACTCCCCACTCCGCTGATCCCAATTCGCGCGTAATGTGCGAGATTTAAATGCATTGGCAGCGCCCCCTACGTCGTTCAATTGGCCGTAAATCGGCGGCAGGGTCTATCTGTCCAAGGGGACCCACAGAAGGTGGCGGTGGCGGCGGCGCTCCATTGTTTGTTGCGACGACGATGCACTGTTCCGCACAAGTCGTGTCGTGCGTCGGCCCAAACGCTGCTCGCCTCGGGTTGATCGAGTCATTAAATCTCAGCAGCAGCAGCAGAAGAAGACGCAGAAGGTGGCGGGTCCTCGTTGTCACTTGTCACCCGTTTGTCGTCTTCCTCTCGTGGCTTTCGCGCTTCTTCGTCGTCGTCGTCGTTGACAAGCCGCTTCAATACTGCACGACGAAACAAAACTGCCACCCACCCTTTCAGCAACGCCTCCTCCCTCTTCTTGGTTCACTGTCTGCAAAGAAGGTTGAGGAAAGGTCCAATGTTTTAATGGAATTCTCATTCACAGGTGCATCAGCAGAACAGCCAATGCTTCGTTTCCCTTTCTCGATTTACTCTTCCCTACCC
>JAHWFO010057641.1:3897-21381 GCA_023313115.1 Rhysida immarginata | reverse complement strand
CATATCACACATCCATATTACAAAATAATATGAATAGTTAAATTAAAAAACACATGGTTTGCTTTATGTATTTATTTTTTAATGTACTGTATTTACATAAAAATATATAGTATTTTTAATTATTTTAAGGCCTTACAGAACTAATTTAACCAATGACGTATATTAAAGATAGACTCCGAATCATATTGTTGTAAGTTGAAGCAAATTGGGAAGCTCCATACCCAGAACTGTCATGGCTGAAAGTGAGTGAAGATTATGCAAAAAGAAGCGGCTAGCGACATGACTTCATGGCAAGTTCCTGTAACCGGCCGAGGGGAAACCAACTGCCCCCTGTAACCAAAAAGGTTGGGGTATATATCAATTATTTACCCCCGGAGAGGGACACCGAAGACGTTCGAGTAACGGAAAACAGTGACCAATGAGCCTCATTGAATGAGGCCCGCAGGGCCGACGTGAGGCGCGAAGCGCCGAGAGTGGTAAAAGTGTGTTAAATTTAAACACGGCCTGCCAGATAGTAAAAGGCCTGTGCGAAAGTCTTTTCTGCAGAAAAACTGATAGAAAAACTTCTGAAAAACTGCGCTCTCCCTTCCATTTTTCGCCATGACGTCATGTTCTGCCGTGTCGCTAGCCGCCAGTATGCAAAACACATGACTAAACACGAGAGTAGCTGATTAATATATCTTTCACACGCCGATCACGGACTGATAAGTTTATCTTTTCGTTTACTTTGTAGTTAAAGTATTTTATTATTTTTTATAAACAATTTTTCGATCATGGTTTCAATTTCAATTTCGTTTCGATTGTCTTTCAGTAACGTATTTTCATTTTAGTTACGTATCTTTGATTTGTTTATGTGGAAAATGATTCCTGATCCTTTCTCTTGTCTGTTTGTACAGTTGTACGCAGAACAATAATTTCAACAGTGGTTTTGAATTAATAGATCCTGGGGCCAAAAATCTTCAAAAAGAAAGCATCCAGACAGCTAATTACTCCACGGCTCACTCCTGACCAGAACTATCATGGCTCAATTTGCTTCACTTTTTGCGCTGTTAACAATAGATTCGGAGTCTATCTCTAATATACGTCATTGAATTTAACTAACTGAAGTAATCATTGAAAGTACTGATCACTGTTTGTGCTCTTCTGCCGATGTATACCTGCCAATTGCTATTTATTCTGATGATGCTGATGCACTAAATTATTATACCCAATGTTTTATTGAGAGAAGTAATTTCACTTCGTTTGATATCCGATTATAACAAGTCTGACGAGTTGTTGTGTTCGATTGGAGATGGCAATGTAACACACCGCTGAGGACGAGGAGCCGTTAAGATGACATGTCGGGTAAGTCTTTTCCGTGTTGCGTGTCTGGGGAAAACATGTGATTCATGGTAAAGGAACAGTACATTTATAGAATTTGTTAAAGCAAGTAAAGTGAAGATTGGAAAAGTAACTGGAACAGCTAGCCGTTTATAACGGAGTTTGTGTATAGAGTTAGTTTGTAGCTGCTTAGTTTGTTAATGGAAAAATGAGAACGCTTTGCTTTTCTTACATAATGTTATTTCATAGCAACATTACGTGTAAAGAATTATGGTAGTGTGGAGTAATAGATTTAATGAGAAGGTTTGATAACGCAACAAGGCGAAGTATCAGTATTCCCTGCAGGAATTCGTGATCAGAATATTAAACTGCCAAGGGGTTTCACACTTCATCCGTGTGGGCGTGCGTGCTGCTCCCGTCGAGCATAAGACTCGTTTTAATTACGACCGCTGGAGTGTGAGGCAAGCCGCACGGCTGAGTCGCGAATACATTGGAGTGCTAATAGGGGCTCCCCTGATGCATAAATTACCTAAAAGGTCCCTGTGTCGCCAGCAGGCGTCAATGTTTGGCAAATAAGCACTACCTGTGTGTCCGTGTAACTAAATAGCTCTGGAGCTTTATCCCATCATGAAGATCCGCCTGCATGGCTGAGGTGCGTTCGTGATGCCGCACAAGAGCGTCAGTTGCGAAGTCTTGCTCATAATTATGGCTAGTAATAAGACGATAGATATTGATACATGATATAATTAATGTAATTATTGAATAAAAGTTATTATTAGTTAGTTATTTAAGTACTCTTATTCTGGGAGGGCCCTCTACCGAAGTTACCTTATGTATAGAGCAGAATTTGTCAAATATCAATGCGCAGGGTTAATTGACACAATTCTTGTCAAACAGATTTATAATTTACCTTTACTTGAGTATTTATGTTATTGTCGAAAAATAAAAAGAGATATTTCTCTAATTAGCTGCTTTAGAAGTTCTTATAATTTTAAGATTCACATCCCTTGTTATCAGTCCCGAACCCTTGGCGCCAATTTCACCCAACACTAGTTGTTGTTACATTATAAGAGGGGGAAGGGTGTTATAAAAACTTAAAAAAATAATACATTTAAATTTTTTTTACCCTATCCCCGTAATGTATAAACCTACCCGAAAATTTAATCTTTGATCTACATTATTTCCAATAATATAGGTAGAGATATTATATTATAAAAAATTTCATGATTTGACATTAAAACATGTTCACAAGAATTCAACCAGGATCATTAACATTTCCAAAAAAGACAGCAGCACACTTCGGCTATCACTTAAGATGTTGATAAAAGTTCATTAGTCTATGAATGATAAATCTTGATGTATAAACAAAGCCCAATTTACTTGTTCCTTTACTGTTTTGGGGTGCATTTTCACTCACCTTCAGGAAGATGGCAATAGTAAATGGAGTGTGATAACAAACAAGAACAAAAACAATTAAACAGGAAGTCACATAATAACCGAGGAAAACAGTGTTCCAAAAAAAATCAATAAATAAAAGTATCACAATTTTTACATAATATACAGGGTCTTTATAATTAAAGTTCCGTTTTGACAAGGCCATATTACCAAGTATTATAGCTTTTGGTCCAGTAGCTTTTTTATGGCCATTTAATGACCATATGACCATTTTATGAACTTAATTATAAAGACCCTGTACTTATTTAAAAATAAATGTTGGGAGTAAAATCTAATTTATTTTAATGAGTACTCCATATTCGAATCTTACACAATTCGATCCTAGTAGCTAAAGAAAACTTAAAAAATAGTACAAATATAGGGTAGGAAGTTTTGAATTGTATTACTTTTAAAATAGTCTGTAATTGTTGGGATCGAATTGCAAAAGATTCCAGTATGGAGTACTCATTAAAATAAATTAGATTTTCCTCCCAACGTTTATTTTTGTAAATATGTCAACTTTTAATGATATTTCATGTATAAATAGAAGGTAAGATTATGACAATCGAAATTAGATGAAACTGACCATATATGAAAGTATCATTTCGTCCATTAGAATCTTTAATGCTAAAATCTGGCATGTAACCTATCAAACCACTTGGAAAAACGTATCATGAATCTATATAAATTTAAATTATTGATAATCGAAATTATTTTAAAAATACATTGTTTAGTTAAACCACTCTGGTCCACTGGATAATTTAACTGCCAAAATATCCCATGGAATATATCAAAAACTTGGAATGATGTTTTATTAATGAACATGAAGTTAAATAATGATAGCCGAAATTTGTTCAAAAAAAAATCAGAATATGGTTCATGGGAAACTTTCAGTGCTAAGATAATGCATGGAATATATCAAACAACTTGGAATGATGTGTCATGAATGAATAGAAAATCAAATAATTGAGAGTCGAAATTGTTTTAAAGATACGTGGTTTAGTGGAACAATTGTGGTCGATTGCATACTTTCCATTCCAAGATATCACATGCAACATAATAAACAAATTTGAATGATGTTTCATGTATGGTTAGAACGTAAAATCAATGGTTGTCAAAATCGGTTCAAAGTTGTTGTTATCCTTTCAGTAGTATCCGACTCTTGGCAATTTTATGAGCAAGTTCTTTCCATGCTATCCGATCATGTGCCACCTCTGTCATTTGTTTCAAATTCAGTCTTCTGTCTTCTTTGATGGTGACCTGGTCTTCTCTTACTGTCAGCTAATCCCAGCATAAGATCTTTCTCAGTGTGGTCAGTAGCATCACATGTCGAAAGAATGCGAGTCTGAGTCTCGTGGTATTGCCTTGTAATGACATGTCTGTCAAGCACTTCCTTGTTTGCCACCCTGTCTCGTCATCGTAAGCATAGCAGCCAGGGTGGCCGTATATGGCGATGGGGAATACTATACCATGAACTAGTTTTCATTTTCTATTGTTATCCAGATATCTCTGCTTTTCTATTGTTTGCTCATGGTCAGCATCGCGCGTCTATCAAAGGTAATTTGGTGCTTTTTTAGGGGTTGCACTCTCCAATTCCGTCGACCTGAGATCCGAGAAAGGTAAACACTTGTAAACATTCTCTCTCTGTGTTTTCGATTGTTATTTTGATATTACCATATCTTGCTGTTGTCATGATCTTGTTCTTCTTTTTAAGAGAAGGCCAAGCTTTGCCCTTTCATCTATGATTCGTTTTATCAGAAGCTGCTAGCCATCTTCCCTTTTCAAAAGAAGAGTTATGTCAAGGGTTTTCGAAGATTCTTGATGTTCCGTCCAACGATTTTCACACCAAATTCTGAGTCTTTGTGGTCACGCATCCTCATGATTTTAGCATATAAGTTGAATGGAAAGGTAGACAAAATGCAACCTTGTCCTACGCCCAACCAATCGGTCTTTCTATAAGCTGTGTGAATAGTGGCTTCTTGACCTGTGTGAAGCGACCTTATCAACTTGATCAGGTGACATTGTACCCCGAGCTCATGTAGGGCCTTCCATAGCTTGTCATGTTAACACAGTTGAAGGCTTTCTTGTAATCAATGAGATACAAGTAATGTGCTTCCTGGATATCAGGCAATGCCCTTTGTATGATTGGATTCAAGCGTTGTTGTATGATCACATGGGGGAATGAAGGGGATAGTGCGATCATTTGAAAACTTTTTAGATTCTTTTCGTTTTGGTAGTGACATAAATACTGATTATTTCCATTCTCTCGGCCACACGCAGATTTTCCAGATTTCCTGACAGGATACAGTGACAGCAGCTTTTCGTATGGGCCTTAGAAAGTCAGTTGGAATGTTTGCAGTACAAGGTGCTTTATTGTTAAGTAATTCTCTCATGGCCCATACAACATCCTCGGAGAGGATGACATGTTCTAATTCACCTAATGCAGTTCCGCACCTTGAGTCACTGGAAAATCACTGTAGAGCTCTTCTGCATATGCGCGCCATCTATTTTTAATATTAATCTGATCCTTCACTTCTTTGCCCTTGTTATCTTTGATAGTACTTTTGCATGCTAAGAAGAGCGTTCAAATCTTTTTTACATGTGCAAATGCGTTTCTGGTATGGCCCCTCATAGATTCCTCTTCCAGTTGCTTGTATTTCTGTTTCCAGTATGCTTCTTTATCTCCTCTGCTGCCCGCTGGAATTCTGTTTTCAATCTCGTAATCTCTGCTTGTTGGCCAGCTTTGGCTGCTGTTTTTTGTTCTTCCAGATTTATGGTGCCCTGTGTTAGCCATTTGTATTTTATCTCCAGCTTCTCCGTGGCTACTATAAGGTTGATATATCGAGACTGCTGCCACAATTCAATAGGCAGCTTCTCAGAGGTGTCGAGCAATTCGAATCTATTTTTAACCTCAATTACATATGAAGGAGGAATCCTTGAAACATCCAATCTCTTTTTGATGTTACGGAGTTTAACTTGGATCGTATATACTAGCATTTTATGATCAGAGCTACAATCTGCACCAGAGTATGTTTTAACAGCCAGCACAGAACTGCTCCACCTTTGACTGCATAAATATAACCAATCTGGTAATGATGCAGAGACAGGGCTGACCATGTACAGAGACGATGCTTGTGCTGCGTGAAACATGTGTTCGCTATTTTGGGACATTTGCCTGGCAAAGCTCTATCAACCTGTAACCTGCATAGTTTTTTCACCCAAGCCAAACTTGCTGGCTATGCCTGGCTCTTTTTCGTTGATAATCTTCTCGTGAAATCTCGCCAGATGTAAATGACCTCATTTTTGGTCAACTGCTGCAGTGTTTTTTGAATGTTGGTATAAAATCGTCCGATTTCGTCCCAACAATGAAAAGAAAACAAAAATATAAATGCCAATATTAAAAAAACACCCTACCCTTTCCCTATTTACAATAAAACTTAACCACTGAAAAAATTGTTGGAGTTTTTTTCTCAATTTTTCCATATAAATTGATTGAGGAGAATTATTATTCTAGAAATTATTTTCCCAACGTAATTGTATTAATTGTATATATTGAAATTGTGATAATTTTAATTTTTATGAAGTCATACCATGTGACCTCTTATTTTGCTCTTTCTTAATTTTTTAATTTTTCTAAGTTTTACTTTATCACACTCCACCTCACTTGTGGAGATTCTCACTCCAAAACGTTAAACCTTGATTTTGATTCTTGTTTATAATGGGCATTATCTTCGTAGTTTTTTTGGGATCAAATCAAGAGTTCTTTTCAGAACCATTCCTGGAGAAATCAACTTTCATCTCGCGATTCAGATATTCCTCCATGGACTGTCTTCTCAAGATCTTGCGTACTCTGCGTTTTAGGAAAAGAAGCTTTTAATTATGCTCACAACATTTAAGAGTATGTTGCAAATGAATTTTTAATATTGCCCATTATGAAATTATTTTAAAAGTAATACAGTAAAATCCCATTATAACGTACCTCCCTTTAATGCACATTTCAAAATAACGAACAAATTTAAAATCCATGGCCGAAATCTAGATATTTTAATGCTAAGAAGTTTCAGTTTAGCGTACCACACGTTAACATTTATTTCAGTAACACTTACAAATTTTTTGTTCCCTTGGTTAAATTATCACTACATTACAACTTACACCGAAGAAGAAAAGACTCAACCTGTACAAAATGAGAGCAAACTCATGAGAACAGTTGTGGCAAGAGGTTGTCTCTGTCACAATGTGTTACCAGAGGTAACCTTAGAAGATTATGTAGCTTGTGACGAAAGGGTTTACACCACTGTTGAGTTCACGGATTCAGCGATTTTGGACACGGGACAAAAACAAAATGAATCTCAAAGGTATCAGGAAGACGAAGATGAAAATTGCCTTTTAGAACCAGAAGTAACGCCCGTCTCAAATTATTTTGCAGAGTATATTGGCGCACCAGACTCATTTAGCTTCATAATATCAGATACCCAGGATATTTTGGAAAGGCAAGCTATAGAAAGAAAGCAGACGGTCATTACAGATTATTTGTAAAGAACTTAGCAACTGTAATACTGCATATATTCTGTATTTGTATTGAATAAAATAAGACGCTACAGATCAAGTATTCTTATGTTTTTCTATGCTTATATGAATTGTTCACAAGCCTCTCCCTCCCCGCTCCCCCCCCCCAGTTTCAGAATACTGTACACCTCGGAATAACCAGAAAACGTACACCTCAGAATAACCGTACACCTCGGAATAACGTACAAATTTCCAGTTTCCTTGAAGTGCACGAGATTTTTACTGTAAAAAATTATTTGATAAATAAAATGTCATTTTAGTGGTTAAGTTCCGCTTTGAATAGAAAAGAGGTAGAGAGTTTTTTTATTATTTAATTATATTTTTTACGTTTTCTTTTCATTGTAGGTATTTTTCGCAATTTTTCAAATAATTTGGCCGTAGGGAATTTTTATTTTATAAATTGTGGTTCATTGGATATTTTCAATGACAAGATTTCGCAAATACTCGTATTATATTAAGCCACTTTGATTAGATAGTAAAATTAATGATAGTCGAAATTAATGATAGTCGAAAGTAACATTATCTAAAAGCATGAATATGGTCTATTGCAAATTCAGTAGTCAGATAAGGTATGTTTTTATAAAACATTTTGGAATACCATGTACTGAATGAATATAAGGTTAAATTATTAATAGTCAAACATGGCCCAAAGATACGTGGTTTAAGGTTACCAATAGGGTTCACTGGATAATTTCAATGCCCTAATATATCATGTAATATATCAAAAACTTGCTATGATTGTTTCATTAAAAAATAAAATGTAACTGTTTATCTTTGGCATACTACACAGTCAGCCCACTTTGCCTCCAAGGGTGATGCCACAAGTTTGCTTACAAAATACCCTTAACCACTCAATATCTCACTGATCTAAGACGAAGACGTGGCAGTCTCGATCTGTTCACGAATAAAGGAAAACTTGGCATACTATAAATCCACGGCTATACATATCCTTAACCATGCGGTCTGTTGTATCTTGTCGAACTCACACTCTCATGCAGACATTAAAATAAACCTTACAACATTAATGATAAACGAAAGTTGTTCAAAACCGCCAGATTTAGTGGAGCAGTTACGGTTCATTGAAAACTTTCACTGCTAAGATAAGGGATGTACTTTATCAATAAACATGAAATATGTGTATTGAATGAATATAACGTCAAATTTTAGATAGTCAAAATTGTTTCGAAGAAACTTGGTTTACTGGAAACAATGTAGTACATGGCATACTTTCCATGCTAAGATATCGCGTATAATATACATTAAAAAATTGGCAAGATGTATATTTTATGGATAGAACATGAAATAATGATAGTCCAAATTGGTTTAAATATACGTTATTTACATGTATCATTAAGTGCAAATATATAGCATGTAATATATGGCATGCAAAATATCAAATAAAAAAGAATAACGTGACATGAATGAATATAAAGTCAAATTCTTGATGCGAAAATTTGATAGGGGGGATATTTGATTCAAAGTCAAGTTATCGCATGTAATATATTAAAACTTGGAATAGTGTACCATTTGTGCACGTGCTATTGAACAAATTTAGATAATATTTATGACTGATTCGTGCCATGTACCATGTTCATTGACTGACGAAAATAATATTGAATATCTCGTCATTGCTCGTACCATGTTCATTGACTGCATGTATCTCGTCATTACGATTTGTTTGATATATTACTCAATATAACTGCCATTTTGTTTTTATCATTCAGTTGTAACATAGAACGTGTTAGTTTTATGATTTTTAATCGATCTCTGTAAAGTAAGGTGGTGTATTAACTTCTCCTTAAGGAATATTAATTAAGGAAATAAAGGAAGTTTTCATAGAAATGGATTATGAGAAAAAAATTATATTACAAATAAATTAATATTAAAATTCATTGGATTAAATTCATTTTTCTAAAATTAGATATTTACTTTGAGGAGTATATATTTACAAATACAAAAAAAAAAGAAAAGAAAAGAATATGTTTAACATTCCATGGAAATATAAGTTACAAACTTAAAAAAATATTTCAAAAGAAAGAAATAAAGGTAGCCTTTAAATCCAAAAATAGATTAATAACATTACTAGAAAACAAAAGAGAAAATATAGAAAAAGAAAAAAGTGGGGTATATGAAATTAAATGCAAAGAATGTAACAAAGTTTACATTAAAAAAACTTATCGAAATTTAGAAACCAGATTCAAAGAACATATATATTATATAAAAAATGCACTTAAAAACTCCAAATATGCAGAACACATTTTATTAAGCAAACATAAAACTGGGAATTACGAAGAAACATGCAAACTAGTCTACAAAATTATTAATAAGAGAGAAGTAATAATCATCGAAAATTTTATTATTTTTATGCTAAATAAATTTTATCCACAAGAAATTTTAAATACTGCCGAATTATTAGATAGTAATTTATTATTCAACCAAATACTGAAGGAGGAGAAAATGAAAGAACTATTAAACAAAAACAAAAGAATACAAGAACTATGTAATTAAACATATATTCATAAAATAAGATAATACTATATTTTATATTAATAAAACTACAATATATAAGATAAATACTAATAATAATGACAACAATATAACCAAAAAACAATGAATAGAAGAAACATTGTTCAAAATTTAAATAAGAATACCATTGTAAGACATTTAAACATCTCAACTGTAATATACTGATTATGTCCGAAAGGACGAAATATATCTATCTAAACAATAATAAAAATTGTATTGTAAAATGGACGATATGAAATTATAAATATATACACCATACAATACAACGTGTGTAAAATAAAGAATCTTACTTTGAGGAGGTGGGACTCAAAAAGAAACAATCTGAATTTGTATGTCACAGTTCCATACTAAATTGAAATATCTTTTCACATAAAGCTACTATTCATTCTTGCAAAAAAAGAGATCGCCATATTGTTGCTTTAAAAAAAACGGCGAAAGACGAAAAAATTTGAGCGCACATTTCCACACAACTTTTCGAAATTTTCACTAGAGTTTATCTTTAGGAAACAGTACATAAAGAGTAAGAATAAAAAAAAGAACTCGTGTGTAAAAATTAATTTTTAAAACTACTCCTAACCTTTCATCACTTTTCTTGTGGGTGAGTACCAACGAGATATAATCTCGTTAATATATTGCATTAAATTTAAAAACTTCTTAAAATGCCATGTCATGAATGTATATAAGATCAAATTAATTATAGTCAAACGATTCAATTATACGTGGTTTAATGAAAAATGTGGTTCATTGGATACTTTCAACGCCAATATATCCAATAAAATATGTCTTCTATATTTATAAAGAAGAATGTTTGTTTGTGTGTTTGTGGGTTTGTTTCTTATACAAATCTAATCTTTATTTCGATCTTGATGAATTTTTGCACACTTGATCTTCAAAACATGAATTAGTCACTATCTAGATCAGATTTACTTACTTACTTAATAACTTTTAAATCCCGCTTATTCGTTAGGGTCGCGAGGGCAGCAGCCGTATGGATGATCTCCAGCGATCGCGATCTTCCGCCACCAGGCGCATGTCCTCCCTGGTAATATCCAAGAGACTCGAACCCAGATTCTCCATGTAGTCTAGCCACCTGGTTCAAGGCCGACCCCTTGGTCTCTTACCCACCGGCTTGAAAAATAACAACTGCCTAGGAAGACTAGTTTGCGGCATCCGTATCACGTGGTCATACAAGCGCAACTGAGATCTCTCAATGTGGGGAAGCAGCGGCTCAACACCTAAAGATTCCCTTATTGTGCTGCAGTACACTATCTAGTAGGGTAACACCTGCCACACTTCTCAAAAATCTCATTTCGGCCGCTTGTACTCGCGATCGCACGCTTTCGGTCATTACCCAAGCCTCATGACCATAGGTGAGGATGGGGACAAAGATAGATTTGAAGACGGAGAGGTTGGCTTTGTTACCCAGCTCGCGTTTCGTTAACACGGATCGCCACAGTTCACGTCTGACACAGCTTGCTGCACCGATCCGAGCATCCAATTCTTTCTCCTGCCGTCCATCACTCGTGAAAGCAATCCCGAGATACTTGAATTTCTCCACCTGTCTCAATGGGTTTTTTACTAGAGATATGCACAAAAGGGTGTTTTATATTAATATATGTTTTTAGTTTAAGAGTTATAAAAACTTAAAAAATCATATTTAATGGTTTGTGACATATTTGAGCTTATCAGACCTAAAAAGCATATCAGACCTAACATGGAGAGCGCACTGAGCAGGCTGTCTTGAAAGGACCGGAACCTCGGTTTTAGCCACACTGATCTTCATCCCAGATTTTCACATTTGGCTGCAAGCCGTTCTAGTGCATGCTGAAGGTTCGTGCGAGACGACCAAAGGAGGACAAGGTAGTCAGCAAAGAGCACACTCTCCACCAGGCAGTCGCTCACACTAATACGCTGATCGCCTCGGCTGCCACTGTCTATCCAGTCCATAAAGATAATGAACAAGAGATGCGACAGTACGCACCCTTGGCGGAGTCCAACACCCACGGTGAACGGTCTTGACTTAATGCCATTTATCCGGACACACATCTCAGAGCTTTCGTACAGAGACATGATAGCAACCAGTAATTGCCCATCTACTCCAAACTCTTGCAACACTTGCCAGAGCTTTTCCCGAAGAACTCTGTCATATGCTCTTTCGAGGTCTACAAAGCAAGCGTAGATTTTTTTTTGCATACTCCCAGGATTTCTCAAAGATTTGCCTTAGAGCAAAAATGTGATACGTCGTGCTTCAGCCAAGTGTAAAACCACACTGCTCCTCCGACATTTTGGAGAGACAATTTCCTGACTTCTCTTCTCCAGACACGTAGCATGCACTTTCCCAGGAATCCTGAGCAATGAGATGCCTCAATAGTTGTTGCAATCTTTCTGATCTCCCTTTTTGAAGATAGGGATAACAATTCCTGTCTGCCATTGCTTAAGGCCTGTCCAGATATCGAAGCAACCTGACACACTCAATTCAGCCACAGGATATCATCCTCATTTAAGGCCTTTAACATCTCGGATCGGATTTCATCATCACCTGCAGCTTTCCAGTCTTCAGGGACTTAATTGCCCATCTGACTTCTGTTTCAGTGATACTACCCAAGGTGCACCTCGTATGCCTCAGTTGTTGTCGTCACCGGATTAAGAAGAGATGCAAAGTATTCCTTCCACCAATGTAATACGCTCTCCTCGGTTTTCGGAAGCCTCCCATCTAAACTCTTAAGAGTTTGTGATGAAAGAGACTTCTTTCCATTGTGGCGGCGTACGGTCTGCCAGATCACCTTGTTTGCCGAACCGCAGTCTGCCTCCAATTTCACCTCGAACTTCTCCCAGGCCTTGGCTTTAGCTGTTGATACTGTGTTTGCTGCTGCTTTTCGCGCCTCAGTGTACTACACTCGACTCGAAGTTGACTATTTGCAAGCCATAGCAAATAGGCTTCCTTCTTTGCCTTGACTGCTTCTTAGACTTTACCGTTCCACCACGCAGTCCTTTTCTCACTACCCTGCGCCACACTCAGCTGCTTATGACCACAGCACAATGCAGCCGAAGTAATCACAGCAGTTTTAAACAACTGCCACTCCTCTTCAACAGTACCACGATCACTGGGTAGTTCTTTGAAACTTGAAGATATGTTATCTGCAAAGGTCTTCCCTACAGCTCTATCCTCCAATGCCTCCCATTTGATGCGCCAAGTTTGTCTGAACCTAGTATTTCGCTTGGTTGGCATGGATTCAGTGAACCGCAAAGTGCAGACAACAAGGTGGTGATCAGTTGATAGTTCTGCCGCTCTTTTCACACGAGTATCCACCACTGTTAGGAATAAGTCGGCTGTAACAATTACAAAATCAATCGGTGACTTCTGGTCCATTGCATCCCTGTACCAGGTGTACTTATGGACATCCCTGTGCTGGAAGGAGGCGTTTTTATGGAAGGTCCATTGTTGCAACAGAGATCCAACAAGCACCTCCCATTCGCATTTAAATCGGGGTTACCATTCCTCCCAATAACGCCTTTCCACGTTTGGTCATCAGCCCCTACGTGTGCATTGAAGTCGCCCATCACGATGACATAATCTGCTCTCCCTCTCCTGCTAAGAGTAGCATCAACTTCATCTAGAAAAATTGGGTACTCTGCGACTGCATTCGGAGCATATGCAACGAATAGAGAGAGAGACCGTTTCTCTATGTGAAGCGTCACGAGACACAGTCTTCCACCTAAAGGGGTCCAATCTGCTACATAATTCACTAGGCAGTTTTTCAGAGATGTCGAGCAGTTGGAACCTATTTTTCACCTCGTTGCGTATGAGGAAGGAATCTTAAAAATGTCAAACCTCTTTGGCTACGCAGACTTGTTGATGTTAGGGATCTTAACTTTGATCTAGTCTACTAGTAACTTATGATCTGAGGCACAATCTGCGCAAGGGTATGCTTTGAAAGCTAGCATTGCCACCACCTTTGACTTCACAAAACATAATTAATCTGACTAGGATGTAGAGACTGGGATGCCCATGTGTAGCAACGGTGCTTGTGCTGCATAAACCAAGTTCCTATAGAATCGTCCCCAGCCAAGTCATAAGAGCCCTGGCTCTTCACGAGTAGCTGGTTCTGTACCTTCTGGTCTGGGAGGCTACCACGTGGTACCATGTCTGATGCAGTCGAGAGCCCGCTCAATGATTTTTCTTGGCGCGTTTTCCGCGTTTGGTCGCCAAGTATACCCCCAAACCCCCGAAATAATCCGGGCTTTGAATCACCCTATATCTGCGGCCAGCCGCAAGGCTGGGTTGGTTCAAAGTTACGTTATTAAAATATATCATTATAGTCCAACAGTGCAAAAATAAAGCATGTAATATATCAAAGAACGTGGAATGGCTCATCATGTATGTATATAACATTAAGAATAATAATTCTCGACAATCAATTCATTTGAGAAAATTGAGAAAAATCCCCACAATGAAAAGAAAACATAAAATAAAATCAAATTTTTACAAAAATACCCCGTCCCTTTCCTATTTGCAATGGATCTTAACTAATGGAAAATGGCATTATTTGTTGTTTTTTTTCTCAATTTTTGCAAATAAAATTGATCGTGGAAATATATTATTTTTCTAAAAATTAATCCCCCAATGTAATTGTATTATTTGTACATATTAAATTTGTGATATTTTTAAGTTCATGACGTCATGCCATGTGATCATTTATGATCAAATATTACTATATGTAGCAAGAATAGTATCAACACGCAATTTACCAATACTATGCATGGACCAACAATACATATATCATGACCGACAATGCCAGTCAAAATACGTCCCACAATACATAACAGCAATGGTATCAACAAATAGTTCACTAACACTATACATGGACCAAAAATATATATCTCATGATCAAAATTATGCAAGGAAAAGCTTGTCCTTCCATTGTAACAAACCTTGATCTGCTGTTCGGGCTTAACTTAAAATTAAAAGTTCTTAGCACTTAACATTTTTTTGAAAATCTACATCTTTAAACAAGATTTTTGTGGATTTGTAGGTGGGTGTTTTTGTTTGTTTGTTTTCCATATAAATCTACAATTTTATTCCGATCTTGACAAAAATTTGCATACTTGACCTTCAAAACAAAGAAGGTCATTGTTACCTTAGATTACGAAAAAGCATTAAATTCGATAATTACTCGATATTCGTAATGATGTCAGGGCCTATTATGAAGAAATATTTTATGCACAACAATGCAAGCTATGTTTGTGCAACAATAAAGATCAACTATGGTATCAACATGCAATGCAAAAAAACTAGACAGGGATTACAATATATACACTATATGATCACAAATATCCGGACGCATGCACGTTTGCGCTCTAGCCACGATATCATGGAAATCAATAGGGCGTTGCACATCCCTTTGCCCGAATCACAGCTTCCACCCTTTGGGGAAGACTTTCCACCAAATGTTGGTAGGTACTTTCCGGAATGTTCCTCTATTCCTCCCGAAGAGCGAGAATCAGTTCAGGTACAAAAGTTGGCCGATGTGATCTGGCCCGCAAGCGTCTTTACAATTCATCCCACACACTCTCTATAGGATTGAGGTCGGGACTTTGTGCCGGCCAACCCATTTCTTCGAACCTTGACTCCGCAAACCACTGCTGTACACGCCTCGATTTGTGGCACGGAGCATTGTCGTGTTGGTAGAGAAATAGCCCGTTTCCGAGAAATTGCCACAACGTTGGAAGTGCACAGTTGTCCAAAACATTCAGATAACGGTCGGAGTTCACGATTCCTTGCAGAGGAACGAGCTGGTCTAGTCCGTACCATGAAAATAAGCATCACACCCTGATTCTTCCTCATCCGAACTTGACTGTGGGCTCTGTGCACTCAGGTAAGAAGCGTTCTCCAGGTATGCGCCAAACCCAAACTCGTCCATCGGATTGCCAGAGTGTGTAGCGAGATTCGTCTGTCCACATTACACGTTTCCATTGATCCATTGTCCAGTTTCTGTGGGCTTTGCACTACTCCAAACGTCGCTTGGCGTTGACCCTGCTGATGTGGGGCTTGTGGGCAGCAGCACGGCCATGGAATCCCATCGTGTGCAGTTCCCGACGAATTGTCATTGTACTGGCATCATTTGCAGAGGCGTTTCGAAACTCTGTGGCAATTTTTTCCGCCGAGGACTTCCGATTGCTGCGGGTGACACGACGAAGCACTCGACGGTCTCTGTCTGTTAGTTTCTTGGGTCTACCGGTTTGTTGTTGAACTGTTGCTGATCCCCGGGTCTTCCATTTCATAATGACATCGTCTACTGTTGACTTGGGTATCTGAAGAAGGCTGGAAATGTCACGCATGGACTTGCCGCATAGGTGACATCCAACAATGGTTCCACGTTGGAACTCACTGAGCTCTGCCGAACGACCCATTTTTGCCAATGCCCAAGCAGGGTTGTGTCTGAAGGTGTGGGAAGCTATTTAAATGATGTGCAAGTCATTATCATGTGACATTGGGCCAATCGATGATATGTGAGGGGTGTCCGGATATTTTTGATCATATAGTGTATCTCATGACCAAAAATGCAAGGCAAAATTCGTGTGATATAAATATCGTTCAATTTCTAACAATCCATAGAATTCCTGTTTTTCAAGCTTTTCTAAGGCTATTAGTACTTAACAATTTCTTAGTACTTAACAATTTTTTGAAAATCTTCAAAAAAGGTCAGTATCATCTTTAAAATCTTTAAAAAAGGGGAACATCTAAAGTAAGATTACGTGATAAGGAAATTATTTAGAGAAGCAGTTATATACATGGAAAAAAATCCATTGTGATAATTATAAAAAAAAATCGAATTTTCATTATGAGCTTTTACTGGATTTATTCTAAGCTTTTATATGTTGTAGCGGATTGGAGCAGTATACACACCAATTCCCACAATAACCAGACCATTACTATCTTATTCCTACCAAACACTCTTTCGAAGAATGAGTCAGGATACACAATAAACCCACAATATATAGACCAAATGGATTCATTCCCCTCAACTCTACGAATTGGGGTAATTTATTGGTGCAAAATCAATGTCCCCATTCCTTAAGGCGAATACAAAAGAAAAAAAAAACCTTGTATTGTCTCCTCCCCTTTTTGTTTTTTTTTACATTAAAGAAAAATATAGTTTTGACTTAATTGCTTTCTTCTTCCAAAACTTTTATCCGCGGGAAGAACTAAAATTAACTAACTTTTAAATCAATGAGTTTTAACGGTAGTTCCACAGAAGAGTCTTGTTAGAATGCTTATTTCAACTTTTTCTTAATCTGGCGGCAATATTAACTTTTACATTAAGTATATTTATATTAACTTTGAATAAATTGCCAGGATAGTTATCGTCCCTTTTTTTTTTGTTTAACCAAAGTGGCACAAATGTCGGGATTGCAGTTTACAATAGGGAAACTAGAGTCATTAAGTCCGTTGGTATTTTTAATCTTTTTCATGTTATAATTAGAATGAACTTCTCGTGATAGTAGCTTGTGTGCCTTTTCAATTATTATAACCTGGGGATTAGATCAATCGTGGCAAATAAGTCGGAAATGGCTAAATGAAATGCTAACAAATTGGAAGTCATGTTTTTCCGATCAACAAAGCCAGTTCGCGGGAGG
>JAHWFO010057639.1:0-10103 GCA_023313115.1 Rhysida immarginata | reverse complement strand
AGTTGAATGGGTCACTCAGGCGCAAAAATTGCCAGACCCTATTGCTGGATTAGAAGCGAAATTATCAACGGAAGGTTCAAAGCACGGATATCGAAGTCTCGCCGGCGGCAATCGGATGAGACGCCGGCCGCCGGGGAGAACAGGCATGTTCGTTGTAGAGTTGCTCATACACGAAATCTTAGTTCATTTTGCCCGCTGGATGCCGGAGGCGCTAAGAGAATAACTCTCGATCTAATAAAGCTATTTGCTTCAAATTTGGTGGGCGATGGGAGACTGCCTGGGCTCCATGCGCCACCAAAACATCTTCACCACCGTAGGGACGCAACTCTATTTGTGGTAGCAATTACGTGGCGTTGCTATTATTAGAAGGAATCTGGGCATAGACTAAATTCTCGATATCCTTATTTCGTTTTAAACAATGAAGATAAAAGCTAAAGTGATATTCCTGGAAATTAGACACCTGCGATGTCGAATTCAAATCAAGAGATCGTTACTATTGATTAAATAAAATATATTGATTGGCCACAATATTGCTGATTCATGTTTGCTTGATTTAAACTATATTCAAGTAATTAATTTTCAATAATTTTCCTCCATTTCCTTAAGAAGAAAACTCTTTCCTTAATTGGTTTCTGAAGTCATTGAAATGGGCAACTTTATGGCCAATCTAATGGAAACACCTGTTTAATATTATATTGGACTCCCATTAGCCTGGATTGCACCATTAATTCGGGTTGGCATAGAGTCAATAAACCATTAAAGAATTACACAGCCAAGTACGGAAAGGCCAAACTAGTCGCCGTCGCATAAACCATTTGAAACTATTTCTAAAAATTTTGAATCTTTTTGAAAACCTGAAAACAGGTTCCACTGAATCAAATTTTAACACCTTCGAACTTATTAGCCATTTTTACATACTTACTTACTTACTTTTCAAACCCGCTTATCCGCTAGGGTCGCGGGAGCAGCAGCCCTATGGAGGATCTCCAGCGGTCGCGATCTTCCGCCATCAGGCGCATGTCCTCCCTGGTAATATCCAAGCGACTCGAACCCAGATTCTCCATGTAGTCTAGCCACCTGGTTCTAGGCCGACCCCTTGGTCTCTTACCCACCGGCTTGGAAAATAACAACTGCCTAGGAAGACTAGTTTGCGGCATCCGTATCACGTGGCCATATCAACGCAACTGAGATCTCTCAATGCGGAGAAGTAGCGGCTCAACCATTAAAGATTCCCTTACTGTGCTGCTGTACACTCTATCTAGTAGGGTAGCATCTGCCATACCTCTCAGAAATCTCATTTCGGCCGCTTGTACCTGCGATCGCACTCTTTCGGTCATTACCTAAGCCTCATGACCATAGGTGAGAATGGGGACAAAGATAGATTTGAAGACGGAGAGCTTGGCTTTGTTACCCGCTCGCGTTTCGTTACCACGGATCGCCACAGTTCACGTCTGGCACAGCCTGCTGCACCGATCCGAGCATCCAATTCCTTCTCCTGCCGTCCATCACTCGTGACAGCAATCCCGAGATACTTGAATTTCTCCACCTGTCTCAATGAGGCTCCCCTGACATGGAGAGCGCACTAAGCAGGTTGTCCTGAAAGGACCAGAACCTCGGTTTTAGCCACACTGATCTTCATCCTAGCTTCTTCACATTTGGCTGCAAACCGGTCTAGTGCATGCTGAAGGTTCGTGCGAGAAGACCCAAGCAGGACAAGGTCGTCAGCAAAGAGCAACCTCTCCACCAGGCAGTCGCCCACACAAACACGCTCATCGCCTCGGCTGCCCCTGTCTATCCAGTCCATAAAGATAATGAACAAGAGGGGCGACAGTACGCACCCTTGGCGGAGTATAACACCCACAGTGAACGGTCTTGACTTAATGCCATTTCATGCTCATGAAATGTCGTTATAAGATGTTTGATAAATTACATGACATATTTTGATATTGGGAATTTCCAATCCACTATACAGATAACATTGGAGGCAGTAAAGAGCCTAGATAAACAATATTTAGTCGTTGTTAGTGTCTTATCGGCCTCGGTGGCTCAGAGGTTGCGTGATCGCCTCTGATGCCCGAGTACGCGGGTTCGACCCCGGCCGAGGACGACGAGGATTTTTTCAGGGGGAAAATCCTGAGATCACGCACTTCCTTCGGAAGGGAAGTAAAGCTGTTGGTCCCGTATAGTCGTTTGCCGGCTGCACGGTAAAGAACCCTTGCGAGGCAAAATTTGCGGCCCCTATAACGCCGTCCGGAAATGACCATGGTAGTTGAAATGGACGTTAATAGCAAACAAACCAAACCAAACCTTGTTAGTGTCGACATAGCTAACGCATTTAATACTGTATCTCGAGCCCAACTAATGGCCGATTTGAGGGCAGTAGGAATCAATAACCAGACCGTGCGTCTATTGAAAGATCTTTTCTCACAAGGACAGAATGGGATAAAGTTAAATCATGAGACGTTTTTTGCCACTTCAAAACGAGAAATCCCTCAAGGTTCCTCGATCAGCAATATACTTCTATTTTTGACTTAGCGCTGAATTTTAAAATAAGAGCCTTTGTAGATGACATCACATTAACCAAAAAATATTCTAATCAAACTTTGCCGCAGATGTTTCAAGATGTTAGCGCAGATATAAGTTGCATGCAGGAATGGTTTTCACAGAGAGGAATAAAACTCAATGTGGATAAAACAGCTATTCTTACAATTGGCAAAGGGACTACACAGAAGAGCGACAGATTAAAGTTCTTAAGTATCACTTTTGATTGTAACTTAAAAATTATTGCACATGTAGAGAAGGTTATCAGCCTGTCACACAATTTGGAGGGAAATGGAATGAGCTCCATCCAAATCCCAGTTTGTGAAGGAGAGGGCAAGAGAACGAAGGATAGAAAAAGTAAGCAGACGACAAGAGCTAAGAGAAGTCCGGATGGGAGAGCGCCATGCGTCTTGAAAGAAAAGAGTAAAGGAGGTAGAAAGAGAAGACAGGAGATTGGCGCAATAGCAGGCGTTAGAGAAGAGACGGGCAAGGAATGGACGACAGGAGATAGGAGAGGTCCAGAATGTGACATAGGCCCATTTCACGAGTTTTTCAAACGTCGATATTCTTAGTGAAGCAGAAGCATTACTGCAGTTCTGGTAAAACAACTTCACCAATAAAGCTCGACCCTTTTAGCTAAAGCTATCGTGAAGAATGACTTTACATTTAATTTCACTCTCATTTTAAAGTTTTTCTAATTTTACATCTCATTTGCATAGTCTCTTATATGACTAGCGCTATATTTTGACTTAGCGGTCAAAATGTGAACTAATTTTTTTATTGCAAAATTCTCTTCCCCATGGTCTGTATAACATACATCTCAAGTTTCGTCAGAATCTGATTACCAGAACGGCCGCTAGAAGGGTCTAAATGGTATCACTTTAATTATAACCACCCTGTATGGAAGGTGTTCAAATTTGACCTGGACTTTATTTTTTATAAAATCAGGAAGCTACGAAAATTAGTTAATGCATCGTTATCCAACGATATAAGGGTTTTAGCATCAAAATGCTATGAGCAGTAGCGGTTCGTGACTATAATAGGTGGAGGGACACAAATTTTTCAAATATAATGGCTTCTAAAATCCTAGGCCTTTTCGTTCAAAAGTTACAGCCCAGGGTCCCCGTCCAGGGCCCCAAAGGACTATATAAGTTTTAGTGTATAATAGCTAAACTATTAACAACACAGTATAAATATACAAAATTTCAGGTATCCAGGTCGTTCCGTTCAAATGTTATAGCTTCAATTGTATTTGGGGCCTCGGGACCTCCGGCGGGGCCATAGAGGCTTATGTCACATTTCTTGTATATTGGGTTTGTTTTTTGTTTTTTTAGAACCGCACTACAAATTTACGAAATTTAGGAATTTAGGCCCCATGTTCAAAAGATAAAAAGGCACCATGGAATTCATACAAGTGGCCTCTGAGGGGCCCCGGGTCATCCTAGAGCATTCGCTATATTTTTCGCATCGTCGTCTGTATTGGGCCTAAGCGTGTACAAAATTTCAAGCCTCTAGGTCAATCCTTTCAAAACGTTTGGCGTGTGACATGCTCACATACATGCTGTACCGTCAATAATAGGGTTTTATGCTAAAACCCAAAAAAAAACACACGCACACACACCGTCATTACTCAAAGAACTCTCCTTGCTTCTCCAAACATTTTTTCCAGCGTTCTGGGAGCATCTGGATACTGGTTCTGTAGAAATCTTCAGACTGATTTCTCACGTCAGGACAGCCTTTTCATTTCCTCATTGAAGTCGAACCTATGCCCTCCCAAGAACTCTTTCAATGGTCCAAAAAGATATGGAGGATGTGATAATATGTCCATTTGAGCTCCGTCAATGTGTCCATAGTCAGTTTGGTTGCGTGTGGTCTGGCATTGTCTTGCAGAAAACAACACACTGGTAAGGAGTCCTGGTCATGTTTTCCTTAGTGCCGGTTTCAGGGATGTCCGAAAAATGTTACCGTAGTAGGGTGCATTTATGGTTCGACGTTCTTTCAGAAAATCGACATGAATGATACACTTAATGTCCCAGAATACAGTCACCATCACTTTCGTTGCCGACGGTGTCATGAATTTCCTAGGCCGTGGTGAGTCAGTGTGTCGCTACTCTATGCTCGCACGCTTGCTTTCAGGAGTATAATGATAAATCCATGTCTCGTCGGTGGTCACAACACGCCTTAGGAAGCTGTAACCTTCCCTGTCATAACGCTGCAGCTGCATGGAGCAGATTTCCACCCAGTTGGTTTTGTGATCCTCGGAGAGTTGCTTAGTATGTTGCCAGTGATGATTTTCAGTATTGAAGCCAATTCTCGGACATGAATCCGCCTGTTGTCCTTTATCAGCTCATTTGCTCGTGCGATGATGCCATTATTGACAGTAGTTGCTGGCCTTGCCGTATCAGGTTCATTGCCGGTGGATTCTCGCCCTCCTTCAAAATTTTTCATACCAAGCAAAGACGGATAAACATGACTCGGTGAACTGTCATTGAAGTCTCTGATTTATTTCAGATGCTTTCCCACCTTCGTTGCGGAGAAATTTGATGATTATTCGTTGTCCTACTTTGGTGCGACACATCGATATCCGGCATTTTGTTTAAACAAACAATCGGTTGTCGTGGCAACCGGATGAGTGGTGCTGCATTTGCATGACAGGCGGTAGTTGCCATCCCAACAAAGAAAGTTTAGATTTTTACAACAGTGATATTTACAAAAAAGAAAATCCAGGTCAAATTTAAACTCCCCTCATGTGATGCCGATCCAGATTGTTTGATGTATTATAAGTCGTATCTTAGCATTGAAATTTTCCAATGGTACCATAATGGTATCATTAATACAGGTACCACTGAATAAAATTCGACCATCATCGAACTGTAATTATTGATTCTCAACAATGTACTTAACTTTATATTCGCTCATAGTTCGTCATTACGAGTTGTTTGATGTATTACTTGCTATATTTTTGCAATGAAGATTTTAAGGCATGTCCTAATGGTACCATTACAACATATGGCAAATCGTGTGGTGAACCAGATTTATCGATTGGTGGAAGCAATACTTAATAACGTTATATTCGCTCATTGCTTGTCGTTAAGAGTTGTTTAATGTATTATTAGGTACCGAAAGGTGCTTTATGCTATCAGTGTGGGAAAACGTGTCTGTCTGTCTGTAACTCTAACTATTCCGAGGCTATGAAAGATTTTCAAAATCTGTTTTCGTCAGTCGATGAATATGGTTCATGGCACGAACCTATTACAAATATTATCTAAATCGGTTCATTGGCACGTGCACAAATGGTACCTCAATTTTCCCGCCAAGCAATTTTCAATGGGAAGATATATTAAGTAATATATCAAACAAATCGTAATGACGAGATAGAAGCGGTTATTCATTCATTATTATTTTTCGTCAGTCGATGAATATGAAACATGGCACGAATTAATCACAAATATTTTCTAATCGGTTCAATAGCACGTGCTCAAATGGTACCTTCACGACCCCACCTAGCAATTTTCAATAGAGATATAAATTAAGTAATATATCAAACAAATCGTAATGACAAGATAGAAATTACTATTTTCGCCAATTAATAAATATGGTTCCGGGAATGAACCATTTAGAAAATGGTTGAAATCGAAACAATGGCACGTGCTCTAATGACACCCTCAAATGTTTTCAATGATAAAATATGGCATGTAATATATCAAACAAATTGGGATGATATGTCATGAATGAATATAAAGTAAAATTAATGATAGTCGAGATTGGTTTCAAGGAACCTGGTTTAGTGGAACCATTATGGTTCATTGGAACTTTCAATGCTAAAATATGGCATGTAATGTATCAAACGACTTGGAATGATGTGCCATGAATGAATACCGGATGGTCATAAATTATTGAGCGCATTTTGACAGTGAATATTTTATTAACCAAGAAATGTACACACTTCTTGTGAACATCATTGAAAAGTACAACTCAAACAGTTTGTCAGGTGTCACTATCACCACCAGGCGGCAGCACTGTTTGGCGTAGGAACACAAAACGCGAAAATGGCGACCGTGCAGCAGAAAGCAATGTGCGTTCTTTGGTTTCATGAGCAGAAATCCGTGATAGCAGTTCAACGGCAATTCCTCTTGGAATATGGACAACCTGCTCCTGGAAAGGATTCCATAAAGCGGTGGTATCAGCAGTTTAAGGACACTGGAAGCGTAGCCCACAAGAAAGGTGCTGGTAGGCCTACCGTCAGTGAGGAAGTCATTGAGAAGGTGCGAGATGCGTTCCAACGGAGCCCTACGAAGTCAACTCGGCGCGCCAGCTTGGAATTGCGAGTCCCACGATCTACGGTGATGAAAGTGATGCATAAGCGTTTGAAATTGTATGCCTACAAAATTCAGATTGTTCAGGAACTAAAGCCCGACGATAAACCGCAACGGTTTGCATTCGCGGAGCTCATTCTGCACAAAATTGATGTGGACAACACGTTCTTGGATAAAGTGGCTTTCTCAGATGAGTCAACATTTCATGTTTCCGGGCGTGTGAACAGACACAACTGTCGCATTTGGGGATCAGAGAACCCTCATGAAGTCCGTGAACATGTTAGAGACAGTCCAAAGGTCATTGTGTGGTGCGCGTTGACTGTCAATGAAGTGATTGGACCATTCTTCTTCACAGAGCAGTCGGTGAATAGCATCATGTACCTTGACATGCTGCAATGTTATGCTATACCGCAGCTTCAACAACGACAACCAAATGTTATTTTTCAACAGGATGGTGCACCGCCACACTGGGGAACGATTGTGCGGCGATACCTGGATGAACAATTTCCTGGTCGTTGGATTGGCCGCGGGGGGCCGATTTCATGTCCTCCGCGATCTCCTGACATCACACCACTCGATTTTTTTCTTGTGGGGATATGTAAATGACCGCGTGTACTCCAGCAAAGTGCGTGATCTTGATGAATTGAAGGAAAGGATTGTGGCCGTCATTGCAACAGTGACACCTGAAATGCTGCGGAATACATGGCGTGAAATCGAATATCGAATGGATATTCTGCGAGTCACTGCAGGAGCACACGTGGAAGTGCTGTAACTTCGGAATATTACGGAAAAAAACTGTTTGAGTTGTACTTTTCAATGATGTTCACAAGAAGTGTGTACATTTCTTGGTTAATAAAATATTCACTGTCAAAATGTGCTTAATAATTTATGACCACCCTGTATAACGTAAAATTAATAATAGTCGAAATTGGTTCAAAGGTACGTGGTTAATGGATCATTATGGTCTATTAGAAACTTACAATATTAACACAGGGCGGTTTAAAATATGGTTCCGCGAATAGTTTAGTTTAACTTTTCCGTATACTTGGTTATGTCATTCCTTAATGGTTTATTTACTATATCTTAGCATTGAAAATTTGTAGGAGGCACAAGAATTATACCATTAGAGAATGTGCTAATGTGCCAATTTCGACCATCTTCGAAATGGTTTATGCGATGAACCATATTTATCGATTGGTGAAAAAAGATTTTGAAAATCTTTCATATGCTTCGAGAAGTTCGAGTTACAGCATGAAAAACTTGATTTTCAGTGAATTTACCTTCTGTTATGTCCACTTGGTCTGACAAATTATCCTGGAATTACGATTAACATAGCTGAGTACCAGCCCCTAAATTCACATATCAGATGAGGTCTCGGGATTTTATCTAACTAATTAGATACATCCGTTTGAACAGTGACGAAACTTTAAAAATTGTTTTCCATTTGGAGGGGTTTCTTAATAACGTTAGTGCAATTTAAGGTTTAGCGATGACAGTCAATTAAACGTATCGTTTCAGAACGTTATTGAGTAAATTTGGCATGTGATGTTCCTTACTTACGCAGTGTTTTCTTGTTAGTTTTGCACCCGTTCTGAGTTCCCTTTTATTTTTTAACATTTTCTGATCGATATTGATGACATGGAGAAAAAAGTAAACAGGTTCTTCTTTTTTCAAAGAATTAACTTATCAAAGGAACATCGGGCAAAATTTGGCGCACTCTTCGGAGGTGGGTGGAGCCAATTGCTTCAAGTGCTGTGTTTCATAACTTAACTGTTTTGTAAGACTGGAAAATTTCTGTGTGAAAACATCCTTTATTCTTGTCGTTTTCTTGAGGCGAACGCGATGATCAATCACTGTTTCGCAGAAACCCCTTTCCTCTTTGTTTCTTTAAAATTTTGAAAAGATGACGGCAAACTCGCTTCGCCGGTCGAGGACTGCAATTCAAGTGGAAGGAGAAAAATGCGATAAAAATGGTGACGCTAATTTGCTAGAGAACGAGAAGGAAGAGGGGGGATGGTTCCTCTTTCAACCGTGGGATATTAGCCTGCCTTTTTGTAGTCTTGCCTTTTGGTTCTTGGGTTTCGAGCGGCTGTTCTTTTCGTCCCAACATCCTCCCTCCGGTACAGGCTTATTGTTTTTCGGCTCAGCGACTACGCATGCGCCATTATTTTCCCAGAGAAAATCTGTCACAATGAAAAGTACTTTTTCCCCGCGCTTTCATCCACTCGGGGGTAGAAGGCGCTGGAAAGAAGTGACGGAAGATCCTGGGGGGTTGTATGCGTTAGTCGAGGGGCTTTGGAGGAGAAGAGGAGAAGAGGAGGCAAGAAAATGAAAGGAGAAAAAAAAAACTTGAGAGAGGTGGGGGGAGGAATGGTTTTTAGAAATCTACGGCCCATTTGTTTCGTGCCGTAACAGCGAAAATACCGTCGGTGTACTGTAGAAGAAAGGCGAAAGCACGGAAGTAACTAATATCTGACGGTTAAATTGCTCGTGAAGCCCCGACTAGAAACAAATGGCCGGGAGTCTCCGGCTGGGCTCCCTTATCACCAGCCGCCCAGGATCTACTCCCCCTCTTCTGCCCTTGAAACGGAAAATTTTACTTCTAACGTCACTGTCAACTTCCGCTTCACTTGTTGTAACTTCCGCGGAGGTGACAACTCATCTATTACCGATAGAAAAACCGCGAGAAGATCGCCCGGCTACATTTTTTTTCAAATTAAATCTTCGTAGTCAACTGGAAACTCCAAATCAGACATCCGACCACTGAATCTTCGGATAAGCTCTTGTTTTGGAGGTCTCTAAATATTTCAAACAATATTCGAAATTCCTTGTAATAAATAATAATAGAGTACCTTATTTCTCGCCACTCTAGTGCAATGGGCTGACGTTTTCTATATTTCAGCGTGTCTACGTTCTTTAGAGGTACAGGACGTATAATATACAGTTGTATCAAATGAATGTATCTTTCATCGCTGATTTCGAATATCGCATTTAAATTTCTGTGGGGCCAATAGATCCCGAGATATCGACCAAAAATAAAATTTTCGAAATATGCTCTATCACGAAAATGATGTGTCATAGCAAAATGATAATAAAGTAGTTAATAGTACGTACATAAACTGATTGGAAGAAAGTAATCGGACACTTTCGATTTTAGACGCTTTGTCGAATATCTAGAAAAATACTTGACGAATTATCCTGAAATTTCAGGAATGTAAAAAGGATGTTACACCTCATATATTTCAG
>JAHWFO010057638.1:0-28589 GCA_023313115.1 Rhysida immarginata | reverse complement strand
GCACGGTCTGCCAGAACACCTTGTTTGCCGAACCATAGTCTGCCTCCAATTTCTCCCCGAACTTCTCCCAGGTCTTGGCTTTAGCTGTTGATACTGTCTTTGCTGCTGCTTTTCGCGCCTCAGTGTACCGCACTCGGCTCGAAGTTGACTTATTTGCAAGCCATAGCAAATAGGCTTCCTTCTTTGCCTTGACAGCTTCTTGGACTTCACCGTTCCACCACGCAGTCCTTTTCTCACCGCCCTGCGCCACACTCAGCCGCTTACGACCACAGCACAATGCAGCCGAAGTAATCACAGCAGTTTTAAACAACTGCCACTCCTCTTCAACAGTACCACGATCACTGGGAAGTTCTTTGAAACTTGAAGATATGTTATCTGCAAAGGTCTTCCTCACAGCTCTATCTTCCAATGCCTCCCATTTGATGCGCCAAGTTTGTCTGAACCTAGTATTTCGCTTGGTTGGCATGGATTCAGAGAACCGCAAAGTGCAGACAACAAGGTGGTGATCAGTTGATAGTTCTGCCCCTCTTCTCACACGAGTATCCAACACTGATCGGAATAAGTCAGCTGAAACAATTACAAAATCAATCAGTGACTTCTGGTCCATTGCATCCCTGTACCAGGTATACTTATGGACATCCCTGTGCTGGAAGAAGGTGTTTGTGATGGAAAGTCCATTGTTGCAACAGAGATCCAACAAGCACCTCCCATTCGCATTTAAATCGGGGTCACCATTCCTCCCAATCACGCCTTTCCAAGTTTGGTCATCAGCCCCTACGTGTGCATTGAAGTCGCCCATCAGGATGACAGAATCTGCACTCCCTCTCCTGCTAAGAGCAGCATCAACTTCATCTAGAAAAGGTGGGTACTCTGTGACTGCATTCGGAGCATATGCAACGAATAGAGAGAGAGACCGTTTCCCTATCTGAAATCTCAGGAGACAGTCTTCCACCTAAGGGGGTCCAATCTGCAACATAATCTGCCAGCCGGGGACTTGTGAGTATCCCCACTCCCGCCTGGGCAGTCATGTTAGGGTCGACACCAGAGTAGAAAAGCTTCCACCCTCCTTCTAAGTCCACAGTTCCAGAACCCGGACGTTTCGTAGAGGTAATACCTATAATATCCAGTCGATACCGTTTGGCTTCCTCCACTAATTCTGATTCCTTTCCTGTCATGGAGAATACGTTCCAAGTGCCAATTGACAGCACCCGATCCCGTTGTCGCTTTACCAGTTTTTCCTCCTGGGTAAAGGCATGCGCTGCCCCCGACCGTTTCCCCAAGCGCATAGCGAGTGCACTGGTGGGGCTTTTCGGAGGTATTGCTCCGAGATAACAGCCGGGAGACTGTCGACTATTTTTCGAACGAGAGCCTCTGCCTAACTCCCGAACGCGGGTGACTTTAACCTGCGCCACACCCGATGCAGTATGAATTTTCTTATTCGTAGACATCTGCAGTATGAGATATATGTTTGTTTGGAATAATAAGAAAAACAATTTAGAAGCAGAGAAATTTATAAAATCCGATTCATTTATTCAATGTGCATTCCGTTTGTGTCAATGACATGTTCAAAGCGCGTTATTGCATGTTCCACAGTAGAGCTAAGGGTTTCCTCAGGAATCGCAGTGATATGGCGTGTTATGCTTGCTTTCAATTCGTATCCTTCCTCCATAGACATTATCTTGCAAATATCCCCAAAACCACAAGTCACAAGGGTTTAAGTCCGGTGAACGAGGAGGCCATGCAGTTGGAAAAGTTCTCGAAATCATCCGATCATCTCCAAAATGAGCAGGAAGCAGTTTCTTCACTTGTCGTGCAATGTGGGGTATTTCTTATAAAGCAGGAATGGCTTTCTGCTGCAGAAGTTTGCAGTAACGAGCACCAGTGATTGAGCATCTTTTAGTGCCTTGAGAAGTGAGTGTTCTCTTCAAAGAAAAAGGGGCCAAGAATGAAATGTGAAGTGAATCCGTAGTCACCATACAGTCACGTAATCAGAGTGCAAAAGCTTTTCATGCACAACCATCGGCTTTTCAGTACCCCAGTGCGACAGTTTCAGCATTGACTGCTCCGTCTAGTGTGAAATGCGCTTCCTTAATCTGACCACAAAATGTTCCATAGCCATGAATTATCGACAGAAACTGGCAAGCAAAATCAGTGCGTTTTTCCGGATCTTCATGAAGCAACTTTTAAACCACCTGGACCTTGCATGGATACCACTTTAAAGTGGGACGCAAAACTTTTTGTACCGTAGACCACGGAATAGACAGATCACGTGATACGGCTCGAGTACTTGCTGAAGAATATTGCAAACTTGAAGCTCTATCCACTACAGTCTCATTTGCAATTCGTTTCCGTCCTCTCCCTGGCAGCACACCCAACTCACCAGTTTCTTCAAGTTTCTTAATCATCTTTCTTAAACCATTAATGGACATAGGCCCGTTTCGCAAGTCGATATTCTCTTACAAGGGAACCCCACATAGCCTATGCGCTTTAACAATGGAGTCCTTATATGGCTATGTATGTCAATTATTTTTGTTTTCGCGGTGTATTTTGAAGGAAACAAAATTTCGCACTCTCTTATTTTGCAAGCATTTATAGTAGCTTCAGATGAGTAACGTATTTCAATATGGTGGAAATCTGTGACAAACATGTTCAAGGGATTCCCTTGTTAGTGCAGCAGAAGCATCATTGCAGTTCTGGTAAAACAACTTCACCTTCAATAAAGCTCGATCCTTTTTAGCTAAAGCCATGGTGAAGAATGACTTTACATTTAATTTCACGTGTTAGAATGCCCCAACGGTTCTCGATGGGGTTTAAATCAGGGCTGTTAGAAGGTCACTTCATTTCTTTAACCTCTTTCTCTGCAAACCAGGCCATTGTTGCTCTCGATGAATGGCATGGTGTATAGTCCTGCTGAAATATAAATTCGGATCCTCCAATAACAGGTGTAATTGGCAAAAGATGCATTTCAAGAAGTTCTTGATAGTAGTTAGAATCCATTCTTTTATTGATAAAGGCAATTCCTCAACTGCCATTACAGCCAAATATTCCCCAGACCATCACACTTCCACCTTCATGAACTTGCAGTTTGGAAAATACTGCTGGTTCTCGGTGTAAATCTTCCCAATAGTAGTTCCAACCATCCGGACCATCTAATTTGAAGGCTTTTACATCGCTGAAAAGAACTTGCATCCATTCATTAGTCCATCTCTTGTGTTTCTGTGCCTGCGTGCAAGCGGCTTTGCTTATGGATGTCCCTTAGGGGTGGTTTAATGGACTTTGCCTTGTATCTGAAATGCAGATTTTTCTTACCCACCCTCCATACTGTGGAGTAGGATACTGGAAGATCCAAAATGTCAGGAATTCGTCTTAAGAGGTCCCATTGTTTGATATCTCTCGACCCTCCTTGCATCTCTTCTTTTCACCTTGGTCTTTGGACCAGGTTTCTTTTTTGCCTCAGTTATATTTGGGTTTTGCTTACCTAAACGACCAATAATACTTTCTGCAAGTTTTATACGCTTTGATATTTCTCACACAGACATTCCTTTGTCTCGAAAAGCCAGAATACAACCTTTTTCTTCATCAGTTACTGGTCTTCTTTTAGCCATCATTAAAAATGAACGAAGAAAGCTTACAAAAGTGTTCAGAACGATTTTATGCAAATTACGGTTAGCACCATTAACATGTATAGGTAGAATACGTGAACTATGACATCTTTTTAATTCTGTCTCTCTATCACGACTTTTATTCAAATTAAATAAATAACTAGAATGTTCAATAATAACTAAACTGGTCGTGAGTAGAGAAAGGAGGAGGATGACGAAATTGGATATTTAAGTATGAAGTTTAATCGAATATGATTAAGCAAACTGATATACATTCAAAATAAAAGTCAGTTCAATAAGGGTGAGGTATAATGGGTCAATAAATCATATGTCCGGGACATCATCTGGGGAGCAAACATCTAGGCCTGTATCTGTGCTTCGAAGCTTGTGTTGGCAAAACCTCTGGCGACGAAATCCGGGGTACTCTGTCACCGCTGTCAAAGTAGGCGGCGACTCTTGCGGGTTTCGAGGAGTGTTGCCCTATACTACAAGCAGAAGCAAAAGGAATGGGAATTAGCTTAATAGCTAAATTTTTCAAAATGACTGGCACAGAAGCAATTCAAATTTCTTATTGAGAACAGTTCGAGGGAAACTGAAGAGAGATTAAATATCACACCTTATAGTCAATATAATTCTAACGTTATTAAATAAAGCCATTGAAATTAGTTATAATGAAATATCTCGTATCGGAGACGCTAAAGCCGAGCGCGGCTCGCGGCAAGAGATCTCTGCCCGGCGCGCGCTCGCGAGGCTGCTGTCGCTTTTAAATCGTCGTCGTGCACGTCGGCGCTGTCGGGGCTCGTCGGCGTGTCTCGGTTTACATCTCGGTCATGTTTCCATTCATCTCTTGCCTCCACTGTTCCTTCGCCATTCGCGAACACTGTTTCCTCGAGGCGAGGAGAATCGCTTGTATTCACTGCAATTGTCTGTGTTTCGGGCTCATTTAAGAGCAGCGGCGAGAGACTAGGCGGTCGGCGGGCTCGGTACGGACGTGCGAGATTATTCTCGCGAGGAAAACCACTTTGAGCCGAATTGTAAAAAGTTCTCTCGGTAAAACATGTGGGAAAGTCACTTGCCTGTGCACTGCGGTGGGCACGATATTTTACCACCTCTCGTAAAGTCCGGCTACCTAAGTTCGGGATTCGTGAGCGCTGGGACTCCACGCTGACGTCATTTAATCCTCTCCGATTCCGGCGGAAACCTCGGTCTCTCCACGGTCGGCTTCTCTCTCCCTTCTCCTTAGAATTTATTCGGTGGCTAATATCTCGCCGAATTTTCTTTCTTCCTCCGGGTTGATTTCGTTCCTTTCCATTCTTCCAACATTCCTCGGAGTTCGAATTTTTCCGACCTTTTTCTCGAAGCCAGAACCTTTCTGTCCTTTTCCACCTTCTCTCCCTTTTCCTCCAATCACTGTTCTTCCGTAATTTTTCTTTCCTCCAATAACCGCTTCGATTTCTCTTTATTCATCTCTTGGGCTCTTCTACTCTCTTCTCTGGGTGGTGGGCATTTGCTTTTCTTTCTTTTTCTACGTCTTCTTCGTTTGCTACCTTGTCTCCCTATTTTTTCTTTTCCTGTTCGATCGCCGAATTTATTTGTTGATATTCCTCTTCCAATTCGGCGATCTGACACCCTTATAACTTGAAATATGTAAAATAAGTGTTAAGAAATATTTGCACTGAAACTATTTGTTTAATCCTTACAATGTGAATATTTATCATTGGTTATAATAAAAAAAAATTCATTGATTACAGCTACTAATTGAAATTTTACATCCAGAAAATGCGTTGTTAGGTTTTTTGTTTTGTTTGTTTTTTTATGCTGAACAAGTTTGCAGTTGGATTTTTTTCTCTATCCCTTACGGTTTTTGAGATAAATTTTGAATGTGTCCTAATTTGCATATTTGGGATGATGAAAAGTGCACCATGGGATAGGCCACCCACAACTTCCTATTCATTGGATTCATCAATATTGACATATCTACTTCGGTTCAAAAAATAAAAGCGGGGGGGTTCAGACTTTTGTATTCACCCTGTAGATTTATGTGACGCAATGTCACAGAAGAAAAGCAGGTTCCAGAAGATGCTATGACTTTGGTTCTGCATTAGCAGCTTTAAGTACACAAAATAGCATCTGCCAGTATGTCATCTTGAAATGTGCCTTCTATAAGTGGTTTTTAGAACAAGCTTTTTATTTGCTCTGGGAAAAAAAATTCCCATCATGTAATTAAAGCATTCCCCAAAATTCATCGTTTTCTGTTTTTGCAATTACAAGTTTCGAAATGTTAACTGTAATTTGGGACACCCTAAATTTCAATTATATAGACAGGGCTTTTTTATGCTATGTGTTGATTAATAAATATATGAATGGATTTATTTATTTAAAAAATTGTTGACTACATTGATGATCTCGAATCAAAACGCGCTTCAATCAGCATTTTTGATGATTTCCTTTGATTAGTTAAGGATCAGCTACGTGTTAAATTATCAATATCAAGATAAGTTAATAGATACAAGATAGCGTTAAGTTTATTTAGGTGGGTTAATACTTTTGCCCCACCTTGTAGTTTTATTTGTAAAATATTACTATGGGAAAAATCTGGGTGTTTATATACACTGTCATATCAATAAATTATGAGCAGCACCCCTTCAAGGCACACGCATCGTTCGCCCCAACAACGATTACACATTCAAAATTTGCATAACAGGCTGAGAAAGCTTTAAAGCTGGTGCATCAAATGGCAGGTGCACGAGCCTCAAGATGGGTAAACGTCTGGATTTAACAGACACTTCCAGAAAGGGATGATAATAGACTCTCGCAGCAAGGGTCCGCTGTAGTGAAGGTGTACAAAGAGTGGACAGCAATGACAGAAATGGCGTCCCAACGCCATCACTTTAAATGGTCACAAAGCCATCGACCAACGGGGTGAGCGGCGCCCACGACCACTCGTAAAAGGTGACAGGACAGCTACAGTTCATCAACTGACCACCAGATTCAACAGTGGTGCCAACAGACGTGTATCCTACATTACCCTTGAACGTACCTTGCTACGGATGGGCCTGAAGAGTCGACGCATGGTTGCTGCACCCCATGTTCACCAGGGGTCATCGTCAACGACGCCTAGACTTTGTACGTGAGCACCGTCATTGGACCACAGACGAGTGGGCTAATGTCGCCTTATCCGACGATTCTAGGCTTTTGTTCCATAAGATTGGCGAGTGCGTCCTGAACGCTATGAAAAGAGTCTGCAGGAGGCTATTGTGGGCCAGAAACAGGCCGGTGGGGGATTTTGTGTTGGGAGCAGTTAGGTCCACTGATTCGTTGAGAGGGCAATTTGAATGAATGTGGCTATCTGTCAATCATAGCGGACCAGGTGTACCCGTACATGCTCACGATGTTCCCCCAATATGATGGTGTGTTCCAGCAGGACAATGCATCCTGCTACATAGCACGTGTCCTTCTGGATTGGTTCGAGGAACACTCTACTGACTTTCGAGTACTCCCTTGGCCCGCTAATTCGTCGGACATCATTCCTATCGAACATCTGTGGGAGCATCTTGATCGTCATGTACGGCAGCTGGACCCTCCACCTATGAATCTCGAAGCTCTGTGGACAGCGCTTCAAGCGGAATGGACTGCCATACTATCGGACACAAACCTTGCACTTCTTGTGTCCAAGCCACGACGCCTAGCAGCAGTTATAGCGGCGAAGGTTGGCTACTGTCGTTACTAAGCGGGTGGTCATAATTCAGTGATATAACAGTGTACCTCTCATGCGTATTGTACCTCTCACAAGAGATTTCTGATGCCATTAACAAGTTTTAGTAACACTGTCCAACACTCAGAACACACCCTTACATGTATTTATCTTTTGTTTGCTGAGTAGTTTGTGTACTAATATTTTCTATTTTGCTAATCAGATGTGAAAAATAAGTGTGATCACATTTCCTTGTAGACTCATCGCACATTAGACCATGATTTATTAGTGTTGTCTGTGAGTATTTTGCTTTTTCAGATTTTATGCACTCGGAACTTTCGTTAGGTTATCTTTGTTATTTACTTATTTCAGATGGTCATATTACTTAACGTCCTACGGTTTCTTTTAGTCACCTGACCCTGTCGTCTAAGCTTAAGCTTATCGGGCGACTTTTTCCTAGGAACAATATACAAGGGGAGTGAAAAGTCTGTACAAAAGTAGTACGCAAATTCCAATAAAGGGAGTGAATAGGAAGGTGCGGGTGTTCTTTCACTCTAAATATTTCAAATCCGTTGAACGGATCTGCCAAAAACCTCATTGCAATCTCTGCAACAAAGGCACTAACACAATCACATGTAATGGCATCGTTGAAATGCCGTGCAGAATTATGTTATGGTGTAGGTGGACGTCATATTGAACACTTTCTGGATTGACTGTAAAGACTTAATTTGTACACTTAAGTTGTACACTATCTGGAAGCAACAAAAATACAAGAGCCGATTGTCCAACTGCAGAGATTGCAAAGAGGTTTTTGGCTGATTCATTCATCAGATGTTCTATTTTTTTTGTTTTGTTACTTATTTGATACTGAACAAGTTTGTAATTACGGGTTAATAGATGGGATTTGCACATGGCCTAATTTGCAGTGCCACTATGAGAAAGAGCATTCTCAAATTCCTATTCACTCCCTTTAATGGAATTTGCATATCTACATTTCTATCCAAGAAAGAAGGGGAAGGGTACAGATTTTTGACTCGCCCTGTATAAGCCTTCATACCTTTGCACCTAGCGACACCACAAATAAATTTTGTTTGCTTGAGTCACAGATGCACCAGCTAAGTGATCATCAACCATTTGTCCTGCAGTATGAGTAGCACCGCACTATTTACCTAATCACACACCTTGCACCTTCCCTTACACCTTCACTTCAACTCCTGAAAGAAAATGATGATGAGAGGGCCGTAGCCCAGGAGATCACACAATTGCTTTGCCTATATGTGCAATCCAATTTCATTCAAAAATGAAATAAATTGCCGTGTCAGTTATTTATTGATTTACCCTCGTACTATAAATTTTGTCGCTGTGTTTACATTTATGTAGCTCATAACTCATGGTGATGGTGCTTTTATCCGCATTTACCTGCCAAAAGTATCCCGACACACGTATTATTTTATTGTGCGTTCAACTCTGGTGATTTACACTTTCACTTTTGATGTAGATGAAATACAAGAGCAGTTAATAGGGCACTGACTCCTAAAAGCAGCCGTTAGTTGTTAGACTTAGGTTCCCTCTTGCAACGGATCCAGCGAGCATGGTCACTTACAATGGCCCGTCAGTTCGCACAGAACAATGTGGCCTTCCTGAGGTGGGTCTGAAAGAAGAAGCTTTTAATTTCAAAGGCCTAGAAAACATAATGTGGAGGCGTTTAAAAGCACTTCATTCTCCAGAAATCTGATGGTCCTGTGTAGGTCGGGAGTGCCTAGTGCCCAAAGGCAATGGCGTTTGAAGTCATTACCCGACCATCAGTGTTTGTGAGCGCTTTAATGCACAAAAGTACAAAGAGTGTAGAAAAATAACCTTCCTAGGCTTGTTTTTATACCTAGGCAGCAGACAGCGTCTTTTGGCAAGATGACAAAACATTGCTGCACAATGCTATGCTGCTCATAAAAGGCGTGGTTCTTTTATGCTCATTTCAAACTGCTCCCAGTTCAGTGACCAGATTTACACCCGATTGAATTGATAAGGGATGTGCTGGGGAGCTTTCAATTCTTCATCGTCAGATATTGGCCCAGTAACAAAGTTTCCACCAGTCATATGGACGGCCTTTCTCGTCATGTTACATCAAAAGATATTCCCTATATGATATTGAATTTATCATTTCCTGTAGATCAGTGTGAAGAGGGATGTTTGGATACTTTTGGCAGAGCAGTGTATTTGGAATCCCAATGAACGCTATTAATGTTATAATGTTTCCATTTCATTCAAATTTTGCAGGATAACAAACTGACGGAGCAAGAATGAAGCTCGGCTGTGCTTATTGCCACAGGTATAAAGCTTGAGTCTGCTTGGTCCTAACATAAAAGAAATTAACCAATGTGGTAAAAACAACACCTGCTGCTTCCACTTAAAAAACATAAGGCTGTTGCTCTCACTTGGCTCTTTAAATCTCTTTTCAGCCTGAACTAGTGTTTCGGGGTAATGTTTCCTTAAAACCACTGGAAATCTCAAATGGTTTCTCAAAGCTTAGGTTACCTCGGAATCTAAGACATTTAAATAATTTAGAAACATTAAGTTTGGATGGAGTTGGATTAGATTCACTTGATTTATCCTGGCTGCCAGTTTCATTAGAAAGCTTGATTCTAGCAGATAGGCGCTTGAGAACAATCACAGATACGCAAAAGCGTGCGCATTCTTTCAAATTGAAATTTCTGGAGATAGGAGGGACAAACATTGACTACATAGAGGCCATTGCTTTGTTTCCAACGCTTGAAAAATTAGGCGCCGACTTATTTACCCTCGACCAGCAGGTCTTCTCCAAGACACCGACCATGGCTCGTCTTCACTTAAATAAGCGACTTCTTCAACGCGTCGAACGATTTTCTCTCTCTACCTTCGATAACAACTCATCATCGCCCATCTTAATCGATTTTTATCCCAATAATTTGTACTGTCATTGCGACCGAACACCGGTCAATTGGAATTGTAAGAGCTACGGCACTGTCATCCATAATATCACGATGCTTAATGTCGAACGACAGTCCACTTCGTTTTGTCAGTACGTTTCGCGCTGTCCTAGTGATGAATGTAGCTGAAAGGACCTCCGATTTGAAGCAAGATATGACTGTGAACCTGAAAATTCTCAAATGATGGCGAGTGTCGACTGTGGACGGCTACAGTGTAAGGAACTGCCATCGAATATTCTTTCCATCAGAATGACTCACTTCTACCTGGACGGCAACAACTTCACGAGAGTTGACCTGGACCGAATTCTTCGTGGTTCTCAGATCAGAATCCTCTTTCTCAATGGAAGTAGCATTTACAGGATTGAAACGCAGGCTCATTACACAGAAGACTCGGAATGTTACAGCAACGGCCTGAACGAGCTTTACTTGCAGGAGAATTATATAACCTATGTTCAACCAAAACAATTCTATTGCTTGACTAAACTAAAGATTCTGAATCTCGAAAATAACAGAATTGCTTCAATCACGAGTAACCTTTTCAAACACCTGGCACGTTTAAGAGAAGTTTTTTTGCAGAAGAACCATTTAGAGTACGTGGAAAATTCCACGTTTGCAAATCTAAAAGAACTCCAGTTGATCCATATGCAAAAGAACTCTCTCCATGACAACTCCTTCGGAGACATGTTTGATCTGAGCAACCAGTTCCAACTGAGAATTCTGGACCTGAGTAACAATAACTTTCGAACTTTCCCTAGAATTCTCATGGTTTCCAAGAACTTAACCAGTCCGGCGACAAAGAGTACAGACAGTGTGTTCTTCAAAAACAATCAAACCCAAAATGTCACTATGCCTAGAGAACTGCATCTGGAAACCAATCAAATTGAACTGTTAGACAAGCAAAATCTATCCAACTTGAGCCACGTGACAGAACTGTTTCTGAATGACAACGAACTCCGGTTATCACGACAACGTTACCACGATGTTATCACCGACGACGTTATTGAAGCTATCAACGACAGTTGCTGCACACTTGCAGTGCTCTCGAATGCTTTCCTCCAGAGCCCGAGGTGCCAGTGCGAATTCATGATAGCGCACATGAAGGCCATGAAAGACAAGTGCCAGCGACTCCTGGTTATCGTCATTGAGGATCTGGGCATGATGAACATAAATAACGAAATCGCTGATTACCTAAGAACCAAGAATTATCTGCGATGGGGCGATCGCCGCTTTTGGAGTAAACTGTATGACGCACTTCCACGAGGACGAAACGGGGTCAAGGACGAAGATATTTTTTTGCAAGGATGCGAAAACGTCGCCTATATATAATCTGTGAAGCAGACTGGAATTTTTTTTTCTTTGCTGTTCATTATCTTTTTATAGCGCCCAGTAACCAATAGGCTCCCAATTTGTATTATGTAATTTTTATTAATAGTTCTGTAATTTTATCGTTGTTTAGCTTTTTACTTTTTGCACGGTACTGAAGATCCAATCAGATTATTTGCTCTGGGCTGCTATCAGTTCCCTTTCTGTATATAATTCCTTGTTTCTGCTCAGCATCTGATTTTTACCTGAACATGAATGCTTGACAGCCAAAATGTACATCGTTTGAAAATAAATATTATTGTGGGAAGTTGAAATCCAATTGTCTTGACTCTTTTAACTAGCAGAACCCGTGCGAAAATCATATTGTTAATGACTGGATCTTAGTTTTCATTGCAGTACTCCATTGTCCTTTTTCCATTAACGAACTCTAATTATGTTGGTATTTCAAAAGATTGATACAATGGCAACTTACACACTGCTTGACAATTGCTAAGGAGCATGTATATTCCGCTATTTAGGGGCTCTGCAAAATAATGCAGGACGCATCAAAGCATTTGTTGGTACTCCGTTGTTCGATTTCCATGATTTGAATAAAAGTCACGTGTCTAATGAGCTCTGGTTCAGTGAAAATCAGTAGCCGTGGAGTGTTTTGCGAATATTACTGTAAACTATCAGTCCCTTTATCACATATCGTCTGTTGGACGCCTTGACGCAGGGCAAAGTGTGACTGAAGTTGCACGAGCAATGGGTGTGACGAAGAGTGTTGTTTCTCGTTTGAAAACTGCTGCTGCCACCAGAAGACCTACTTACGTGTGCTTGGAGGTCGTCGTCGAATAAGCACAACCGCTCGAGAGGACCGTAGTCCAACCTTTCAGCAAAAAGAAGAAGAAATCAGTACCCGCACAGATAGCCTCAGATCTGGCCGCTGCTACAGGCACTTGTGTTTCTGCCAGAACCATTTCCCGTCGGTTGAATGATGTTGGGTTGTTGTATGCATGGAAGCCTGTCAAATGCAGTCCACTATCTCCGCTCCATCGACGGAAGAGATTAGACTGGTGTAACCAGCATCGTGCATGGTCCGTGGTGATGTTCTCCGACGATTCTCGGTTCACTATGCAGAGTGATTCTAGGCATCAATGATCTGGTGTGAAAAGGGAACTCGTTATCACCAACAACACGTTCGGGAAGTGCAAAGTTTTGGTGACGGTGTGGGGGGCATCATGCACGACGCCAGAACACCCCTTCTGGGAGAGTCTGTTACAGCAGCATGGTATTGCAAGGAGATTCTTCTGGAGCAGTTCTTCACGTTCGTCTTTTCCGTGGAGCAGTTGGTCCAGAATTTGTGTTCATGGTCAAGAATGCGCGTCTACACAGAGTGAACGTGGTAACGGATGTTCCCGAGAGTGAGAATATGAAGCCTTTGCAGTGGCCTACATAGAACATGCCTGGGACGCTCTTGGTAGACGTGTGGCACAAAGGAATCCCCTTCCCAGAAGGCTGCAGGAAAAATGGGATAAGATCCCGACTGCTCTTTTGAACATCTGATGAGAGGGAAACATGCCAAACAGATGCAAACCATGCATTGCGGTTCGAGGAGGTAATACTCGCTACTAAGGGTCTCACATTTCAAACCAAAATTTTTCTTTAATCACTCATTGATGCATTATGATACCTCTTCTGCTTTTGCCAATACGTTCGTTTCCTTAGTTCAAATTCCATGCCATTTTGTGTTCATAAAGTGACTGTAATATGTCTATTCAAGTTTTGATAACGTTTATTTCTTGGGACACTATTTATTGACAAAAATGTTGCTGTTCGTTAGCAATTGTCAAGCAATGTAAATGAATGAAAGCCCACCTTATTAAATTCGCATAGTTTCGAAAGGCTTATATAGGGTGAGGCTAAAGTCTGGCAATAAAGCGTAAAACTCGGAAACTTCTTGGTGTAGGTTAATGAATTAAAAAAATATTACCAAGCAGGTAATATTGCAGAGACTACTTAATAGTGACATTTTCAAGTTTATGCAAGAAAGTATTCATGAATTTTGGAAAGTAATCTCCCAAACTATGACAGATAGAGGCATAGTGTTAATTGCAAAGTTGTAAGGCACCCTTCAATTATTTTAAATCTAATGTTAAAACCATTGCTTTATTCAGATAAAATTAAAGAAAAAAGTGCTTAAAGTTTGTAAGGTATTTCCGTCACTTGCAGAGAAGCCCATCGTTGGTGTTCTGCTGTCAGATTGTGAGTTACAGTATTTTACTGTCAGGTTGGTGTCAAATTGGTGTGATTTTTTCCCAGCATACTGTTGTATTGGTTCAACCACAGGCTGGCTATCATTCATGCCTCGTCCTCCCTTGTCAACCTAGTGGTTTGAGCCGCACTAAGGATGAGCTTCTCTACAAATGTCGTGAAGTTCGTTACCACCTCCATAGTTTAGAACCGTGATGGGCAAACTTTTTTATTAAAGATTTTTAATATAGAGTGCACTGTTTCCCTAAAAATAATTTCAAGTTATCCTATTTCTTGTGCATGTTTCTATCAGTGTGGATACGGTCACGGCGCCGTGAATTGTCAGCGTTCACGATAGTCGAAAAAGGGAGGTGACGCGATGAAAGATAGAGCATGCGCTTCGCGCAGCGGATGATTAGTGATGGGTAAAACAGCACTTGTCAAATGAGAATCGTTCAAAGAAGTCGTTCGCGTAATGTAACGATTTATTTTATTTTATTTTATTTAATGTAATCCAATACGTCCATCCAGAATCTGTATGGCTAGAGGCCGACAAGTTGGGTTTCTGAATGAACCTGAATTAACAGCTGCTGTATGATGGTCACAGAAGCCGGGAGAGGGGGTGAAGATCGTGTGTCACTGACGGTCGCTCGTCCAGTGACTAGCTGTGCCTGATGTTGCTTAACTTCACAGAAGTTGTGTGCTCAGTGATAGCCCACCAGGCCGCGGCCTCCCCCTATTATGAAATCACACAATTCACGAAATACGCAACTTCTTATTGCTCATTCCATGAATTGCACAATGTATTTTGATCACCGTGTGCGAAAAATAATACGAGGAGGGGTGGCCCCCACCTTTTGATCGCCACTTTGCGTCCCGAATTACGGCCGCCAGTTTTAGATCGTGGACGTAGATTTCTTTCACTTGACGAGCTAGTGAAATTTCTGCAGGAATATGAAGAAAGCAATTTCGTTCAATTTTGGACATGCCATTCCAGAACTATTGAATGGTGCTGGAAAGTGTGAGAATACATGTTTTGTGAAAGAACACCCTAGACCTACACAGAAATAACGTATATGTGTATTCATAGTAATAAGAATACTAGACAGAGGCTAAATCAGAGGTGAGATTTCATCGTTTAAAATAAATTACAAATGTAAAGAATTATACAAGGCCACTGCCAGCAGGGGTGCCAAGTGTGAATCGCATACCGGCGGCCGGGATGCACAGCGGCAATTAACCATGGGCTTGCAACCTTGACAACTTGGTTGACTTTGACACCTTGTGGCACCATGGCTGTCCGGGTGTCTGCGATAGCCCAGTTGATCTCAGCGGAGACTCAGTTACTCTGTGTGAATTTCATATGGAGAAATAAGACATTTCACCCCATTTGGAGGGAAATCCTCTACCATTCCTCTGCTTAAAAAACATACACCTCCAGCAGACCACCTTCGCCATAGACCACTTGAAGGAAATTCTCGTTACACGCACTTTTAAACCATGGGCTGCTCTCGCTAGATCATGGTTTGATACCAACTTCCTTGCCACCGCCCCAGTCAACCCCTACTCCTTCCTTTTATCGAATTTATCGAAATATAGCCCTATCCATCTTGCCAAAACTCCCAACTATGCGATTACTCACCATTTCCAACAAACAACTGTACAAAGCTACTCCCCATTATCACACCTCATCCAAAAAATTCCCAGACGACAGATTTAACCATCTGTTAAAAACAACAACTGGAAAATTATACACAAAGCCCTCCCTACAGGTGCTCTTCTCCCCCAAAGGGGCATAATCAAAGATGAAGTTGCCCTCTGCCCCGACTGCTCATCCTTCGAGACTCTCGAGCACCTCCTCCTCGAATGCAACGAATTTAGAAGTATTTGGGGGCAGATAACCGAATGGTGCAAGGAAGAAAGACTTGTAACCCCTGCAGACGTCCTCTACCTTGACATACCACCACAGGCCCCACTTTCCTCATGAAACTAGTCGCCATTGCCAACCATTCCATCTGGGCGCACCGCTGCCAGGCGCGCGAAGAATTTGTCGAAACGGCAGCCCTCCATCACAGATTCCTTACCAATGTAACTCAGCAGCTAAAATGTGAGGGAAAATCAGTCAGACAAATGGAACGAAGCCATCTTAAAAGACTGTTGCTGCTAGACACCCCCTGCTACCGGCCAACATTAAATCACATTACCTTGTAAATACTTTGTAATTTTAAAAGTTGTAACTAAACACCGTATTTAATTCCCAGCAATAAATAACATTTTTAAAAGAAAAAAAAGATAGCCCAATTGGTAGAGGTGTCGAGCACAGCAGTCGAGGTTAATGGTTCGAACCCAAGTCGCAGAGTTTTTACTTCCATTTTTCGATAGAAAAATCATTACTTGATGGTTTTCTTTTATGTAGGAAATTAAAAATCGTACAAAGTACAGGGTGGTTATAATTAAGGTGACCCTTCTAGCGGCCATTCTGGTAATCAGATTTTGACGAAACTTGAGATATATATTATACAGACCATGGGCAAGAGAATTTTTGCAATAAAAAAAATTAGTTCACATTTTGACCGCTACTTCAAAATATGGCGCTGGTCATGTAAGAAACTGTGTGAGAATTTTTATTCATTCAGAGACGTTATGCAAATGAGATGTAAACTTAGAAAAACTTTAAAACGAGAGTGAAATTAAATGTAAAGTCATTCTTCACGATGGCTTTAGCTAAAAAGGATCGAGCTTTATTGGTGGTGAAGTTGTTTTACCAGAACTGCACTAATGCTTCTTCTGCACTAAGAGAATATCGACTTGCGAAATGAGCCTATGTCCATTAATGGTTTCAAAAATATGGTTAGGAAATTTGAAGAAACTGGTGAGTTGGGTATGCTGCTAGGGACAGGGCGGAAACGTATTACAAATGAGACTGTGGAAGACGTTGCTGCTGCTTCAAGTTCCCAATATTCTTCAGCAAGTGCTCGAACCGTATCACGTGATTTGTCTATTCTGTGGTCCACGGTACAAAACATTTTGCATTCCATTTTAAAGTGGTATCATCCATACAAGATCCAGGTAGTTCAAAAGTTGCTTCATGAAGATCCGGAAAAACGCACTGATTTTGCTTGCCAGTTTCTGTCGATAATACATGGCCGTGGAACATCAGATGAAGGAAGTGCTTTTCACACTTGACGGAGCAGTGAATGCTCAAAACTGAAAAGCCGATGGTTGTGCATGAAAAGCTTTTGCAGTCTGATTACATGACTGTATGGTGCGGATTCACTTCACATTTCATTCTTGGCCCCTTTTTTATGAAGAGAACACTCACTTCTCAAAGCACTAAAAGATGTTCAATCACTGGTGCTCGTTACTGCGAACTTCTGCAGCAGAACAAGAAAGACAATGTTTAGACACTACATACTGTCTTTATGCAAGATGGTGCAACACAAGTGAATAAACTGCTTCATGCTCATCTTTGAGATGATCGGGTGATTTCGAGTGACTTTTCCAACTGCATGGCCTCCTTCATGATTTGTGGTTGTGGGGATATTTGAAAGATAATTTCTACGGACTGTCCCTTCACTCTACTTTGGAACATGCAATAATGCGCTTTGAACATGTCATTGACACAAGTGGAATGCACATTGAACAAATGCTCTGCTTCTAACTTGTTGTTGTTATTATTCATGCGCCATATTTTGACATAGCGGTCAAAATGTGAACTAATTTTTTTTATTGCAAAATTCTCTTCCCCATAGTCTGTAAAACATATAGCTCAAGTTTCGTCAAAATATGATTACCAGAACGGCCGCTAGAAGGGTCCAAATGGTGTCATTTTAATTAAGTTTTTTAAGGTTTTCCACTAATCATGACGTAAGTTAAGTGATAAATAAAAAGGATTCATGAATTTCATTTTTGAACATTACAAAAAGTAGTTTCAAAATGCGGTCCCACAGACCGTGCGCCACCATCCGTGCTACTAATACCCGTGCCACCTCTGATGTTTTAAATTCGAATTGACGATTAATGGAAACCACACTATTAAATGTGGAGCGAAATTTAAGAAGCAAGATATCTACACAGAAAAATGACAGAAAAAACTTTTCTCAAAAAAGCCGCAATGGCAAAAAAAAAAACAAACCCTGATCTTATTTGTGTGACTTTGGCAACACTCAGTACGAATATTTCTCTAAATTCATAATAGATGGCGCTTTAAAACTCCCGCTTTAAAACACTCTACAGTTCCGAAATGAGTCTACCAGATTTTGCTCCCAAAGTTGAAAGAACCTATGCGAGGACGTCGTTTTTCGTTACCCGAGTCATTCGACACATGAATAGATCTGGTGCCTTAGACGGAATTATAAAGCTTTCGAGACGTTGGGACGCAGTCATTGAGAAGCAGGGAGACTATATTGAAGAATTGTAAAAAGATATTGCTAAAAATTAAAAGGTTAGTGACAAAAAAATTATGTGCATTATTTATGAAATGCCCTCGTAAGTTGTGATCTACAGAATTAGTTCTTTGGTTTAACACTATGAGCGCCACAGTGATATATTCATTGTTACTTGTAGTTGATAGTAATCAATGAAAATGAGTACTTTGGCTCAAAATCCATTCTGGTGGTTAAGTTCTTCATCAAGATAGATTACAGTACTCAGAAATGAATCCTTCCACCAATAGAGTTCCCAAATTACCATAGTGTTTCAAACATGGTGCATAAGCAGTGTAACATTAGAACATCTAGTGTTTATGTCGAACTGTGAAGACAAGTGCGCCCCAAATAGGCCGACGAATCAGGCCGAAGGCACACTCTCGGTCGCTGGGATTCGAACCTGGAGCCGCTCGTATCTCAAACACCTGCAGAATGGACGCCAAGTAAAGGAAGAGTTGCATCTCGGCGACTTGCCTTTCAGGACACTGGCGCCGACCTATGGGAAAACCAAACCGAAACTGAAAGAACTGAGGACGCTCTTCAGGGTATTTTGAGATCCTATTCTGAACTTGCCAAACGAGAAGGGGTTCACGAAATCTTTAGGCTAGAACTTCCCATTTTTGTCTAGAAATCTCTCTGGATCGAATCTATAGGGGTCTGGGAAGTACTTTGGGTCGTGGTGGAGGCTCCAGAAGTTGCAGATGATGACTGAATTTTAGGGGATTTCAAAACTTCGTATGTAGCTTTTGACCTTATTACTGCAATGCATACTAATATCATGAATGCGATTAGATACTGAAATGGTGTGCACGAACAAAGCAAAACTTATGGGATAGTCACCTAATACTGGTCGGGCCCGCTCTGGCCCTGTGGAGCACAGCTATATGGCGTGGAAGTGGTTCTGCAGGTCCCTGGTACACATTCGACAGCCAATTGCGGTCTGTTCTTGGGTAGAGGATCTAGCGCAAGGAGATCGAGTTCAACGACATCCCCGATATGCTGGATAGGGTTCATATCATGCAACGATCGCCAAAATCGAACTTCCCATGCGTCGGGCACCCATCACCATACCCCGATTGAATGCCATCAACTCGTGACCATATTACATATTCACTCACACATAATTGCGGCGGCCGCATAGGCCTCCAGGGGATGTGGAACACACGAGGTGTCCGATCGCGAATCAGCGACCTGCTATCCCAAGAGTTTTGCTCAGCCATTTTATAATTAAGTATTTTACCTGTGGAATATTCCCCAAGAAGCAACCGTTCCTCTCACGTAAAGCCCTGATGTAGTGCATGTCCTTGGCATCTTCGAGCATCGGTTCCCTGCTATGGCCGATGTACTTGTCGATTTCTTAGTGGATCTTCTCCTGGACGTCTTGTAGAGGAAGGCCCAGTGCAGAGTCACTGATGTCGTATCGGTTGAGGCTTGTATCAGGAGGTCCAGGTTGTTTTTCAGGCTGAAGTCTGGAAAGAGGATTATCCATAAAGGAGTGTTTTTAGAGACTAAGCGTTTTGATAACTGAAACTTTCCACCAGTGTCCTGTTAATTAATATCAAAATGTCTTTATCCTCTTTCAACATGAGATCAGTTTTTGGAAAGGTCCTTGACGAACCTCATGTCCTTTTACTTTAGGATAAAGTTAGCACATGCTGTATCTCCAGGACACTCAAAGTATGATTAGTATGCAATTACCTGAAAAAAGGTCTTTTTGATGGTCTGCATTTTTGCTTCGTTTCTCTCGCTCCGAGTACCTGGAGTGTATGAAGTTTTTTGGCTCTGATGCGCCTGAGTATGTCGTCCTGAGCGATCCCATCTCTTCTTCTATTAGCGACCATAGCTTGTCTTTCAGTGTCCTATTGAAATGATTCAGAATGTACTCGGACTGTATGATTATTGTAGAATTCAATGTACTCTTAGGTACCATTTGGAAGGACTTACCTGGTAGTTTTCCTAAAGTCCAATTGGTTGACGAATGAGGCATTGCGTATGTAGTCATACGCGTAAGACAGGATGAGAGCAGCTGCTGTCGTAGTCACCTGGACCATCCATGAGTTGTTGTCATTACGGTGATACCTCTTACCAGTAAACAGAGCGGCTATGAGCATGCTCATACTCTTGGACAGTGGCTTTCCCACCTCCACTGGCTTTCCATTATGGCTTTTCAATTCACTAATTAAATCTTGAATCTCCATCTGCAAAGGTAAGAAACTTATACAGGTGTGTCTGTCCTATAAGATTGAGAGTAAAGAGCAGGACGTTACCTGGACAAAGTCTTTAGCGAAGTTCTTGCCGAAGCCTAGGGTCTTTAAGGTGTTCATGGTGAAATTTCTGGTCACTTTCCAGTCTTCGCCGTCCGTGACAGCAAAACCTTGAGAAAGCAGCACATGTACTCCGCTTTGTCATTATTATTATTTCGAAATGTCAACTCACTGAGAATATACCAACCTGTTTCATTGTCGTACACCTTGACGAGGAGGTATGGTGGCCTGGAGTTGAATACGTGCCCTTTCTCCACAAAGGCCTTGTAGACGAGCTCGTAGTTGCATAGAACCACAGTGTAAAGAGCGCCCATGTAGAAGCTGGAATCAAGAAATCAACAAGCAAGTACTAGGGTGGGGGTAAGTTAGGTTAATTTAGGTTAGGGTAAGTACGATCACGTGGGGTAAGTACAAATAGTATATTTATGCGCTCGTGACCCATAAGTAGTTAAGAGCAGTCCTTTGTGTACCAAGTTGACCTTTGACCCAAGATGTCGGCGGCCACGCCCACCACGCCCTCGCCCCAGGCGGTGGTACTCAAACCGGCCTCATGCCACCCTTTGTTATCAGCAGAGATAAGATCAAAAGATAAGATAAGCCCAGCGGACCGCTATTTTGGTTGCCATGGCAAAGGAGCGGCCATTTTGGATGAGAAGATAAGAGTAGACCAGCTGGTCTCCCCCTCCACCCGCCATTTTGAAAAACGGCGGCCATTTCTGTTTTTTCTTCATATTTTGAATCCTATTTTTTTGAATAATAATTATGCTTTATTCAATAAAGATAAAAAGATAAGAAAGATGAAAAGATAAGAAAAAGGAGAAAGAGAAAGAAGAAGAAACAGAAAAAAGAAAGAGAGAGAGAGAGAGAAGGAAAGAAAAAGATGGAGAGAGAGAAAAAGAAGAGAGGAAAGTGGAAAGAGAGGAAAGAGAAAGAAGAGTGAAGGAGAAGTGGTTTTTTGGGGGTACGCTGCCTCTCCCTCCCACCCTGTGCTTGGTGTCGGTGGTCCTGAACCACCTGTACTGTCGCCAGAGCGCTCCTATGGTGACAGTACAAGGGTTCCGGTCCACCCATGCCTATGCAGGCGGGCGGGCGGTTGAGGCAGCTGGGGCACTTCGAGACTCGACCAGGGCGCTGGTTCCTGTGCAGAAAGTGGAGGGCAGAGCTTAAGTAGTCGGTACACTCCATTGAGATGCCGAGCACCACCGCTACACACAGGGGCAGCCGTCACTGTGAGCCTCGAAGGGGATTGGTCTGCACCCCCCTTATGGCACCTGTTCCAGTGGTTAAGGCGGGAGACTTTAATGCTAAGCACCCTGCATGGAATTCCAAATGCTCCAACCAAAATGGCAATATCCTCTATGGATATACTCTAAACGAGATTGACACCTTTGTTGCTGGACCCCTAGATGACACGTACTACTGCGACCATTCTCCTGTCAGCGACGTGCTGGACGTTGTAGTTCTTAAAGGATTCTTTAAGCCCTATAATATTTTCACAGTCGACGACTTATCCTCTCACCACCCTCCAGTGATGCTTATCCTTGAGGGCTTGAACATCGATGTTAAGATTGGGCTTCGCTCCAAACAAGACTGGAAACTCTTCAGGAATATCCTTAGAGAAAACAGCATTCCATATAAAGAGGTTATTGACAACGAGGAATATTAATGCAAATATCAGTTCTATTACTCGTGTTATCAATGATGCTACAGCTTCCAGCACTTTCACTACTGATCGAAATCGTCCTGAACATCTAGACCTCCCTACTTACATCAGGCGTCTCATACGTGAAAGAAATTCCTATAGAAGGTTATGGCAGCGTAAACGACTTCCCTTCTTCAAGACGAAATACAACAAGGTCCAGGAAGAGGTTAAATCATTACGTAATCAAAGATGGAGCGAAAAGCTAAAGTCCCTGTCAGTCCAGGACAACTCGCTCTGGTATACTGTAAGGGCTCTAAAAATAAACAGGCCCATCAACTTACCACCGCTGTTTACCGCAAATGGCAATGCTGTCACGGGTGATCAAGATAAAGCTCAACTGATCGCCGAATCCCTGGTTAAACAATTTACCACTCCTGGTGAGAACAACCCGGATAATTTCCCGCGTTGCTTTCGGACCACTCGTTTCGTTTTACCTGCACTGTTCGATTGTCGATTGTCGAATTGAAAATATTCCATTCACAGTGGAACAACTACGAGAAGCTTCCTTCTTCTTCATAAAGTGGTAAGTTTCCTATACATTAGTTACTTTTACTTAAGTTATCATAGATCTAAGTTAGCGTCTAACTGTTTTTGGAAAAACTTTTTTAGTTAGTAATAATTTTTACGCAAGGAACATTTAAATTGCATAATCGTATGATTAAATTAATGTATGTTAGAAAGATTCTTACTCCTGAATAAGCATGTAGTTAATGTTCTTATGGAACTTAGTGGTCCTATAATAATGAATAGAGAAAAGTTAAATGTCATAAAAGATATCATTCCTTTGCTCAAGCCAATTGAGTCAGTCACAAAGGAGATATCTTCTGAAAGGCAAGTGACAATAAGCACTGTTATTCCACTGTAGCGATGCATGAAGAATGCAATCATGAAATGCACAGTACAGAGCGAAATAGGCCTAGATATAAAAAAAACTTTACTTGCAAACATTGAGAAAAGATTTGGGCCAGTGGAATACAATAAACTATTGACAACTGCCACACTATTAGATTCACGATTTAAGAGACTGCATTTCCAAAATGCAAAAGCTTGTGCAGACGCATTGTCAACCATCAATGAGGAATTGGTAAACTTATCATTGGACCAAAATAGCCAACATCAAAATAGATGTGTTACACTCTCCCAAACAGAGCAAAATGATTGTGATGACATATGGGGATATCATGACAATTTAATTTACCATCCAGCAGCAGATTTCAGAACTGAAGAGAGAGATGGAGGTTATAAACTCAGTTTAAGGCAGTATTTAGATCAGCATGTATACCACGGAAAAGCAGCCCCTTACATTTCTGGTCTCAACTTAAGTCAGTTCACGAAATTGCACAAAAAAGATTGTACAGTTGCCACTTCTGTTCCATCAGAAAGACAGTTTTTTAAAGTGGGTAATGTCATTACTGAACGGAGAAATAGATTGTCTCCAAAACATGTTGAAAAATTGATAATTTTGAGCAACCACTTGTATAAGGAATGGCCCAATTAAATGTTCTAAATGTGTAATTAATGTATTTTCATTCTATTGTTAAATAAATGTTATATTTTTTGGCAAAAGATGATAATATTTTATTCTTGATGTTTGTTTCTTTGAGTACTCATAATTGCAAACTATCGCGATAGTTAACGATAGTTGCAGACTATCGTGACGCTATCGAGTTAACTAAAAAACTATCGTGATTGTACTCTCGATAGTTTTTTTCTCACTATCGCCCATCTCTAGCGTGGCCATGGGCATAAGAGCCGTGGTGATTCAATTAACTAGGGACGGTGTGGAAACCACTTTTGAAGTGGCGGGCAGATGGTATTGCCTCTGCAGGTTTAAAGATCTGAAAAGATCTTCAGGTGGCATTATGCTACACCCAACGTAAAAAAACACCTCTAACGAGGCATGGGAAATGGGTTACCGGATCGCTCAATGTGGCATCATTTGGGTGGTCTTCCCGTCTCACGCAGAGGTCGAGCGGTTGGGACTGTGGAGGGCAATAATACAGAGGTGTGGTGGTGGTGGTGAAGGTTGTGACGGGTGTCGTCGTCGTTGCTATCGAATTTGTCGTAGTGGTTGTCGTGTGTGAAGGTTGGTCGCGGACACAGAGATTCAGAGGTTGCGATGCATTAAACATTTTAGGGATCTACTCTGTTGCAGTCTGCGAATAAAGCAGGGTATACAGCGAATATTACCCGGACCTCGGCAGGTGTTAAGGCCAAAGATTTTTCGTCCTCCTTATCTTTGTTTCTGTAAAAGTAGAAGGTAACCTTCTTCGTCTTGTATACACAATTTAAATGTATCAACACCCACGGTGAGAGTTCCAGATTCTCCGAACCGATACAGCACACAGCAGTAGTAGGAAGGAGGGGGGCTCTTTCCACGTACAATTTGTAAATACCTTTCAGTTTGCTCAGTATTTTAATGTAATCATTGAGCTTTACTTTTTTTCTCCTTAAAACCTCTGGATACAGAAAAGTAGAGAGTGTCGTCTGCGTTTTTTTTTAACAGACCAACTTTTAATTTAGTTTGGCCTGTAAACGACGCCAATGATGTAAACTGTGGAGGGAGGGAAAAAAAAAATTAAAAAACCACTTGGTTACCTTAGTAATTTAGTAATGAAAGAAATGGTAACTCAATTTAAAAATGAAGAAGAGATAGAGAGAAAAAATACTTCAAACGATTTTAAAATAAAAATTACAGTTGTTGAAATAAGAGTAACGCGTAATTACATACTCACCAAAGGCGCAGCTTTTCCAGGCTTAACCGAAGGAGAAGCACCAACCTCAACACTCTGTGTTGCTGGGTCTAAGACCTCGTTGTAGGTGGAAATAAGTCGCTGAAATTAGGCACACGTGGCGCTACGGTTATATGTTTTTTTGGGAATTCCTCCAAAACCTCGGGGGTCGGTTTTAAAAATGACTTTAAAACACCTACCTGGTCCAAACCCTCGAAAGAATCGTCTTCTGAAGTAGGTTCAGAGTAGTTTCGTGAGGGTAGAACAATGTCGTCGTAAGCAGACTAGAAAAAAAAAATTATCATACTTGAGAAACTCATAATATATAATAATATAGATTAATTAAATCATAAGAGAGAGAGAGAGAGAGAGAGAGAAAAAATTATACGGTTAAATCAGTAAGGGATTGGGTTCGGTAATCTGTGACAGATGTTTCGTTAAAGGAAGCCACTAAGAAAAAAAATGTCGAAAATGAACGAGTGTTTCAGGTTCTATTACGGGTAGGAGAGAAAAAGGTGGAAAATTGTAATTAGGAAAGACTTAACTACTGAAAATCACAAGAAGAAATTAAAATAACTATAAAATAAATCTTACTTGTATGAGTAGAATCTGGAATACTAGTTGAACTGAGTAGAGCAGAGTAGGGTCAATAGACGGCAGCTAGGTCGCTAACAAGATGATTGTTGCACGATGAGCTAACCAGGAATCAAAACACGGGTATTTATACGGTTGTCTGTTTCATGACGTAGTACCCATCAGCGTATACTCATTGTCACGTTTTTTGATTAAAACAAAACTTTTTAGAAATGGATATTATGAAATACAGTTTTCCCCACTTCAATGCCTCTAGAATACTCGCCGCTCAAGATCACAAACGTTACCGACGGTCATAGAAAGAGAGATGCATCAAGTGATGAAGATAAAACGTTGGTTCAGATCAGTTTTGTTGATTAAGAACAAATACAGCATCCACCTTATCAACAAAGACGAAGCCGCCTCACACACAAAGAAACTTTCAGAAAATGTGTCCGTGCATAAACTAGTGATTGCGTAACATGAAAATGTAAAATTGAATACTTCAACATTAATAAAAACTAATTTTCTTCTTCTTCAAAAATTACAAGCAGAAATCCAAGAAAAAATATTCTAGATCATGTACTATGTATATTTGTCCTCAAACAAAATAGTGTTGCGAGAAATAAATAAATAAATAAATAAATAAATAAATAAATTTAATAAACGTTTTTTATAAACGTTTTTTAGAAAAGTGGTCGTTGCATCTGTTAGATTAACTAGTAAATGTGATGAACAGAAGTTAAACTTTTGTTGATGTTGTCATAATAAAACATTAGATTTAAAATAATAGTGTGTGAAATTCATTTTTATTTACACTTAATCGAAAGGTAAAACATTTGTATTACATCACTCTTGAACATAAACTTGTGTACGAATGATCCCTTATGAATGTGTTGTACTGTTTGGCACATAAGAATGTGTCTTTTTCATATCTAGACAAGTGAATTAACATTCGAAAGAAGAACACACAAACAATTTATTTCTTTACTGTTTTATTCAGAAATAAAAGCGAAGACTTTCATTCCATTTCACTCCAACCTAGATCTGATGAAATTCTTTATGTCGTTTTGTAATGAATGAGAAAAGAAGCAGAAAAACGTTTGTGGGATGACCTATTACTTGTTTGAAAACACAAAACGGGTACATTTTTACACGACCGTTAATTTCTAATAGACAGTTTTATGTGGAAAAAATATTCATTAAAATTTTATGAGGGAAAAACATTCGCATGTTGCCTGGCAATCTAAGCAAAACTTACCCCTACGGTTACAAGGGGAAATGGTAAAAAACAAATCTCCTTTTCATACACTTGCAGTACAAATGTGTAACTTCATCATCTTCGTCTTTTGTAACGTTAACTTCCCTAACAACCCCACTAAACAAAATCAACCAGAGTAGTTTTAAACGGCAAGGCTGGGTATTTACCTCGAAAACACGTACAGTATTGTAAGAAGAAGAACTCAAAACTTTCTGTAAAAAATATTTTATTATTTTCTTGTAAATAATACTTGTACAATTTTTGTAAATAAATCTTGTAAATAATTCTTGTAAAATATATCTGTTGTATAAAAATAAAACAAAAAAAAAAACGAAACATAATAATAAAAAATAAAAAGAATGCAAATAGACTGTTTTTATTTTTTTATGCGGGGAAAAAAAATTCATTAAAATTTTTATGCGAGAAAAAAAAATTCATTAAAATTTTTATGCGAGAAAAAAAATTTATTAAAATATTTTCCGCGAGAAAAAAAAATTTTGTGAGAAAAAAAAAATAAATATGCATTTATTTATTTATTTATTTATTTATTTTTTGAATGTGGGAAATATTAAATTTTGTTTTGATATCCATAACATGTGTCAATCGTTGTTTCTAAAACAGAGGCAGCGACCATCACTGCCGCTGCTGTTGTCGTCGCGCACGCATACCTTCAACCAAGTCACACCGAGCCATGTGAATGTAGGGAAACAGAATGCATTAATTTAGATGTTTCTTCAGGAATCACAATGTGTTAAATGTGCAGTTAGTATTGTATTTATTCGGTAAATTCGAGGGTTTAAAAAGTTAACGTTTTTCAGCGGTGAATCAACCCTCTCCACCCCGGTAATCATCAACCCCTACAGCCACTGTGCGCGAGCGCCGCAGCAGATAACAGTAGATGTATCTCCTTAAAACAACACATCAAAAAGTCGTATTTAAAATACGGTAACTGTACCAAACATTAGAGAGAGAGAGAGAGAACGGAATTAGGCCCCACAAAACATTGAAAACTGTTTCCCGGTGTATTTCACGAGAAATAGGCTTGCGCAGGAGAGAGAAAACGACGTCGGAATCTGGTGTGTGGAACGAGTTTAACGAAGGGCGTCGACGAAGTGATCATCGACTTCGCTTTTGAAATAAAGCTTTTCCGTTTGTATAAACGGTTCATACAATCCTAAAGATTAACAAGTAGTATGTGTGTGTGTGTTTGTGTGTGTGTGTGTGTGTCTGTGTGTGTATGTGTAGAAATCGAAGGAAGCAAATAAAACACCCAGACTTTCACTAATATACACGGAGATCGACGCCCTCGTTAGTACAACACACGAAGTCAGAATACGTGAACTTGGCGATTAAAGCATAATGGGTTCGAAAAAATTTATTTATTCGGAGCCTTGAAACGTTCTTAGACGTCGTGGCACCACGTTTACAAATACAGACACTCACAGACCCTCTATTCACGCTCAGAAACCTTTATTCGCGTCGTGCGAGCGCCTAATGGCCGACAACCCCGCTGTAATGAAGCGCTGTTCGCGTCGGGGCACATTTGCAAATGTTGCCCGCCTTGTAAAGCGTAAAAAAAAAATCACACGAGTAGAACGTTTAAAAACAACACGTAGACCGCTTTGGATGCGCGGCAACAGGCAGAAAGAGCTGGAAAAACCTTTATTGAGCGATTTTTAACGGTTTAGCGAGTCGTAGGATGCATTGCACTGCCCCTGTGTGTAGCGGTGGTGCTCGGCATCTCAATGGAGTGTACCGACACCCTAAGATCTGCCCTCCACTTTCTGCACAGGAACCAGCGCCCTGGTCGAGTCTC
>JAHWFO010057615.1:0-10351 GCA_023313115.1 Rhysida immarginata | reverse complement strand
TTCATCCATGGTTTAACAATGGTACTGTCGTTACGATCGAAACAATTGCTTTTTTCAAACTTTTTACAACAGCCGCTGGACTTGAAAATAATGCTTTCTTATTGGATAGTTAAAATTTCATATTTCAAAAATTTCAAATGATAACACCTAAGCAAAAACTTGAAATTTCATTATATTATTTTCTTTTAGTTTTTCTGTGTCGCTCTTTATTTATTTTATTATCTATTTGCACTTCGATTTCCTACGTCCATCTTCTTATCCCAGTCTATACCTCATCCTGGCTATTTTGTGTGACTGCCTCTAACCAGAAGGTGGTGGTAAACTTCCCATTAAGGGTTTCCTCCCAACTCGCGTTGGAAAGAAGATCCTCAGTTTCACTTGCAAAGTTTATATCTCTTATATTTTTCCATTCATATTTTTGGCTTGTTGAACTTTATACAGGGCGATTCTGAAAAAGTTTGTATAACTATAAGCAATGACAGACGTGACCAGAATGAAGAATTTCTTTTAATACAATGTGGGTCCGAATTTGAACGCTAACTTTTTTTTGGTATTATCATTTCTGTCTTTCCTGTAAACTACATTATAGTTATACCTCCGGTTTAGTAACTACAGTTTCGTCAATTCACTTAGATAAAATAAATAGAGCTCTAAGTCCTAAATTAAAATTTTATTTCTATACAATACAAACTTTTGTGCCTTTTGATAAAACTGATCGTATCCAATTAATGTAATAGGAAACTTTGGTAAATTTTCGAGGATATCCAAGTTTTTGCACGCCGCTGGATACTACGCCATAGATAACCGGATTTCCTTTCACCTTAGTAAATAAAGGTCCACCTGGATCACCCTGAAAACATATCAATATGAGTATAATCTATTGTGATAAATTGCATCAAAAATGTTTCCATATTCTATATGAATTTTAATGGAACATGAACTAACTTTGAACTTTATTTGATATACCTGTATTTCAAAACTCACTTAGAAACAGGGTTAAGACCGTTAAGAATGAACGATTTTTACTGACTACTCGTAAATAGTCTACCGCAGTAGCTGACAAGGTTAAGCCTAAAATTGTGGCAAACCTGAACACGATTTGAGTAAGGTAAATATTCCCACACATGTCTCAGTCATTTCCTTACACATGTAATTGGAAAGTGCAAGGCGCAAAATGTCGTTTTACGTTAAGGTACCATCAATAAGTTATTCAAAGAAAAAAACAGCTTCCACTGTGTGTCGGAAGTGTCGGAAGCATCATTCGAGAAATCCTGAAACTGCAGTGTCGGCATAAGGCTCCTGGTCATCCTCTCACAGCACGTATATCCACGAATGCTTCATCAATGCCAGGAAACTTTACAAACGGTACTTTACACATGACAGATGGCAATAGGTGGTTTGAGCTCGATGACACTAAGTACCCGCGAGCTCTTCATTATGTCAGACCGGTGGTAAAGGACAGGCTATTTTTTGCAGCTAATGCAAGGAAAAGTTTTCCAAAGGGTTTATGGTTGCAGCTGAATATTGTGCTCTTGGCAAACTTAGGTTGCACTAGATGCTGCTAACGATAAAGTCAACATGACCTATTTTTCAACAGAAGATAATGGACCCAAGTTATGATCAAGAATATATCTCATCTAGTGCATGGAAAGGCGTGTAGCCGCATTTCACTCTCTTCACTATCCTACTATGCTGAAAAAATAAACAGGAACTGGAATTAAAATGATCCTATTGTTATCCATCCTGAATAAGTCCCCAGACTGATCACTGTGGCTTTGGACTCCGCATGCTTCTAACTAGAATTAAAATTGGCCTTGGAAACCGTTTAACTACAACGTCGAGAGGACTATGGAAAGTGTACGAAGATGTGTGGAGCAAGATTCCTTTTACAATCAAAACTGCGATGTCGGGCCATTCTCCATAACAGGGAACATCATATTGAACACAAGCTATTTTAACCGAAGGTCAAAATCTATTATTTTAACTGCCTAACCCTCTGTATTCATGAAATTATCACGATTCATATCAGGCACATCTATGGTGGCATTTATAGCACTCAATGCGGTTTCTCTTCATTTCTGTAAAACTCAGCTGACTAACAACTTCAAGTGGAGTTCTGGGTTTGTCCCATCATTTGGTTATTATCGAGTGTCAGGTTGGCCCAAAGGTGAAAGGGTAAAAATAATCTTTTGCTTGATCTGTCTGTCTAACACGAGCCTACGATATGCGCGGACCAACAATGTATGTCATGTCCTACAATGCAGAACAAAGTTTCTGCAACAAAAGCCCATAAAAAATTACTTTGGCTACGGTCATGGATGAAGAAATACAAGATGGGAAACTGCATTGTTTAAAGCGTGATTTTTTTTTCACTGGCGCTCCCTGGCCATTTGCGTGGGCATTACTCTCTGTCTAGCAGACGACTTTACTTTTCCTTATTGGCCTCGATGGTTCAGTGGTTGCGTGATCTCCTCTGATCAACGCCTCCTAGACAGAAGGCCTGATAACGGAAACGTCATACATTGTTACACCATCATTAGTCGACCAAATTTAGGGCTTATTATTGGTAGAAATAAGATTATCAATGGTCGACTAAAGATGACGTAACAGTGTATGACGTTTCCGTTATCAGGCTTTCTGTCTAGGTGGTGTTGCTCTGAAGCCCAAATATGTGGCTTCGATCCCGGCCGAGGACGGCGAGGATTTTTTCAGGGGGAAAATATTATTATATAAAAGAAAGAGCGAAAAATGTATACACTCACTCATTCATTCATTACGAAATCTTCAGAACTATGAAGCCTACAAACTTGAAATTTGGCAGGTATATTTCTCTCGGTTTCTACGTGAGGGTGATAGAGGGATCAAATCTAAGCAACATTTACAGACGCACCCTCTTTCCTGTTTTTTCTCTGGGGCATTGTTTTTGAGATAAAAATATGTTGAAATCCTACCTGCAGGAAACAATTGTTTGGAATCTGTGGCGACACTGAAGACATTGATATACGGGACAGCAGTGGAATCCGATGAAGAGCTGGTAGCCGAAATCGCCATAGCTGCGGACCAGATTCGCGAAGAACCAGGAACTTTTGAACTTTTTACGTCAGTCCATGCGGCGACGTTGTAAAGCATACATTCATGCCAGAGGGAGTGAATTAGAACACGTATTATTGATGAAAATAGGAAAGAAAATTCCACAGCCTGGGTTCGAACCAGGAACCTACTGCTCACCATGAAGACGCGCCAACCAATTGCGCCACTGTGGACATGAAAGCATTAACGCTATCTACATGTCCTTATGCAATGAAGCAGATGACATCCTTATGCAATGATATAAACCAGAATGGGGAATGGCCAAAAGATTTTCTGAAAATAGAAATGGTTAGCACTGGCAAAGAAGAAGGGGACAAGAAAGTGTGATGAACATCGAACCATCAGTCTGATAGCACATGCAGCAAAGATTTTGCTAAGTGTTTTAAACAGAAGGCTAATTAAAATCATGGAAGAAAATGTAACTGAAGAGCAGTTTGGTTTTGAGGAAAGGGATGGGAACAAGAGATGCCATTTGTATCATTCGAACGATTGGAGAATGATACTTGGAGAGGGGCAAAAGCATGAGTTTGTGTTTTGTGGATTTGGAGAAAGCTTTTGATTGTGTGCGATGGAAGAAACAGATGAGAATTTTAACAGATAAAACAGTGGATTGGAGGGACAGAAGACTTATAAGCAAATTGTATTTGGCGCAGGAGGCAGCAATCAGGATAGAAGAAAAAAGAACAGACTGGTTTGAGATCAGGCAGGGGGTGAGATAGGGCTGCTGTCTATCTCCAACACTTTTCATCATGTATGCTGAAGCGATGGTAGAGGAATGTTGGAATGGAGATAAATGAATAAGCATTGGAGGGAGAAGGATCGAGTGTCTTCGGTTTGCGGATGACATGATCCTGTTGGCTGACAACACAGAAGACTTGAAGGAAATGGTGAATAAATTAGAAAAAATGGAGGAAGGATATGGATTAAGGATAAATCAAAAGAAAACAAAAGTTATGCGAATAGGTGAGTGTGAAAATATGGAGGTGTATGTGAAAGGTGAAAGACTGGAACAAGTAGAAAGCTTTAAATACCTCGGAATGGAAGTGACAGACAGTTGGAGGAGTGAAAAAGAAATACGGGCACGGATTGGTATGGCAAAGGAGGCATACAAAAAGAAGAGCAAAATGTTAAATAGTGGACTAGAGATGCCACTACGGAAAAAGATAACAAAATGTTTTTTGTGAGGTGTACTACTGTATGGCTGTGAGACGTGGACATGGTTGAAGAGAGACAGGGAAAGAATTCAGGCTTTTGAGATATGGACCTGGAGGAAGATGTTGAATATCAAGTGGTGGGATGGGGTAAAAAATGAGGAAGTGTTTAGAAGAGTAGGAGAGGAGAGAAGGCTGATTGACATCATTACTAAAAGAAAAAGAATTGAATAGGACATATATTGAGAAGAGACTGTTTGCTGAAGGATGTGACGGAGGGCATGGTAGAAGGCAAGGCCCATAGAGGAAGAAGGAGAATGAAGATGACTGACGTTCTAAAAGATGGAGGAGGTTACAGGAATTGAAGAGAAGAGCAGCAGACAGAGAAAGGTGGAGAAGGGGCAACTAGGACCTGCATAAAGCAGAAAACCTAAGAAGAAGACATGTCCTTAGGGTTGGTAGGCTGGGACTATCTTTCCTACTGCGTATAATCGTTCCTGGTTCGATCTCAGGCTGGGAATTTTCTTTCCTATTTTCATCAATAATTTCAACATCTGAGGTTTGACATGAAAAAAAATAAAAAATAAAAAAAGAAAAAAAAAATCTCTTAAGACCTTTCATTTATTAATGTAGAACACTTATTGTAAAACATTTGCATGTTTCATAAAAAAAAAACAAGTCTTATTATTGTACTGTATGCAATGTGTTTTTTGTTCTTTTTATTACATGATTGACCATGATTTTGATGTGGTACAGAATTACTGGTTGAGTGGTATATTAGGTCTACGCGACGTCCACAATTTTTATCTCAAAAACCATACTCAGAGAAAAAAATAAAAGAGGGAAATGTTGCTTAGATTTGATCTCTCTATCACCCCCATGTTTGACACTACCCTGTATACATGAATATGAAAAAACTATATTTTTCTCCGAGCGACGCCGGGTACTACAGCTAATATAATAAACCATTAAGGAATGACATAACCAAGTACCGAAAGGTTAAACTAAACCATTCGCGGAACTATATTTTTCAACCGCCCTATGTTAACATTGGAAGTTTCTAATGGACCATTATGATACCATTAAACCCCGTACCTTTGAAATAATTTCAACTCTCATTAATTTTACGTTATATTCATTCATGACACATCATTCCAAGTTGTTTGATATATTGCATGCAATATTTTAGCCACGAATGTTCCAATGAACCATAATGGTTCCACTAAACCAGGTACCTTGAAACCAATTTCGACTATCGTTAATTTTACATTACATTCATTCTTGACACATCATTCCAAGTTGTTTGATATATTACATGCCATATTTTAGCAGTGAAAGGTCCAATGAACCATAATGGTTCCACTAAACCAGGTTCCTTGAAACCAATTTGGATTATCATGAATTTTACGTTATAATCATTCATGGCACCTTATTCCAAATCGTTTGATATATTACATGCCATATTTTGGTATTGAAAGTTCCAATGAACCATAATGGTTCCACTAAACCAGATTCCTTGAAACCAATTTGGACTATCATTACTTTTACGTGATATTCATTTACGATACATCATCATAATTTGTTTGATATATTACATGCCATATCTTATCATTGAAAATTTTTGAAGGTGTCATAAAGGTACCATTAGTGCACGTGCCAATGTTTCGATTGCAACAATTTTCAAAATGGTTCATTTCCTGCACCATATTTATTGGCCGAAATAGTAATTTATATTTGCTTGTATCTCGTCATTAAGATTTGTTTGACATATTACTTAATATATCTGTCCATTGAAAATTGCTAGGTGGGGTCGTGATGGTTCCATTTGTGGACGTGCTAATGAACCGATTTCGATAAAATTTATGATTTTTTCGTGGCATGTACCATATTCATCGACTGACGAAAATAGTAATGAATAACCGCATCTATCTCGTCATTACGATTTGTTTGATATATTACTCAATATTTCTTCCCATTGAAAATTGCTGGGCGGGAAAATAGAGGTACCATTTGTGCACGTGCCAATGAACCGATTTAGATAATATTTGTAACTGGTTCGTGCCATGAATCATATTCATCGACTGACGAAAACAGATTTTGAAAATCTTTCATAACCTCGGAGGAGTTTGAGTTACAGACAGACAGACGGACAGACAGACAGACAGACAGACGGACAGACACGTTTCCCCACACTGATAGCATAAAGTACCTTTCGGTACATAATAATAAGATATAATATAACCATGATAAAAGCGTGGTTTAAAAAAAAACCGTTTTACATAATTTATTTCCCGTATAAATTCAATAAAATAAAATAAAGTAAAATAAAATAACATGATCTCAAAGCACCTCTTATATACAAAACCAGCTATGCCAGTTCTCCATTGGCATTCAGTAGAGTTAGCAACAGGTAACATTTCTAATTGAGTAAAGGAGAATAAGTGTAATTTTCGATTATTATTATTATTATTATTATTATTATTATTATTATTATTATTAGGTTTGGTCACCTTAAAAAAAAGTTGAAAAGTAAATAATACACTGTAGCAATAAATAAAGCATGGTGGAAAAAAACACCATGTTTTCTTTCCACCATGAAATAAAGCATATTAATCGTTATAATCAAGAACAGATGAGGAGGGGGGGGGGGGTTACAATCGTACCTTCATCTGTTCTTGCTTTTTTCTCAGGTTGTGCCTTTTTTATATGTTCCAGTTTTTTGTTTTGAAAATCTGGGATCCCTAAGTATATACCAAATCAATGTTTCGTTAATGTATTTTACTCACAAAAAAAAGAAGGCAGGCTATTGCTGGTTCTTGGTAGCGTTTATCGAAGTGTATATTCCTCCTTAATTACGCAGCAAGTTGCTTTGTTAGCTGTCAAACTTGTCCATATCCAACACTGTATCGGCCTTTGAAAAGGAGAATAGAGTTACGTTGTTATCTTGAAGTAACAGAAACCTTAAATATATTATTTTCAAAATCCTGAAGGGATGATAATAAGTGCAATTCATCCATTTTTGATATCTCTACATTTAAAATTCATTCAAGGTAACAACATTCGTCTGCTGCATACGGCACAAGTGCCGAATACTGTCAACTATCATTTTATAGACAACTTACTCACAGAACATTAATTAATATCAACATTTATAACATTAATAACAATTAAAAACTTTATTTGAATGCAGAAGAAAATAGCACCCACTTGTTTACAGGGAAATACGAAAAGTTACTATATAGAAAATAATGTTCAATTTTCAAGTGATTTTTATTACATTATTACTAATAGTTTTGGCACCGTTCATTTAAAGCTCGTCCTTTCGGTAGACTGACCACCATTCTCACCCTCCCCTTTATTAAGTATTTTCCAATGATAATTCTACTTTCAGGGAAGGTTACTTACATGTAAATTAATAATAAATAAAATCACCATCCGTCGCGTCGTCCCTTACAACTCGCGTCAATTTTCCAAAGATTCACATCAATCTATTGGCGGCTCAATCTTTGGCTTTAATGGCTGTTTCCTTTTCCAAGGATGTTAAGCAGGAGTTAAAAAATAGGTACATGTACAGTAGTTTTAATGTTAATGGTTATTCCAGGAACAATCAGCGGTATTACATGTTTCTCCTGAAAGACAAATTTAGTTTCTCGTTTTCAATGTTCCCGATTGTGTGCACCAATCACATGCGGGCTGCGGGAGTTGGCCTTTGCGTTGAAGTTAACGCCATCTAGTGGCAATTATATTAAACATTTACTTTAAAATGTCAACTGCTAACGAAAACTTAGCAACTTGATATATCGTGTGGATGAAGAACGCAACAACTTCTACAGCAATAATTTAACTATTACCATAGTTATGTTATCCATATTTTACAGGGTTTTTTTTTTTAACAAATTCATAAAAAAAATTATGTCAATGTTGATTCAGACTCCCTGTAGCAACGTTTCCATTAATAATTTTTTTATTTTTATTTTTATTTTTTATTTTTTTATTTTATTAAATTTAAACCAGAGACAAATGAAAGTAAGAGACTGGCAGTGACCTCCCCTCTAGTGGTGCCTTCGCGCCGCCACATCGGGATTGGCAAGAAACAGCTGATCGCCGTAGGCAATGCATGTGAATCAATCGCAAACATTTATTTTTTCTAATATCTACCTAATATATCTCGATGAATTTATTATGGAACCACCAGAAAAACTTGCTCTATTAAACAAAAAAATAATCATTCAAATCGGCCCATCTGATAAAAAGTTATTTGATGATAAATAAAGTTATTTTTAAACATAAATTTAAAAAAATTGTTTAAATGAAAAAGGAGGAAGATATTATATTAAACAATTAACTAGGAAAATTCTCCTCTATAAATTATAATTTTAAAGTAAATAAAATAAAATATACAGATTACATCAAATTACCTTTGATATGGAGTATAATAATAACTCACCGGACCCATATTAAGATTACTTTCTCTTGTCTCTCTTCTTATTTCGATCTGTATCTGTTTTTTTTTTTTTTTTTTATAATTTACATTAAAAAGCAATTAATTTACGAAAATTCTCCTTTATAAATTCCTTTATTTAAGGTAAATAAAATAAAATATACACATCAACAATAATTTGGATTATAATTACGGAACTGTATACTGTATTTTATTTTATTTACTTTAAAATTATAATTTATAAATGAGAATTTTCGTAAATTAATTGCTTTTTAATAAAAATATAAAGAAAAAAGCAAAAAACAGATACAGATCGAAATGAGAACAGACAAGCGAAAGTAACCCCCCCCCCTTTTAAAATAACCCTCATTGTTGTTCTGGCGCGAATCTATTGTTTCATAATTTATGAAAGAAAAAAACATGCCTGTCAGTTGTTGTGCATATAATTGCACAAATCGTTTTTTAAAAAGATCCAATATTCATTTCACAAGTAATCATGTGTATTAATAATATGTTAACAGTTTATTACAATATGTGGATTAATAAACTGATTATTATCTAAATATATAATTACTTTCACTTGTCTCTGGTCCAATTATTTTATTCAACTGAGAATTATTTCTTCCTTTTTTTTGTTTAAAAAAATTGAGTACCTTTTTAAAATATTTTAGGTTACCAGATTTTCTTTTAATTTAAAATTTTAAAATCAATTAGCTAAAATTTGATAAATTATGTTAGGTTTGTTTATCAATAGTAAGAAACACTTTTAAATATCTTCCCAGTTTAAATGTTCTGACTTTATCAACATTCCATTATTGTCAGATAAACAAAAATTAAAATGACATTTTTTTTTTTATTTTCTTAAAATAATTTTGTGACACAGCTTGTTAAATTTTTTAAAGTATAAACATCTAATTGATATTTCAATAAAGATAAGTATTGTGATAAATATTTTTGTGTGATGAATGCATTTAAAAAACAACTGTCACTCAATAAATGAGCACCAAGCTCGTATAACCAGGTATAATATTTGCACAATAGATTTCCAAAGGATGACATTCTTCGTAAAAAGTGGATACATCTTATTAGGCGTAAGAATTGGTAGCTAAACTCTTATTCTTCAGTTTTCTTCATCTGTGCTTTCACTTGTCTCTGGCTAAGCCTCAATTATTACAATAACGATAGGAGTTGCGAGTTGTACGCGCTCTTTTAAAAATTCGTAAGGCATTGAATCAGCTATTGAAAGTCATTAAAAGTATACGTTATCGTTAGTTAATGCAATAAAGTTTTTTTAAAAAAATCAGAAAACAGGTTACGCTTATTAATACCTCTTGAAGTCATCTACAAAAACAGCTGAAATAACATTGAGAACATACGCCACCTTACGTTTCTGCCAATCCCATAATGGAGATCGCTGCACTTCCGGTGGCACCAGTAGCGCTCAGCAAAATGAATAGGGCACTGCCAGTCTCTTACTTTCATTTGTCTCTGATTTAAACGGGAAAACCATTTACAAATAAATTATTACATCGGTGAGATAAGGGTTCATAATACTGTTCCTATCAACGAAATTGGTAGTAACTTTACAGTATAACATAGGGACGACAGAGATTCCAACTAGTTTCGCCTTTTATTCCCGGCTTTATCCAGGATAACACAACAAGAGGCT
>JAHWFO010057602.1:0-11005 GCA_023313115.1 Rhysida immarginata | reverse complement strand
ATGCCACTGCTAGTCTAAATAATTTCTTACGTAATCTTACCTCAGATATACACTTGATGTTGTTGCAATTTCCATTCTTCTCTCGATGTGTTGAAGCAAAATTTGGCCATTCATCACTTTGTGCAGTCTAGTGGTCGCCGATTCTTCTATTTACTTGCTTCCCATTTGCTCAATACATCACGGAGCTAAAGGAGTGCTTGCTCTGTCGTTTTTCCACTCTTTCTCAATAGTCTCCATTCTCTCCAGTTACTGATCATTTTTAAAGATTTTCAAGAAATTGTTAAGTACTAAGAACTCTCTTTTCTAAGAAAAGCCTGAATAACAGGAATTCTATGCATTGTTACAAATTGAAACTTATCCATATTGCATCATCATTTTATGTTCATTGTTATAATTCTTGAAAAGCTTGCTTTAACATTACATCATCATTCTGTGCTCATTGTTATTGGTGAATTGCGCGTTGATACCATTGTTGATGTGAACACGATGGGCCTATTGTTGTGCAAACTTTGCCTTGCATTGTTGGTCATGAAATATTTCTCATTAATATGCTTTGCCATAACCATGAATATCGATTTTTAATTATTTTTCCGAAATCTGAGGTAGACAGTGACCTTCCTCATGCTTTGAAAGTCAAGTATGCAAAATTTCATCAAGATCGGAATAAAACTGTAGATTTGTATAAGAAACAAACAAACCCACAAACAAACCCACAAACCCAAAAACAAACATCCTTCTTTATATATATAGAAGACTAGCAGAAGACTCGGCGTTGCCCGGGATAATTACACTTGATATTGTTGCAATTTCCTTTCTTCTTTCGATGTTTTGAAGCAAAAATTGGTCATTCATCACTTTGTGTAGTCTAGCGGTCGCCGATTCTTCTATTTACTTGCTTACCATTTGCTCAATACAGCACGGAGCTAAAGGAGTGCTTCCTCTATCGTCTTTCACCCTTTCTCAATAGTCTGCTAGTCATTATCTCCAGTTACTGATCATTTTTAAAGATTTTCAAGAAATTGTTAAGTACTGAGAATTCTCTTTTCTAAGAAAAGCCTGAATAACAGGAATTCTTTGCATTAAATTCTATATTGCACAAAGTTTGCCTTGCATTGTTGGTCATGAGACATATATTGTTAATCCTTGCATAGTGTTGGTGCATTGCGTGTTGACACCATTGTTGATGCCTATTGTTGCACAAACTTTTATTTGCATTGTTGGTCATGAGATATATATTGTTGGTTCGTGTTTGAATTGCGTGTTGATACCATTGTTGCAAAAACTTTGTCTTGCATTGTTGGTCATGAGATATTTCTCATTAATATGCCCTGCCATAACCATGAATATCGATTTTTTATCAATAATTATTATTTTTTCGAAATCTGAGGTAGACAGTGACCTTCCTCATGCTTTGAAGGTCATGTATGCGAATTTTTATCAAGATCGGAATAAAACTGTAGATATGTATAAAAAACAAACAAACAAACCCACAAACAAACAAACATCCTTCTTTATATATATATAGAAGAGAACTAGAAGAGGTACCCGGCGTTGCCCGGGATAATTACACTTGCACAAACTTTTCCTTTCATTGTTAGTCATGAGATATATATTGTTGGTTCATGCAGTGTGTTTGTGAATTGCGTGCTGATACCATTGTTGATACCTATTGTTGTACCAACTTTGCCTTGCATTGTTGGTCATGAGATATTTCTCATTAATATGCCTTGCCATAACCATGAATATCGATTTTTTATCGATATTTATTATTTTTCCGAAATCTAAGGTAGACAGTGACCTTCCTCATGCATTAAAGGTCATGTATGCGAAATTTTATCAAGATCGGAATAAAACTGTAGATTTGTATAAAAAACGTACACACAGACCCACCCACAGACGCACAGACCCACAGACAGACAGACCCACAAACATCCTTCTTTATATATATAGATAGATTTTTAATAGCAACAATAAGCCATATAAAAAACTCACAGAAATATAGTTTCAATATAGGCTCCGTGCGGAGTTAATATTTCCGACCTCGATCCCCTCTGGCGACAAAAATTAGCATTTTCTGAATGAGTCGTTTCCACTGCTTGTATTCATCACTGCGTTCTAAACTGCATTTTGTGGTTTAATAAAATGTCTTATTCGCATTTTTAAAATTACTTTTTTTTAATCTTTATTGCAGTTATTACTACTTTTATGCTTTTTTTTTAAAGTTAGATGCAATGCATTTCAATGCATTTATCTAATCTGTGTCCTTCCTTTCGCTAAGATCGCCACCGTCGCCTCGGTTTCCATAGGCTTGGTATAAAGCGAAATATCTGTATTTTTTAATCTGTAATTCTTCCCTGGGTTGTGATCAACGGTATGAAATGAGCTTCCCTGGGTTGTGATCAACGATATGAAATGAGTAGATCGCTTATTTGGCCGCCATCTTTGGGGCAATTTGAAGGCGGCGAAAAGCGGAACTAATCTCTAGGCGCCATTACTATGGTTGGCAGAACTTCGATAGCTGCAGTGTTACCAGATTGGGCTACAAGTAGCGAATTGGGCTATTTTTGAAAGCCCGGCGCTACTAAATTTTGAAGTTTGTGATTTGCGAATTTTTGGGCTACTAAATAGAAGTTTGGGCTACTTAAAAATACTTTTATTTAAACGCCAAAAGACCTATTTAAGTCTTGGGGTCGAACTTTAGTTGAGTTTACGGAGGCAGCCGCCAGAGAACATTCGATAATGGAAGCCCAGGGCAAGGTATGTTGATCTCGCAGAAATGGTGGGAACACAAAAAATAAGAAATTACAATAATAATGTCTATTTTTAATTTAAAAATATTTTAAACAATGTAAACTGCTATAGAATTTCATTATAAATATACATTTTATATCAGATTTAAAATTATCATTTGTTTGTTTATGTTTAGAGTGATTAGTGAGACTAGCTGTAACTGTCATGGAAGAAAGAATATATTGCTTCCAAGGTAACTATGGTCTTTCTTCCAAGGTAACTACAGTCGAGTCAACATATAAAATTCCGGATAATAGAACACTCCGCTCATGATAGACACTTTGCATTTCTCCGAATAATTCTCTTGTTTATTGTAAACTTAGTTTATAAGAGTGCGTTTCAATTGCCCGACGGGTTTGTCCGTACTACGAAAAACAAACTACTGTTTCCGAAATGTTTAACATCAGTACTGTTGAAGAGGAGTGCCAGTTGTTTAAAACTGCTGTGATTAAATCGCCTGCATTGTGCTGTGGTCGTAAGCGGCTGAGTGTGGCGCAGGGCGGTGAGAAAAGGACTGCATTGTGGAACGCTGAAGTCCAAGAAGCTGTCAAGGCAAAGAAGGAAGCCTATTTGCTGTGGCTGGCAAATAAGTCACCTTCGAGTCGAGTGCGGTATACAGGCGCGAAAAGCAGCAGCAAAGACAGTGTCAACAGCTAAAGTCAAGGCCTGGGAGAAGTTCGGGGAGAAATTGGAGGCAGACTATGGTTCGGGAAACGAGGTATTCTGGCAGACCATGCGCTGCCTCCGTGGAAAGAAGTCTCTTTCATCACAAACTATTAAGAGTTCAGATAGGAAGCTTCTGAAAACAGAGGGGAGCGTATTGCATAGGTGGAAGGAATACTTTGCATCTCTTTTCAATCCGGTGATAGCAACAACTGAGGCACTTGAAGTGCACCTTGGAGCGGAGAATAGTCACGGTAGTATCACCGAAGCAGAAGTCAGATGGGCAATTAAGTTCCTGAAGACTGGCAAAGCTGCAGGTGATGATGAAATCTGGACCGAGATGTTAAAGGCCTTAAATCAGGATGGTATCCTGTGGCTGTATCAGGTGTATCAGATTGCTTGGACATCTGGCCAGGCCCTAAGCAATGGCAGACAGGAATTTGATCCCTATCTTCAAAAACCGAGATCTGAGAGATTGCAACAACTATCGAGGCATCTGTTTGCTCAGCATTCCTGGGAAAGTGAACGCTAAATGTCCGAAAGAGAGGTCGGGAAATAGTCGACTCCACACTGTCGGGGGAACAGAGTGGTTTCCGTCCTGGCCGAAACACGACGGATCACATATTTGCTCTAAGGCAAATCTTCGAGAAATCCTGGGAGTATGCAAAAGATGTCTACGCTTGCTTTGTGGACCTCGAAAAAGCATATGACAGAGTTCCTCGGGAGAAGCTATGGCAAGTGTTGCAAGAGTATTGAATGGATGGGCAATTACTGGTTGCTATCATGTCTCTGTACAAAAGATGTGTGTCTGGATAAATGACATTAAGTCAAGATCGTTCAACGTGGGTGTTGGAATCCGCCAAGGGTGCGTACTGTCGCCCCTCTTGTTCATTATCTTTATGGACTGGATAGACAGGGGCAACCGAGGCGATGAGCGTGTTTGTTTGGGCGACTGCTTAGTGGAGAGGTTGCTCTTTCCTGACGACCTTGTCTTCCTTGGGTCTTATCGCACTAATCTTCAGCATGCACTAGACAGGATGAAGATCAGTGTGATTAAGACTGAATTTCTGGTCCTTTCAAGACAGCCTGCTCAGTGCGTTCTCCATATTAGGGGAGCTCCATTGAGACAAGTGGAGAAATTCAAGTATCCTGGGATTGCATTCACGAGTAATGGGTGGCAGGAAAAAGAATTGGATGCTCAGATCGGCGCAGCAGCTGTGTCAGACGTGAACTGTGGCGAGCAGAGTAACAAAGCCAAGCTCTCCATCTTGAAATCTATCTTGTTCCCCATTCTCACCTATGGTCATGAGGCTTGGGTAATGACCGAAAGAGTGCGATCGCGGGTACAAGCGGCCGAAATGAGATTTCTGAGAGGTGTGGCAGGTGTTACCCTACTAGATAGAGTGCACAGCAGTACAATAAGGGAGGAGTTGAGCCGTTATTTCTTCGCATTGAGAGATCTCAGTTGCGCTGGTATGGCCACGTGATTCGGGGGCAGCAAACTGGCCTTCCTAGGCAGTTGTTATTTTCCTAGCCGGTGAGTAAGAGACCAAGGGGTCGGCCTAGAACCAGATGGCTAGACTACATGGAGAATCTGAGTTCGAGCCGCTTGGGTATTACCAGGGAGGACATGCGCTTGATGACAGAAGATCGCGATAGCTGGAGATCCTCCGTAGGGACGCTGACGGATAAGCGGGTTTGAAAAATAAGTAAGTTTATCATCAGTAATGATTGGCTTTCGATGATCATAATAACATGCAGAACATGAGGATGATTTTAGTTTGTCCTTTTTGTCGGGTAACCTAACGTGGCTTCACTGGAAATTTCAAACATAAATACTGTACTCAGTCAGTGACGAGTATAAGGAAATTCGATAGAGCAATAAATAGCAGGTGTACGCATCCACTAGAAAATTGCTATAGAAATTATAAATATTCGAGTTTAGCGATAGGTATATATAAAGAAAACTTAAAGGACATTGGCTATACAGTTATTGAATTAATCGTATACAATTACTTTTTAAGTTTATTCAGAAATAGTGATTGATATCAGGATTTGTTTTCTTTTGTAAATATTTATTCGCTTTCCGCTCTGGTTAGATAAACGAAGCTTACCCACCAAGCTTAGAATAAGCTGTTGGTTTTCCCATTATCATGACGACAATTTTATAAACACTTCTCCTGTATTCATTTTTTGGAACTGAATAAAGTTAAAAGCCTTTAAAAACAAAAAAAGACCACTACGCGTTTGACCAACTATGGTGGAGCATAAAAATTGGGCTACTTTTAGGAAAATTTTGCGACTTTTTGCTGTTCGGCTCGCTACTTTCCGTAGTTAAAATCTGGCAACCCTGGATAGCTGAGCAGGTAACCGCGCAAAAACTAAGGCAGAACCTTCGTTCGCAGTCCCAGTTATGTGTTTTTTTATCCTCTGAATTTAAATGAAGACTGTTTATGGAACATGGAGGGCATTTAATTTTTTTGATAACTACATCGGAGGCTCATGTACAGGTATTGGACATTGAAACTGAAACACCTGGTAGAAATCCAAAATCTTTATTTAATAAGGTGTTGGGGCACCGTGGCCAGCCAGCACAGCAGCAACACGTCTTGGGAAGGATCGGTAGAGGTCCTGCACAGTTTGCACCCCAGACCATTACTGATCCACCTCCGTGTTTGACTGTGGGTGCCAAGCAGTCTTGGTTGTAGGCATCAGAGGGGCTCCTCCAGACGAATACCCTCCCTGTTGTTTGGAAGACAGTGTAGCTGGACTCATCCGAGAATATGACGCGTTTGAGGTCATCCAACGTCCAGGTTTCTTGCGTCCGGCACCACTGAACCCGCTTGGAGGCATTTGTACTACTGATGAAAGGCTTCGGTATAGCAACCCTGCCTTGGATGTTGGATTTATGCAGGTAACGACGGATTGTCTTCGTGCACACAGGTTCCTGGAGGTGTGTATTCATTTCTGCGGTGATTTCTGCTGCGGTGGTTTTCCGCTTTCGTGCAACAATCCTGGTCAATGTCCTGACGTCTCTTTCCGACAACTTCCGTTTTCCCCTGCAGTTGCTCCTCCTGGACGTGGTTCGTCCTTCCTGTTCATATGCACACATCACCCTGGATACTGTAGCACGTGAGACATCACAAAGTGTGGCAGTTTTGGACACAGATGCACCTGCTAGACGCGCCCCAACAATCTGTCCTCTTTTGAAGTCGGATATGTCTCCCATTATAGCGCTCTGCACACACAATTTGAAGCTTACTATCGAACTTTTCTACTGGAGTGACTACCAAGACCTCTGACACGTGGTTCATTGATACGCATACGATTAATTACCTAGCAGAAGGTTCTATTCAACCCTAGGGGTAACCAGTGCTATTTGCGAAGGCGTTTCAGTTTCAATGTCCAATACCTGTATGTGCTCAAATAACGATTTTAAAGCTTGTGTTTCGACTTACATCGATGATGCACAAGTTCATAGGCCTAATAACCAAAATCGGAGGGAACCTGTAATCCACAAGTTCATAATAAGTACTTGATAATAAAATGTTTTATGGATATAACCTTTCTATATTGTATGTAAGTATGATTTAAAAACTCTGCTTGTTTTTTTTTTATCCCATATAACCATCAATTCTTAGCCTTTTATTGTGACTAAATAGAAAAGGGGCTATATATCAGTTAAGCCTGTTTCACAATTACTGTTTGCGGGCGAAAAACAGGCGAATGCGAAAATCGCAACCGAGGCGAAGATTTTCCGCACATACTGCCGTTTCACAATTAGCGGAAATCGCCCGCACTGCTCTTCGCAACTGCTTAGTTAGGGGAGGGGGGTCTTCAGAAAATGAATTCACTTATCTTGGTCGTATGATCAGCCATCGCGCGATGTGTGGACATGGAAAATTAACCCTGCTGACATTATGACCATTATGTAACTATTCCGACGAATATCTTTTTATAATACCCCCCCCCCCTCAAAGAGAAGATAATTAACTGAAGATATTATGAAACATAATTACAAAGGGGAAATGGGAAGGAAAAATTCCGCGATCTAAACTCGAACCAGATAGTCCCACATTCGAGTCCAAGTAGCGAATCTTTCCTTCCCTTTTTTCCTTGTAATTTTTTATAATGTTGTTTATCTGTACTTTTTAAACGTTTTAAATTATTATTACCATTGAACAGTCCTGAATTAAATGTTTATTGACCTTTAAACTATATCAGTTTTGTAAACAACTGCCTTACAGATTTGCTATGTTGAGCAATTGTTTGTTTTCTGCATAAATATTTAATTCTTAGTGAAAAAAAAAGTTTTAAGTAATCCCGTAACCACAATGTCAAAATGGGATTACATGTCAAATTCAGAAGCATTAAAGAAGTGACAATCCCAAAACAATTTTTTATCACAAACTAATGACATTGCAGCATTAATCAATTTCAGCATTAAATTTTTATCATGTTTAAGGTGCATACCACATGTGGTTCTAAAAACCTTTTCTGCAATTTTGCATAACATAATGACATCAAGCGATGGTTCTATTAGCCCTCCCTTCTGTTTAATGTCAATTAGGACTGATTTTGAGGTAGTTTTACCCATGTTCAATAGTTCAATGCAGTCATTGCATTTTAACTTAGGTACAAAAGAATGAATGACCCAACCAGCAATAAATTCCAGAACATTGTCACAATAGGTTGTCAAGGGTTCATAGCACTGATCAAATGATTGGTTTGGTTTGTTTGGTATTAACGTCCTTTTCAACTGCTATGGCCATTTCAGGACGGCGTTATAGGGGCCGCAAATTTTGCCTCGCAAGGGTTCTTTAACGTGCAGCCGGCAAACGACTACACGGGACCAACGGCTTTACTTCCCTTCCGAAGGAAGTGCGTGATCTCAGGATTTTCCCCCTGAAAAAATCCTCGTCGTCCTCGGCCGGGATCGAACCCGCGTACTCGGGCATCAGAGGCGATCACGCAACCCTGATCAAATGACAAAAAAATATTAGTATCAGAATTCTCAAGTTTTGGGCAATTGTTTTGTGTTGGAAAATCTATTTGGGCATTTTCTGTTTCTGTTTCCTTTACAATTTCCAAATTTGAAGGGATCAATTCTTGCTTACAGTGTTTTCCTATATGCATACTTGAACTGGAGTGGACTTGGATTATTAAGATTTCCTCCCCTGTTTCTGATACAGGAGAAAAAAAGCTCTAGGTGGTCCTGACTTAACTTTCTTGTTAATAAGAATTTCAAGGGAGCATTTTCACTCCACAAAAATTCTTTACAAAAACCCTTTAAGCTTGTTAGATTTATAATGAAGCCTAGGATTCTGATTTTTCTTTGTGTTTCAAGTAAGTATTTACCCGAAGAATTTTTAAGTGTTTTCAGATAAGCAATTTCATTGTCAATCTTGCAACAAGTCATTTCCATGTTTCTTGTACTGATCGGTTGTTTTGTTCCTTTGGCATATAGGTGGCATGAATTCAACAGATCAAAAACCATATTGAAGATTTCAATAAATTCAACAGTTGCATCTACATCACTAAAACCATCAATTCCAACATCTTTGCAGAATTTAAGAGCTGAAGCAACTGAGCCACTTATTGTTCGACATGCCAATTTTACTTTCATTTTTTGGGATTGCCAATTTGTAAATAACTGTAATTATAAATAAATAAATAAAATAATGCAACCCTCACATTTTTGACTCATTAGCAACGAGAAATTGAAAAAAAAAAGTTAATTAATGTAATGTATCTTACCGTGTATAATAATGTACTGCTATGTTAAATGATAGTTTAGTCCAAAAAAAAAAAAATGTAGAAATACATGGATTCGTCAGACTGGTTTAATGCTCCCCCCCTCCCAACATTCTTATGCGACCTCCGACCTCCCCCAAATTTAAATGCTTTTTAATGTCAAAATTGTTCGCATTGTACCCGAATAAATACGGTATATAATTCCATAAATATGCATAAACAATCATTCTATATCATTGAAACGACAGTAACATGTTTGGATGTATATATAATCAATCAATCACTGTATGAAAGACCAGGATTTTTACATGAGAAAAACATTCTAAGACGCACAAAATAAAAATACACCTGTGAAAGGTCAGTGGTGAACCTTTAATATATCTTTTATTGCAATTTAAAGCTGAACAAAAAATCGGCATTGAGTTTGGGTATGTTATCTACGCAAAATTACACACGTAAACATCGACGGAAGCCATTTTTTGCCAACCAAAGCAATGGCCGCCAGGCCTTCAAATGGGGACACGTTGGTGGCGCTGTAAGCAGAGGCGGGTTCTTTATCTCAGCCGACTTAAGCAGCTGGCTGGTAGAGTAACTCAGTGATGACGTCATAGAATGGAAGATCAAGAAGAACGCTAGGCTGAAAAATAGGCTAGCCAAGATGTTATAAACGGTTATGTGTGTGTCAAATGAGTGAATGTGGTCGCCCACAGTTATTCTATATGTACGCCCTTTGTTATGTCACAACGCGATTCCCCTTGTAATTTACATATATCGCATATATTAACCACCTAGCAATAATTCGTACGCTTCTTTATCCACATCGAATAGTAAAGACCCCACGCTACCGATGTACATCGTCTGCACATGCATACGATTATTCATGGACGCCGCCATCTTTGAAATATCTAATCAGCGATCTTTTTTAACGCTGAGCATTTGCTCCAGCCGGCTGGCCAAGTGGCTAAGCCAGCGGAACTCAGTTAAGCGTTTTCTAACTTAGCGGCTGACAGATTGCTCATCCGGCTAAGATAAAGAACCCGCCTCAGCTCATGAGCGATCTACTCATTTCATATCGTTGGATGTCATCAGAGACAAAAGAAAGTATTTTTCTTCATTTGTCAAACAAGTAAAGATTTTCTTCATTTGTCTCTGGTTGTGATCAACGATAATTCTTCTTCATTTCATATCGTCGGTTGTGATTGGCTGCTGGGATAGCAATGGCAGGATAAGTTTTTGAGGGAGTAGATTTTGGAGATTATAAACAAGATTGCACTGTAATCTGTAAAATATTAATGTGAAAATAAAGGGTGTAATCTTTTTCGCTTGTTTGTTTCAGTATTTTAAAGTTTTTGCCTTGCCTGTTGTTTACTGAAAACTAACGAGCAAGGTGGGGGAGTAAAGTGATCGTATGTTTTCAATGACACCATATCACTTGTAGCGCTTATCCAAAGTGCACTCACATTTTCAGGCATTTCGGATCACCGGCTGAGAATTATATTTATCTCTTACGCTCAGCTTAAGCTATAGCTGAGAACTGGCCGCGAAATTCACATTCACTCGAGTGTATTGGCAATCGAGCTTGGCGAAGGTGAAAATCATGGCGGACATAGACATAGTCATCCAGACATTTCGTTATTTGCAGGCGTTGGACCTGCTTAAAGAAAAACGTTTGAAAGACTGGAACAATCCAATGGAGTGTCTGGACGATATACAATTTCATGCGCGTTACAGGCTCTCGAAAGAGACGACAAGATGGATTCTAGACAACTTCTTGGACCGATTATTAGGCGTGAAGGGA
>JAHWFO010057599.1:0-11172 GCA_023313115.1 Rhysida immarginata | reverse complement strand
TTTTGGTTCTCTCTGATTGGTTTATTTCTCTTATAAATACTTGTACAAATTGTGTTGTTATTTGATTCATACTGAAGATGGCTACTTAGTAGCCGAAATGTATACATCTATGAGGATTAAAATCTCTTTTTGTGGAAAAGTGGTATCCGCCCTTCATCTGTGTTTTAGAAAGAAATTTAAAAAAACCTTCTTTTCATCAAAATTAGACATGAATTTTTCAGGGAAGGCATTTATAAAAATAAAATAGTTGAAAATTGATACTTTTCATTATTTTTACTTTTCATACATATATACTTTCTTACATAAAAGAAAGCCATTATAAAAATGAATAATTGCAATCATTTCTCAGAGGATAAAAATGCCTTTTTTATTAGAAAAAAACTATAAAATATTTTTTCTCGATTTTCAGAATAATTTTATTCAAAAATAATATAAACGGAGGTTAAGTATATATGAAATTATATTTATAGACGAGTTTACTGCGCTTGAAAATCAGAAAACAGCATCAGTATACTTGCATTATTATTTGCGTTTCGCTCCAAATATTTGTTTTCAAATAAAAGTTTTTAATTTGGAAAATATTAATAAACATAAAATATATTGGAAATTAACTGGAGAATATGCTTAGGTTATAAAAAATTTAAAAGAAGTTTAAAAAATGACTTTTACATCAATTTATTTTAGTTACTAAGTTGGTGGTGTCTGGTTCCCGAGATCGCACGTCCTATATATGTGAATCAAGGGAATAAATCGTGGATTATGACATACTGACTTCTAGAAGGGTTCAAGTTGGAAGAATACAGAAGCGGTCATATGTTTCTTTTAAATTAATAAAAAGATATTTACAAAAATATAGTGATGTGGTCCCTGATGATGTGGTCCCTGATGATGTGGTCCCTGAGACCGTGCACCATTTTATGGATTGTTATTCAGCAATCATTTTTGATTTGGCAAGCCAGCTATTGCTTTGTTGTCCGTCTATATTATTTATGACATTTGGTAGATATAATCTTTCAGAAGTATGCCACATGAGCAACTGCCAAAAGCTCTCGCTCAATATTGCTGAGCTGTTCCTCGTCTTGCCTGCATTTTCTTGTTTCAAGTACAATAAGGTTTAATTTTCCTTCATATATTTAGAGTGTAAATCTTAGTGTAAAATCTTGCATCTGCTAACTTATCTATCCGGTCAGTGATCCGCGGAACAGGATAGCTATTATCCCTTGTAATCTGGTTTATTTTACGGAAGTCAATGCACATGCAGAGGCCGCCTTCCATTTTTGCCACGAATAATACATGTGACCAATAGTTGGAGGTAGAAACCCGAATCAGTTTTTTATTTAACAGCTTAACTAAAGTCCTTCGAATTCTGGTTCCTCTTCTCATGATAGTTTGTATAGTTTCCATTGACTGATCCTGTCCCAGTGGTTAACTCCAGTGAGTGTAGCAATAGTCATTTTGGTCATAGACCTGCGGACAATTCTTCAGGAAATAAATTCTTAAAATTACTGACTAATTTCTTAAACTGAGGCTGAATATCAGTAATAGACTTATCAAAATTATGGCAGGATGAGGTTTCTTGCCTTCTTGCAAACAGCGTATACTGGTATATCATGCTGCTTGGTCAGCACCTGCATGTATACTATAACCGGGATTTCCTTTGCTTCATCCTCAGCATCTTTCCATTGTAGATGAATTTCCTTTCCTTTTATCTTTAACGAACAAGTTTTTGCCGACTAGTGGAGCATAGGTTTTTCTTGCCCATGCTCTAGCAAGCCTAGTAGGCATTGTAATTCTTTATCAGTAGTGTATTAAATTTAATGTTTTTCTGATACTTGTCACTTTTCCATATCAACTCATCTGAACAGATTAAAAGCACAACACTCTTTAACCACAACTAAAAAAGGCGTTAAACAAGAAATAAAACAAAAAGAGTGAAAAAAATACAATACAACCTGTAAACGTCTTTCGAAAGCTTTGCTTTCATCTTCAGCAGACAAGGAGAACCTCAAGAGATTCTTGAGAGAACGGACTTGTTTATTGAATTAGCAAAGTATATATAGTGAACAATAACCAACAGAAACAAAAAAAAACCCGAATACGTGATCACCGTTTTGGAAACTGGGCCACCCATTGGATCAAACTAGATTCACCAATGGGGCCCCTGTCCGAATTTAACAGTAACTGCTTATCCGTTTTATTTATAGCTAAGCTTTCGTAAGAATCTAACAAGTATTTTTTATTGACCGATTTTATTAATTTCACACTATTCATATGGAATTCGTGGCCCGTATCCAGGGAATGCTTCGCGATGGCTGACTGGTTGCTTCTGCCAAATCAACTCATCTGTTTCCCCAGCAATATCCTAGGTCTGCCCATTAATCAATAATGCATGCCACTTCATTTTAGTAGCTTTATATGGGATCTTGATACGAGAAGCAAAATTAGACTCCCGGAAGTTCTCTTCTGTGTCAGAATCAATTCATACTTTGGCATTTTCATTTTTAATATTGCCTCGAATTATGATTAAATTACGTGATCCAAGTTTATCTACAGTGGTTTCCCGCAGGGATCGCCTTTGGGCCCCCTGCTGTTTAACATCTTCTTGGCAGATTTACCTTATGCACTTAGTGAAGAGCCCAGGAAATTCTTGATCTATGCGGACGACTTCAAGGTTTATAACAGTATTTAAAGCTGACATTCTTGCGAGGCTCTCCAACATAGTCTCATGATCGTATCGCAATGGGTAGTTAACATTGGTTTAACGTAAACGTCCAGAGATCGTTCGTTATCTCATACTCTGGATCTGTCCCTTCTGAATGAAAATAGGGTAGCAGGTCTGTGCTCTGTGCTATTCACGTGCTCAACTATGACTTTAGTTTAAATCTTTTTGCATCCGACTGTACATTTCGGAAAATTTGGGGTAGCACCTCGTATAAAGTGTGGCTAGAAACAAATTCAGCGCACATGTCAAAATTCTTAAAGAAATATAACAGTTGTTATAAACCTCAATGTGCTTGGCTATTAACAGAACTTGGAAATAATGTCAAAATTGTACTATTTAATTATCTCCAGTAGTGGAAAAATTCAAAAAAATTTCTCTGTAAAAGCCACTAAATAGAAGTAGAAATCTTGATAAATGATTTAACACCTTCCCATTTTCATAACCATTTATTTTTTAAACTGATTCAACAATCTGCACTTAGAAAATATCAGCATTGTGTGTTTGCCACAATTACCCAGTTAAAAGTTAAATTAAAATCCCGTTGTCTTTTACTTATTAAGAAAAATTATTTTATTGCTGAGGTTTATATGAATATTATTTTCAGTCAAACTAATCTCATTTCAAGAAATATTGAGATAAGACACAAGAAGAAATAATATCTGAGTTTATTGGATATAATAAAAAAGCATAATAAAAGGAAGTTTTACTGTTAGACAGTAAAAATACTTTAACACATTCACTTTCAGGTAGAATTGAGTGCATATGAATATAATGTAAAAAATTATCATTTTAATTTGACAATGTGGAAAAGTTAAGACATTCTCTATTTTAACACAGCTTACCAAATAATTAGATTGGGGAAAGTTTCAAATCATCAGTTGCAATTATGAGAAAAAGGAATGCAGTTTACAAACTGGATAAACATCGTGTCATCATTATACGTATTATTGTCATAATTCAGAAAAATATTAAGAAAATATCCATAGTAGATTAAATCTCATTCGCCACTAACTGATGTTTCTGGAGCAAAGTGTTTGTTCTGACAAAAAGTTGACTTGTGAGACAAAGGGGTCGGCCTAGAAACAGTTGGCTGGACTACATGGAGAATCTGGGTTCGAGTCGCTTGGGTTTTACCAGAGAGGACATGCACCTGATGGCGGAAGATCGCGATCGCTGGCGATCCTCCATAGGGCTGTTGCCCCTACGACCCTAACGGAAAAGCGGGTTTGAAAAGTAAGTAGGTAAGTAAGTATAGGAATTAAAAGTAACATTCTGTATATGACTTAATATGCATAGTTAATACAGAAACTAAAGCAGAATATATAAATAAAGTGCTTGGAGTAAAATCTCTCTCTTTCAAGAGGCACAAACATTTCATACAGAAATACTTATGGGAATTATATTTTAAAATACAGAAAAATTTTGACAGGTTACAATTGACCAATTTGTTGACTTCACAGCCAAAGGATACTTAAGGAAGGAACAGAATTAATTGAAATTAACTTAGATCAAACCTTAAAGGAAACCCAACTCTCCAACAATTCCATGACAGCAGGCATTTTTGTTCTAACTGAACATGGCAAGCAAACATAATTTCTAATTACATCAGGTCGTAAAGACGACAAGAAAATTAATCATGCTCTGTAATTACAGAATTAATAAAGTAAAAAAATAGCTTACTGAGGCCCTATCTTTAAAAGTTTACAAGTTACTGCTGCATGATCTACATAATATCCTCTCCTCGACCGTATGAATAATATATTAATTACAGCAGCGATCTCAGCAGGACTCCAAATTTCGTTTAAGTGCCAGAATGACAAACCTGGGAATGAATGGTGGAAATTTAAACTGACTGCATATCGAAATTACGTAAACATTCAAGACTCGCATTCTCTTCTACAGTATAGGCAAATAAACTCAATTCTTAATAAAGGAATTAGAGCTGCCAAAAGAACAGAAATACAAAATGAGTCGAGGTTAATACAAAAGAAAATATTTTTTCCCGAAATTGGACGAAACCCGGCCAGGGAACAAAACCCTTGCTACCGGAATGAAACGTGTATAAACTCCTAACTTATGTCACGGATAAATTTTAGTGGAAGTGGAAGTAAACTAAGTAAAGTGATATAGGTTGAGGAAGCAATCGTTTATGAAATAAATATTCACTAGGCGTGAATACAAAGTAATAATATGAATTAATATTGGATTAAGCTGACTTAACGATCAGCTAACCAATAATTATACTATATATCTTACTGTAAAGTGAGAAACTACAAAAATTAAGGGCAAAAGATAATTGTAATTAGTTACAGCCATATAAATAAAATAGGTATGCCAATAATAACTTCGTTTCTTGCAAATGTATTTTTTTCCTAAACAGCAAGGACCACTCACAAAACTGGAAGGCAGCGATGCTAAGTGTTTATAGAAATTGCAAATACAGTACCATCTGGGTTTTGAATGCAGTTGCCCAAATCGTATTCAATGAAGGCTTAAAGCCCCCAGGTCATTTGTGGGTTAAAGTTGAAATGGGTTACTGTATTCGGCCTTGGCAACCATTCAAAAACCAACACTGTTGGAGATCAGGTAGACCAACCACACGCACTAATGTCCGAACCTGATTAACCAAGCTGAATCGCTCGTAGTCATCTAAAAGAAGATAACTTTGGCCTGTAACATTAATTCTCCCCTCCTTCCTGTTGCTTTCCCCGACATGGCTTTGCTGACTTCGCCTTGATAAAGAACTCCTGTAGCTCGCACAGACGCCGTATTTACTTCAGTAATGACGGAGCTTTTTCATTAGCCATGTGTCAAGTAGTCATAGAAACGTTAAAAAAAATAAAGGAAAAAATCAAAAAACATTACTCCACATAGAAAAATTTACTGACTCAGATGTATTTTTTCTATGTGGAGTAGTGTTTTCTGTTTTTTCCTTTATTTATTAAAGTATCCACAGTTTCGGCTATTTTTCTATTTATTACGTTAAAAAAACTTGAATGAGGCATACAGGAGAAACAGTAACATTAGTTCCACAAAGTTCATTTGTGCTGCTCATACAATCTGTTGTGTGAGAAAATCTGGGGAGCAGTCAAATCATGAGGCTTAGGTCTATCGACTTCAATGATTTTCTGCATTGGCAAGAGCAACCATTCCATTCAAAATTCTCACTCGAAGTGCCTCCAAACCTCCCACATGATCACGGTTCTCATTAAACAAAGATATAACGCTGCTGCTTGGAGAAGAGATCCCGCATCACTTTTTACATGAAGGAAGCTGTTCTCATTTATTTTTATCTGCCTATCGTGCCTTTGGCTATCCACAGATGGCATAGCACTCTACTGAGCCCGAGTTCCATTGATTGCACTCGCTTGCTATACTGATGTCAGTACGTGACACATAGATGCAGGCATCTAGTCACCCATGCCATAACTATCTCGCAGCCTAATTAAGGGCTATTATACTAATAGAATGTCTAAAAAATAGGGCCCGTTCTTACCTGGTGAGAATTCAGAACACCAACAGAAAAGTGAAATGAATAAGTTGGTTTCCTCCGAAGACTTCGCATAGATTTTTGGATCTGCAAATGCAGAAAGAACCACAACTGAATGGCCACATTCCTCGAAATGATCGAGGGCGATGGAAAAGTGCCCTGCAATTTGAACCATCTGTCCAAACACAATTTTCTTATAAAGAATGCAATGGGAATTGCTAAGTCTGCTACAAAAGCCTCGCCCAGCCCTAAGTACTACTTTAAACGACCCCAAAGAGACTGGGCGAATGGGCACTCATGAAATATATGCTCAGCAGTCTCTTCTATGTCAGCGGATCTGATCAAAATTTGTCACTGCTATCTATTGATTGACGCAATTGCGGAGAAGAAAATCATAAAACATCATTTTGTTTGGTGACCATCATTTTCCTTGAATGCAGTTGGAACGAAATACTAGTGTATATGATGGAGGGAAAGAATTCGCTGGTGCAACAGGCGCCATTGGTAATTGAAGATAGTTCTGTCGAAGGCAAAACGTTTTAATACCTACATTACTGCTACCAACAGAAAGTCTGGATGGGGACGAAAGATGTCGGCTGACTCCCCTGGATGGGATTGCTGTAGAAAACCATGTAAGACGATGAGGACACCAGTCCTGTGAGCTAATGTGGCACACAGCAGGTAAAAAGGACATAGGGCCGAGAAAGAAAGTCTTTTAAAAATGGGGCTATTGAAATTGCATGATTACTAGCAATGAGGATGGTAACGGAGAATATTCATCTTGAAAAAAATGAAGATGTGAAAAAACAAAGTTCGCCGTCCTAGGGGAAGGGAAAAGGAATATCCGAATCATTGCAGCCAATCTGGCAGCAACAAGATAGCGTTTAAGCTCAGGTAAACTAAACCTCCTCTATCAAATGGAATAAAAAAGTCTGCACTTAGTGGTCAGATTCAAGATGGCGGCCCCCCCACACAATTCACTATAGTGCTACGAATTCGTAGTAGGTTTTTTTAATAATGGCAAGGTGAATAGACACTTAGAAGTTAGTAATGGAATACCATGAGTTTTAATGAACCTCGCGTTTACAATCATGGATGTTGGTATTTGAAAATTTTTACCAAGGCAGGGAATACACTTCTCCAACACTTGTTGCCAATGCACAGATTCCGTATTTGCTTAAAAGGAAAACACATATACAAGCACTGTTACTTGGCCACACCATGTTATTGGGAAAATTCTTAGATAGTCAACCATCCATCTCCCAATAGACCATCTCTGTAGTAAAGTGTTCAAAGGGGTGTAAAGAAACATGTATCTCACGTGAAAACGACCATGACCATTACATAGGCAGTGTTCTGATGTTTATGGAAGCTGCCGGTAAATCGTATCCTTGGATATCTGGGTGCGATATAGAGGCTCAAGTGATGGTTCCAGATAAAAATGTACAGGAGGGGGGATAACGGCCACCCTTGCCTAACACCCTTTAAGAATTCAAAGCTTGACGATGAAGATAATCGTAGCAAATGACTGAAGACGACGAAGTTGAAAAACTTGAAAGAGGAATTTGTGATTCACTTTTTCAAAGGCCTCTTTCTGGTCAAGGCTCAGCGAGGCGAAAGTGTGTTTAAGCACATGAGCTTCCTGCATGATATACCTCATGGTTATGTGATTGTCTGACATCCTGCGAGATAGTTTAGAGCAGGATTGCCCGAATCAATGAACTCAACTTCAAACGATTTGAGCCTTAGTTGAAAAACCCCAGTGAACAAATGATAATTCGTATAGAGGAAAATTACTGGTCTCTCCTGGGTCAAGAGTTCCGAAACTGAATGTAGTTTGATTGAGGTCTATGTAAAATCAATTAGGCCTGGTACAAAGAATCCAATCGGTCTGGGATCTTAATGCTGTTGGCTGGGATCTTATAACATGGCATTTTTTCTCAGGATGATCTTCCCCACAGGGAAATACGGTGTAATGGAGGAAGGATCTTTTATTATCAAATTAATAACTTGGACTAGGAAAGGCTCAAGAAGTTTCCTTGTTGAGTTGAAGCTTTCTATGCCTGGGCTGGACTGGTGATGACTATATGATGATAAAAACTTCTTCTTCATCTTTAGTGAAGGAACGAGTTAAAAGAAGATCGGTCTCCTTGGGGAAGGGATTCAAAGACTGTATACTTTGCGTCGTGATTTCTGATGGAATGACTGAGTGGTTGAAAACAATCAAAAGTGGGAATAGAAAGCTGATAAGATGTCAGCATCAGAATCCACATCTCTACCTCCCACCACTAACTGACGATATCGTTTATTGACAGCCACTGCAAAAGCTGCCGATGACATGTTTCTGACATCAGTAGCCCAGAATAATTTGGCCCTGAGTGGTGCACCGGCTGCTTTACGGATCATTAGAGCTTTGACTTCACTCTTTACCTAGCGAAATTTGGCAGCTTACTCATCCCTAGGGTTGGAACATTGGAGGCAACGAAGGTTTGAACTTGCTGAATAATCGTTTGATTTTATCAACGAGAGTTAAGTCAAGTCTAGATGACTGATTTACGTCTTGGGCATGAGTGGCGATGTATATAACAATCAAGTCCTATACAATCACTTTTTCACAATTTTAGTAGTTAACAGTTCACAATTTCTCACAAATCAAATGACCAGAGTTTCGTTCCTATGAAAATTTGGCTGTGCAGTGATTTCCTGATGCATTGTCATCGGTTTTATTCCTAATCAACAATAATGTCAAGCAGAATAGACAATAAAGAGATGCTACCGACGAATAAATAAAAATGCTAGAAAAATAGAATTCTCGCAAAAGAATTAGATTTTACTAACAATGGTAGATAGAAAAGTTATAAAATTTAATAAATTATGTGAATAGTGAAATGGCTATTAAACAAAGGAAAATTAGTTAAAAAAATTTTCACATATATTACCTGATTAATTAGAATTGTTATGGTGGGCATCTCGAAACTGGTTGGGTTGTGTAGTGAAGTATGTTACAAAAAACTTCATTGTTTAAAATATTTAAAAAATAATTGTTTTTAAATTTCTTAGAAAAATTTATTTAGTACAAATGAAATATTTCAAAACAATTTTTGTTTTTGTTGAAACATAATGACACAATACATTATTATAGATTACAAACGTAAAACCTGATTGGTGTCAATGGAATGCATGCTGCGTTTTCTTTGGTTTTTTTTCTGCAACTGCTGTTCGATTGCTTGGTCTGCCTCTTTTTTTAGTACATGGTTTTGCAGCTTTACCAAGGTCTCTGCAATAGAAACTTTGAAATTCTATGATTAGTTTTTCTTCTCCAAAGTAACCATTAACCACTGTTAGGTCCAATAAATGAAAAAATATTCTTTGGTGTCCCTCCTTAGAGCGAACCTTGATTCTGTAATACCGAAGCAGTCAATCTAGGAGATCTACTCCTCCTATATGAGTATTGTATTCCACAGCATTGGGACCAGGTATCACTGATGCAGGTTTTTTCGACATACAATCCACGTCCTTCTTTTTTCATTTCTTTTTCTTTTGGAAAAATACAACCTTGAAGGCAGTTAGAATGCACAGTGTCTAATGATAATATAGCTTCTTTGTAAAGGTAAATTTAGGTCATGCTCAGTGAAGTCAAAAATGTATCCGGGAGTTGGAAACACCAAAACAACAAGAACTTCGTGTACGGCAGGAAATTGTAGAATTACTGAAAAACAATTTGAAATATTATTTTACTTCCTGAGTTTGTTCAGTTTATCTACAACTGTAATTATCCCAGGCAATACCAGGTTGTGACATTCCATGTCAGTGACTGTCACATGGGTCCGGCGGAGTAAGTGTAGGGGTTTGTTTTAATTATATATACATAAATTTTGGGGGTACTTTTAATGTTTTACGTGATTATGCTCTGTTTATTTCTCACGTCTGATGTTTTATTTTCGTTTTAAAAGGCTGTTGCCATAAAAAATTATTATTCGTTTTAAGTAATTGTTGGCGACTGCTGTTCACGACGATGTTCGTGCAACAGGAATCGCCATTGTTATCGAGAAAGCATTGTTTCTGAGATCTTTTCCGAGAAGCTATGCGATCTCGGATTTTATTATTATTGTTAGTTTTTTGCTTGCATTTTTTTAGTGGAGATTTTTAATTATTACATTTTGTTTTGGCTGCGAGCAACCGCTGGAGATGGATGTGAAATAGTCAAGATGGTGGGAACGCCGGAACGTTCGAGAAATGTTTTTTTGTTTTGTTTGTGCTCGCTGGCCGGTTGCTAGTTATTCTGATTATCCTGCTGTACTAAATTAATGTACACAATGTTTAATTAAAAATAAAAGTAATCCAGGTCCATTCGAGGTTCGATTAAGAGAAGTTTGACGAGTCGTTGTGTTCGATCCGTGATTGCGTTACGACACTCCATTGAAGACAACAAGCCATTAAGATGACATTATTGGGTGAGTCCGTTCTGTGTTGTGTCCGGGAAAACTTGCGAATTATGTTAAAGGAGTAGTGCAATTATAGGATCCATTAGAGCAAGTAAAGCGAAGACGAAATAATTAACTGGAACTTTTGTTCATTTATTTCGGAGACTGTGCGCGTAGAGATAGTTGGAACTGCGTAGCTGAAAAATAGAAAATACGTATTAATGAGAACACGCTGCACTTGTTACAATAATGTTATTGCATAACTGTAATATTTATAATGAATTATGGTAGTTGCTTAGTATGCAGTAATAGTTTTTTTAGGAGTAGTCTTGACAACGCAACTAGACTATATTTCAGTATTCTATGCAGGAGCTCGCGATCCGAGTATTAAATTGATTAGAAGTTGCACACTTTATCCGCGTGGGCGTGCCTGTTGCTCCAGTCGAGCATAAGTCTCGTTTTGGTCACAACCACCGGAGTGCATGTGACGCTGCACTATTGAGTCACGAACACATTGGAGTGCTAACTGGGGGTTA
>JAHWFO010057590.1:0-10260 GCA_023313115.1 Rhysida immarginata | reverse complement strand
AAGGACTATGGACACCATCCCGACGTTGCTTACTGTACAGAGGACATCGATCAACTTGTTGATGACATCACCAGATGTATTAACAGTGCCATAGAAGCTAGTAAGTATCCATCAGAGAATAAACCTTCTCATCGAATCCAACGCCTAACTGCTGAAAGAAACAGGACCCGTAGACTATGGCAACGCTATCGTGAACCTTGGCTCAAAACCAAGTACAACAGGTTAGTGCGAAGAGTTCAAGAGGAGATAAAAGAGCTTCGCGACGCTAGATGGAATGAAAAACTCAAAAGCTTGTCGGCTCGCGACAATTCCATTTGGAGTATGGTCAGAGCTTTACAGAAGAAGAAGAATGTTACGCTTCCTCCACTCCGTACACCACAAGGTAACTATGTGCAAACTGATCAGGATAAGGCGCAAGTCATTGCAGATTCACTGGAAATGCAGTTTGTTACTCCTACCAACGATAAGCCCGAGAACCAAATCATGTCTCAGCGTGTGGAAGAAGGTATTGTCAACTTTGATGAAGTCCCACAGCATTTAACGAAGAACAGCATCGAGGCTGGAGAGGTCGCCACCATCATAAGTAAACTGAAAAAGAAGAAGGCTCCAGGAAGAGACAAGGTGAGTAACAACGCCCTTATAAATCTCCCGAAGAACTTTATTGACTATCTCACTAATATCATTAACGTCTGCTGGAAATTTTCTTACTTCCCTGTGGCTTGGAAGCAATCTATTGTGTTGAGCATCCCCAAGCAGGGGCAAAATCCTGCAATTCCGGCGAGTTACCGACCTATTAGCCTGCTACCCTCGATGTCCAAAGTGTTGGAGAAAACGATTCTCGTCAGATTCCAAGACCACTGTCTAGCAAATGACCTTTTTCGGGAAGAGCAGTTTGGCTTTCGTGCTGCCCACTCTTGTCCGATGCAGATATGGAGGCTCGTTGAAGACCTGAGCACTCCCCTGAACCTCTCCATGTATTGTGGGGTGGTATTTCTCGATGTCAGTAAAGCTTTTGACCAGGTGTGGCATGAGGGCCTTGTCTACAAAATGATCAGAGACGGGTTCCCTGCCGATTTGATTTTGTTGGTGAAATCCTTTCTTGACGGCAGATCCTATCAAGCCAAAGTTGGAGAAAATCTTTCCACGCCCCGTGTTGTAAAGGCCGGTGTCCCTCGGGCCTGTGCTATTTAATTACTTTGTACATGGTTTCCCGAAACCCGATAATTGTAATCTGTATTTTTATGCGGATGATACTGCCATTATGACATGGGCACACCAGCCGGCTCACGTTATCACTCGGCTGCAGTGCGCCTTGAAGCAGTTCGAAGACTGGTTTAACTGCTGGAAGTTGAACCTTAACGTCGGGAAGTGCAAGGCTTTGTACCTCAATAGGAAGCTCAAGCGTCCCCCAGATTCTCTTGTTCTATCAGATACAGAAGGGATCATAATACTGTGCTTATTTACAAAGTGTGTAGTGGCCTTACAGTATAAGAGATGGACAATAGAATTAATGTCATCATAGAAAGATAATGCAACCGTCCTCATTTACCGCCCTATTTACAATGATAAAGTCCTCGACTTTATCGCCTCAAACAATTTTATATCCCTCCCTTCTGACCCGACCCCCAAATTCCATCGGGCCATCGTTTCCGTCATCAATAAGTCTCCTCGATTCAAGTACCTACGCCGCCTTGTCCCTCCCAACCCCCGACCCCCCAACCTTAACGCCCTCATCAAGATCCATAAACCCAATATGCCTATCCGTCCCGTTGTTAATTACTCACCCGCCCCTGCGCATCTCGTTGCTAAATCCCTTTCTACCTTCCTCTATAACCTCAAGATCCTCCCTAACACATACAATGTCCCCAACTCACTTGCCTTAACTAATTCCCTCTCCAACATTAATACTGACGAACATCTCTCCCTAATGTCCCGTGACATAACTAATCTCTACACTAATATCCCCGTTGCTGACACCCTAAAAATCCTCGAATGCCGCCCACACTCTTCTCCCCTCCCTACACCCGATGTTATCGACCTTCTATCTATCCTTTCTGTTATATCTTCCCAAAATTACTTTACTTATAATAACTCTTTCTATACCCAACCGACCGGATTAGGTATGGGCTTTCCTCTTAGCAGTTTCCTCTCTGAAGTCTATTTACAACATTTAGAACTAACTTTTGTTACCCCCCTCCTTAACAATACCACTATCATAGCCTACTTCCGTTATGTCGACGACATTCTCATACTCTTCGATTCCCGTTCTACTTCCCCCCCTGCCATAGCTGATACCTTTAATTCTTTCTCTACCCACATCCAGTTTACCTTCGAAATCGAGTCTAACAGATCCCTCCCTCACCTGGACACCCTCATCACTAACGACGTCCCCTCCAACCGCCTCACCTTCTCCGTTTACCGCAAGCCTACTACATCCTCTAACCTTATCCATCGTTCCTCTTCACACCCCCCGATACACAAACTAGCATCCCTACGTTGCCTAATCGACCGTGCCTTGAAGCTCCCCCTCAACCGCTCCGCCCGCTCGTCCGAACTACGCATCATCCGCTCCCTTGCCCATAAGAATGGGTATTCCAACTACTCCTTTTCCCGTTTCCTCCACCGCCGGCAACACGCCATCTCCAATCCTACCTCCCCTGATGCACCCCAGTCCAAGAAGTGGGTCTCCTTAATGTACCTAGGTCCCCATTTCTCCCAACTCTCCCGTTTTCTATCTTCCCTCGGACTCCGAGTATCCTTACGCTCCCCCCTCTCGTCCACCCGCACACTGAACCCCTCATCCGCCGTCGTTTACGATAAACTCGCACAACCAGGAGTCTACCGCCTCGATTGTACGTTGTGCGACAAATACTACATCGGATTATCCTCCCGTACTTTCACAGTACGTTTTAAAGAACATGCCAAGTCATACACCAAGAATGACAAACGGTCACACTATGCTAACCACCTGAGGAGAACCGGACACCCCCTTAGCACGCAAGATGAAGTGATGTCCGTCTTACACATATGCCATAATCCTTCAAAAACTACCACCCTCGAAGCTATCGAAATCTACAAGGCCAAGAAGACCAACCCCGACCGATTACTAAACCGCCAGACCGACTTCGACATATTTACCATACTTAATCCTCTTTCTGATTTACTGTAAACTGGTTTTATTTTGTCTTTCTCCCTTTTCTATTTTATTTTGTCAATCTCCCCTGTTGACAAACAGATATGTTCTCTTTACGGTCCGCGTTTTTTGTTTTTTTTTTGTCGCTTTTTTTGTCATTTCCTATAGTTTTATATTTTAATTTTTATGCTTATCTCGCTTGTTTCTCTTATTGGCCATTTCCTATGTATCATATTTTTACGCTCATTGGTCCATCTGTACCATTTTTCTGTATATAAGGCCTGCGAGCCTCTTGTTGTGTACCTAAAGCAGATGGATTGAACTACAGTCATTCCAGAATGTTACCCTGAGGACCATTGCCCAGCTGGACAGAAGGACGGTGAAAAACCAATCTATTCACCTCGATTTAAACATGGCCCATATCGGTAAGTTTATACAGGATCTCCTTTTGATTATGATACAGAAGATGAAGACTCACGACAATAAGCTTGTGAAAGGGATACTGGAGAACTCAATGAATATGAACTGGCATACGAAGTATCGTAAACCGAGGCACGTTCTTGACATCAGTTTTGAAGATATTAGCAACGTCTCTTTCCCAGACTACTGGAAGATGTGATAATCTTATTTCTCCTTGTATTTTTTTATTTCGTTTGTTTTTTGTTTCTGACAATCGTCAATCTTATTTTCTTTTTTGTATAATATGGAAGACCGCTTGGGTTGGTTAGGCTTCTTGACTACCTCAGTGTATTTTCTTTGGAATTTATTCTGGTTAGATGAGCTTTGTGAAAGCGCTGCTTTCGTCCCATCCTAACGAATGTACACTTCACTGTTCGATTGTCGATTGTCGATTGTTGTGTACCTTGACAAAGCCGGGAATAAATGGCGAAACTAGTTGGTAATTCTATTGTCCATCTCTTCTCTTGTTCTGTTCAATAAGAAACTGGACTGGGTGTACAACTACAAGTATCTGGGAGTTATCATTGACTCAAGACTCTCATGGAACCAGCATATGTCCTATGCTCTGAACAAAGATAAGAGGGCTAAGTACAGTATCATAGCTCTCATGGGTCGCAACAGCGTCCTCAGCATTGACAACAAGCTACTTCTGTACAAATCGATTAATCGGACCATACTCCTCTATGGCATGCCTGCGTGGGCGGCTATCTGTAAAACCAGATGGAGTGAACTACAGTCATTCCAGAATGTTACCCTGAGGACCATTGCTCAGCTGGACAGAAGGACGGTGAAAAACCAATCCATCCACATGGATTTAAACATGGCCCATATCGGAAAGTTTATACAGGATCTCCTTTTGATTATAATACAGAAGATGAAGACTCACGACAATAAACTTGTGAATGGAATGCTGAAGAACTCACTGAATATGAACTGGCATACGAAGTATCGTAAACCGAGGCACGTTTTGACGTCAATTTTGAAGATATTAGCAACGTCTCTTTCCCGGACTACTGGAAGATGTGATAATCTTCTTTCTCCTTGTGTTTTTTTATATCTTTTTTTTGTTTCTGACAATCGTCAATCTTATTTTCTTTTTTGTATAATATGGAAGACCGCTTGGGTTGGTTAGGCTTCTTGACTACCTCAGTGTATTTCATTTGGAGTTTGTTCTGGTTGGATGAGCTTTGTGAAAGCGCTGCTTTCGTCCCATCCTAGCAAATGTACACTTCACTATTCATTTGTCGATTGTCGACTTGGTTGTAGTCGCTTCCTACCCTGATGATGAAGTGTATTCGAAACGCGTAGGTTATTAAAAACTTCTACCATTTTGCTATTCAAAGACTCTTTTATTTAATTTCTCATTCACCAGCAAGATTGACCGAGATGCAACTATTGGGTCAATGATATTTATATTGTTAAAGCTTTGTACAATTGTGTAGTGAGATCTATACTAGGAAATGTTTACTCTGAGTGGTCAGATTATTATGACCACCTGATGTTTATAGGCAAATTAGCTATGATTTTGCGCTGAAGTTGCTAAAGAGCCGGACTAATGTAAATAGGCAAGCAGGTTGTTTACCACGACATTGGAAGTGATTTGTTTCAGAAGATTATAGGTAAACGACGCGATTTAGCAGCCTTTGATGATTGTTGGCGCTCGGAGCCATGGAGCTAATATCAGCAAAACGGCTGCATTCGTTAAATGTTCTAGAGCAGCTGCTGTTAAATTGTTACAGACACGTGGCCTTGAATTGTCTACCGAAAAACTGGGTCTGAACGTGCCGATTGTGGCCATCAATGTTCGGGCAGAACGGAGAGTGGCAAGACTGGTACAAGACAACAGAAGGGTAACAGCGCATCAAATTACTGCAGATCTTTATCAGGGATCCTCTCAAATGATATCTGAACGCACTGTTCGCCATACACAGCATCGTGTGGAATATGGGAGCCGAAGGCCATTCGAACACCTTTGCTATCTGCAGTTAACAAGATAAAACGTCTCCAATTCGCACAGGAACACAAAGATTGGACAGTTGAGCATCGGAATAAAGTCATGTGGTCTGATGAACCACGTTTTCAGTTGCATCATGCAGATAACAGAATGAGAATTTGACGGAAACTGCATGAAAGCATGGACTCCACATGCATGAGTACAATCGTTCAACTCGTGGGGGCAGTCATGGTTTGGGGCATATTTTTCTGGCATAATATGGGTCCTTTAATTTGTGTAGAAAAACGTCTGAATATCAGAAAACCTACCTAAATATCTTTGCTGATCAAGTTCATGCAATCATGTTGATGGTGAATCGCAATGGAGATGGCTTCTTCCAACGTGACAATGCGGCATGCCATGCTACTCGTATTTTGCAGGAATAGTTTCAAGAACAAACGATTCCTGTGCGTTGTTTGCTGCAAGAAAATTTTTTAGCTACTGAATGTATGCTTTAACCCCTATGTTGATTCGACAATTGAAAATGATAGTAAGGCGAGATTGTTGCGATCGCCACGAACTACGACGAACCTGGCTTAGGTGGCCCTCATAATGACCAAATCTCAATCCAATTGAGCATTTGTAGGAGAAAGTTGAAAGAGCCATCAGACAGGTGGTTCCAAAATAATAAATTTCACACAACAGGACAGTGTTCTCCATCAGGCAAAGACTGTTTTGAAAGCCTATAAGAAACAGGGAAAGACATCATCTGCCAAGCACAACATTGCCCGAAAGTCGAAGCTCACTGATAGAGACTGAAGGGGTTTGAAGCTGATTGTGGCCAGAAAGCACAAGACAACAGCATTCATTGTGTCAGATTCCTCGCATCACCTTTCAACATCTCGTGGAGTAAATGGGAATCGCCGCAGTATTGAAGGCAGAAGGTGGCCCAACGAAGTACTGATGGGATGGTCATAATATTCTTGCCACTCGGTGTATATTCATCCTAAAGTGTCAATATCTGATATGGAAATGTTGTTGTTCAGTGCGATAATGAAATATTCACCAACAACCAGACCAGTCAGTGACAATATGAACGTGGATACTAATATTGTAATTATGACAGTTAGCATTATCAATGTAGATGCTACACTAAATTTATACGCTCTTAGCTTTATGAGGAAAATATTTTAATTTAGATTTCAAACCCATCGAATCACCTAATCGGAAAAAAAAATGAAAAAAGAAATATAATATTTGGCATTCATTACTAACTCTCTAGGGCAATTATATATACCAAATTTCATTAAAATCCGAGAGGTCAATGCCAAAACTATAAAATTTCTGCCTGAATTGACGTGGAATGACCCATAGGCTTTCTACAGGACTTGTACGGAAGGCTCCAGTAGCATTTCGTATACCTAAATTATATACTGGAGCTAACAGTTTTAAGTTGCTTTTTGAAGCTGAGGCATATACAATACTGCCGTAATCAAATTTTGATCTGACCAAAAAACCATATAAGAATAACAGCATTTTCCTATCTGAAATCGAACGCAGGATGTCCATGCCTTGCAGACGTTTCATTTTTAATTTTCGAATGTGTGGAAGCCAGGATAATTTTTTGTCAAACGTCAGACCCAAAAATTTACAAGAATCTACTACTGGAATAGGAGATCCGTATAGTGAAAGAACTGGATCAGGGTAAATACCCCTCAAAAAGCAAAAGTGCACTGACAGTTTTCTGGGTTGAAAATTTAAGTTGGTTGGTTGATGAGAAGTTTAGGGCGTCAGCAACTAAGGCCATTTTGCACCCAACAGAAAGTTAAAATATCCGGGATGATGGGTAAAAATAGCTAAAATGAAGCCTTATGGCACTCCGGCTCTTGTATAACGTAAACTTTGTAAAGAATGCAGATTAAAAATTAGTATATGACACGGATTAATAGATGATAAAGAAACAGCATTCGTAAAAGCAAGAAAATAAAATAAATAATTATATGTATTTAAAAATGTGAATACTCTTTAAAAAAGCTAACGTGTACTCGAGCCCCATCAAACTACGCAGCTTAGAATATAGATTGGCTAAGAATAAGTTTAACAGTCAGAACACACAGGAGCTGGCTTTTTATTCAAAAGATGAACACGAGTAAGGCGACGGTGGCCTATCCTTAAACGGGTCAGAACCACATCTTTTCGCCTAATACTTAAGTTAGGTAAGATCCATGGTCTATTAACAGGCTTTATTCCAAATAATTTATTAGCAGGATTAGACGGCCACTGCTCCTACCAAGAAGATAAAAGTTTCTTATTAATCAACGGGCACAAATGTTCCGGTATGAAGAGTAATTTAATAATTGGGAGATGGGTTACGGCGTCTTTTGCAGCCTTGTCAACCTTTTCATTAAACAGAATTCCCATATGACTGGGAATCCAAACAAATGAACCTCGGGTACCCTGGAAGTCTAGATAAAAAAGATATTCTAGAATTCTTTAACAGAAAGGATTGTCAGTATTAAATTTTTCTAAGGATTTCAAAGCACTCTTGAAGTCTGAAAATATCCAAAAATTGGAGTGAGGATAAGTATACGCAAATTCAAGTGCTTTCGCTACATCAATTATTTCCGCTGAGAGAACGGAAAGCTCATCAGGTAAGCGATACGAGAAGATGGAATTATTTATAGGAAATGCACAGCCGACTCCTTTATCTGACTTGGATCCTTCAGTATAAATATGAAAACCAGTTGGAAGTTTCTCTGGAAATTTATGAAAAATTGCTTTAATTTCCGCCTCTATGAAGTACGGTTTTTTCCGTCGAAAACTTCATATTCAATGGCTGGTTGGGGTAAACTCCATGGGGGAATATTTCTGACTCCCTTTGTGTGCATGGCTGGAAAGGTTAGGTTTAGGTTTCCGAAAAAACTTCTTAGCCAGGTGTTAGTGCTTCTAAAGTTACTCTTGCGGGGAACCCAAGATTTTTGTACACTCCTACTTCGTTACTCCAGGTAGTAAGTTTATTAATAGCTAATTGTAGATGACGCTCAATGTTAGACACTGAGGACGCTCTGCAATATATGGCGATATTATCTACGCAATGGTTGGTTGGTTGGAATTTTAGGGCGTCGGCTGCTATGGCCATTTTGCGCCCGACAGAAAGTTTAAAAACCCACAGTTTATGGGCCAAAAGTTTTAAAAAATCAGATGAAAAAAAATTTATAAAGACTTGAATGACAGAGATGGACAAACAATAAAAATTATGACTATGAGATTTTAAAATCACTAATAAATTTAAAAACAGACATTTTTTGCCAGGGTTCTCCCGTAATAAGAAATATTAGTATAGGGCTGTGTAAATCATTAGGGTGTAAAGGGCACTAACTGACTATAAAATAGAGGATTAAAATCTATTTTCTTCCGAGTTGTCCCCTAATAAAAACTGATGAATATGATTAGTGTGTAAATGGCACTAAATGAAACCTATACTTAATGATCAAATATATACAATGCAAAAGCAATAAAAGGATGACTATATGAATTTAAAAACATGAATAATTTAAAAAAAAAAAAACATTTTTTTTAAAATTATAGGGTTGTTCCCCAACAAAAAGTCTAAGGAATGATTCAGCCCTAATGAGCGTCGTAGCTTAGTGAGTAAAGGGCACTGGGTTAGAATATGCTTAGTAGTCAGCATTGCTCCACAAGAACACAATGGCGCTGGTTCTTTTTTTAATAAATGGATGTGAGTAAGACGGCTGTGACCAATCCTAAGCCGAGTAAGAACGACATCTTCTCGCCTGTTTGTTAGACAAGGTAATGACCACGGATCTGATGGCAGGCTTTATTTCCAATAATTTATTAGCAGGGTTCAGAGGCCAAGAATCCTGCCAAGAAGATCTGAGTTTTTTGGAAATCACCGGGTACAAATGCTCGGTGATTGAAAGCAATTCAGAAATCGGTAACTGAGTAATCGCTTGTTTTGCCGCCTTATCGACCCGGGATCTATGTGACTAGGGATACAGACAAAATGAATTCTGGTACCTTGTGAATCCAGGTAATGAAGATATTCCTGGATTCTTTGAACAAAAGGGTTTATTGAATTAAATGATTCCAAAGATTGCAAAGCGCTCAGTGAATCAGTGAATATACAGATGTTGGAATTTGGATAATTAGACGTTCTGGCTATCGCTACCAATTCCGCTGAGAAGATGGAGAACTCGTTTGGCACATGATAAGAAAATACACTGTTATCTATAAGGAGCGCACAGCCAACTCCGTCCTCTGATTTGGACCCATCTGTATATGTGTAAGCCATCAGGAAAGGTTTCTAAAAAAACCTTAAAGAGTGCGTTAATTTCAGCTTCCATAAAGTTTGATTTTTTCCCAGCAAATAAGTTGTAATTTACGTCTGGCTGGGGGAGAATCCGCTGAGGGACATCTCTGACCTCTCGGCTATGCATGGCTGGAAATGAGAAGTTCAGGCTCTCCAGAAGAGCATATTTGAGGACGAGTTTGGCTCTTCTAAACCATAATGGGGGTTCAGAAGCCTCCACATAAAGGCTCTCTACCGGACTTGTACGGAAAGCTCCTGTGGCAATTCTTATGCCTCGGTTATGGACAGGATCTAACAGCTTCAAAATGCTCTTTGAAGCTGAGGCATAAACAATGCTTCCATAGTCTAATTTAGATGTTGTGATGTTGTAAAAAATAGAATTTTTTAACCATCACATGTTTTTTT
>JAHWFO010057569.1:642-41971 GCA_023313115.1 Rhysida immarginata | reverse complement strand
TTGCAATGAACTTCGTACACCGTACGGTTTATTGCACATTACCGCAGAGTGGCGTCACCTTTCCGACGAATGACGCTCCCAAGTCGTTGAGGCATGGTGGACACTAACTTCTGCGTTGTTTCTACTGAAATTTTGTCCCACTCTTCGGAAATACACGCCCGCAACTAAGCAGTGTTCGAGGCTTCCGCTGTCTGACTTTTCGCTTTAAAATGCACCATACATTTCAATGGGTGACAGATCTGGGCTGCAGGCAGGCCAGTCGAGCACCCTGACCGCTGCTATTGTAGCCAAGCCTTGGTGTTCCGAGCAGCACGAGGCTTCGCGTTGTCCTGCTGAAAGATGCTTGGTCTTCTATTGAACAACGTTTGGCGGGATGGACGCAGATGCTGTTGAAGAATGTTTATATAGGCAGCAGAGTTAATAGTGCTCTCGCAAAAGTGAAGCGATCCTGTCCCGGCTGCACTCGTGCAGCCCCGCACCATCAGCGATGCAGGCTTCTGAACTTTCCTCTGGTAACAGTCGGGATGATTACTTTCGTGCTTGGTCCTTAGCACCTTGCCACCGTTGCTGCCATACGTCACTGCAAAGGTGGACTCGTCGGACCACAGAACACTATTCCACTGGGCAAGGGTCCACTTTAGATGGGTTTTGGCCCATGCTACCCGGCGACGCTTAGCTACAGTGCTCATAAATGACTTCCTCTTTGTAGCGTATAAGTAATAGTTGCATCTTCTGATGTAACGGCGGACTGTGCTTTCGGATATGGGTATATGAAAATATTCTCGAGCCCAAACAGTCATTTCACTTATCGGACCATGCCTGCTTTTCACAATGCAACGTCGAAATACTCATAAGTCCCTAACATTCAATAATCGCTGCTTACCTGGTGCAGTCCTTGGCTCTGTTTTCCCGATTTCTCTGAAACGCTTGATGATCCCATTAACAGTAGAGAGAGGGTGGAACTGATAATTCATGGGCAATAGCTCGCTGGGATTTGTTATTCTAGAACTGCTGTATAATTTTTTGCCGCATACACGCTTCTACTGGCTTACCACGTCCCATGGCTCAAAACAACACGAATACTGTGCTCTGTCGCGTGGACGGTGCTTTTAAAGCCTGATGCAAAGCATTCTGGGCGTTTCTACAGCCTTCAGGAAAGTTCTATATGCTGGCGAACCCTTGTGTACGAAGTTCTTTGAAACCTGTTGACAACGCAATTTTACATAAATTTGAATAAATTATTTCCCACCATTAATTCGCTTCTAAATGGATGTTGATATTGTTCCATGTACACTGAGTAAATCTATTTTCATTAGCCTGCAATCCTCTGTATGCACTTTTCACTGTGTTTTTAGCCAAATTATTTGGTGTCCGAAGTTTATTGACTCTGAGGAAATTTTTGTGTGTTTCACCGAAATATTCCCATCCAGTCCCAAATTATTTGCTTGGAAGCATTATTCTTTATTCAGTCGCCGTAACATTTCACACAGGCTTTAGTACCCAACTCCCTCTGTCTCTGGTTTTTCTGTTCATAAGTGAACAGATTGGGTCATTGAAGATTGGTCTATGTTACGGTTAAGATAATTTTAGCGTCCAAATTTGCATAATTTTAGGTCACTAACATTTAGCCTACTTACGATAGATTTTTAAATTCTACGATAATTGATGTCAAGCAATTTGAGAAATGTAGACTTTTCGACCAACCTGTATGGTGCCCATGAGAGAGAGAAAGGAGACTCCACTTGTCCACAAGAACATTTTAATATACCATATACTGTATGTATAAATTTCGGTCACAATGTGGCCTACTTCATTTAGGAGTCATACTGAAGAAGCCTACATTGTGACCGAAATATATACATATATGGTGTATTAAAATGTTCTTGTGGACAAGTGGAGTCTCCTTTCTCTCTCTCATGTATTCTAGCATCCAGAGATTCGTAAGGTCAGATTTTAATTTATTCTTTAGCTTAGTTACTGTACAGTGCCATCTGTTTAGATTCTATAATGTTTATAATACAATTCCCGATATGGTGTTTTAATTTAGGGAAGTTTAAAAATTCGTTTTAATTGGTCAGCACTTGTGCTTTATTATTTGGTTATTTTTATTAGCAATAACTGAATTAAAACTGCTCCGTTTAAAAGTTTTTTTCAATATGTAATAATAAGAATAAAATAATGAATTAATGATGAAATAATGCGAAATGAAAATTAATAAATTCAGTATTTGATATTTACAATATACTCTATCCCCAGTATGTGGGTTGAGTCTAATAATTCAAAGAAACGTTATTTTATACTGAGTAGAGCATTAATTGTATGTGGGAAAACGAATAACCTTGGGAGTTTACTCATGAACCTTTCTCTATATTTTAATAGATGCATCTGAGTCGACAACCATTTTCGAACCGATGGGTGCCGTACCATAACCATCAAGCCCGCTTGCAAGTAAATCTGCAGTCTACGTCTCGCGGTTTTTATGAGCAATTTCCACCTCAAGCCCATTCTAGTCATCATCAGCCAGAAAATTTAAAATCTTACCAACACCTCAAGGAAGGTATGCATCAACCAATTGGCTTAGTTACTCAGACTCAACTAAGACAACCAGCAATATTTTCTCCTAATACAAATTTTCCCATTACTATTCATCAAGGAACGGATATATATTAAGAGAAGGACGAGACACAAGAACCCTGGAATACAATAAATAATAGTTATTAATTAAAAATACAAATTAAATAAAAATAAGATATAATAAACAAAAATAATAAATCAAAATCAAAATAAAACGCTGACCTTTCGGATAGAGACAGCCTATCCTTTATCAAAGCAAAAAAGGATAATTCTCTAAAAGCAAATAGAATATTAGAGAATCATCCTGAAGTTATGAAAGTTCGACAATCGACAATCGAACAGTGAAGTATACATTTGTTAGGATGGGACGAAAGCAGCGCTTTCACAAAGCTCATCCAACCAGAATAAACTCCAAATGAAATACACTGAGGTAGTCAAGAAGGCTAACCAACCCAAGAGGTCTTCCATATTATACAACAAAACAGAAAATAAGATTGACGATTGTCAGAAAAAAATACAAACGAAATAAAAAACACAAGGAGAAATAAGATTATCACATCTTCCAGTAGTCCGGGAAAGAGACGTTGCTAATATCTTCAAAATTGACGTCAAGAACGTGCCTCGGTTTACGATACTTCGTAGGCCAGTTCATATTCAATGAGTTCTTCAGTATTCCATTCACAAGTTTATTGTCGTGAGTCTTCATCTTCTGTATCATAATCAAAAGGAAATCCTGTATAAACTTTCCGATATGGGCCATGTTTAAATCCATGTGGATGGATTGGTTTTTCACCGTCCTTCTGTCCAGCTGAGCAATGGTCCTCAGGGTAACATTCTGGAATGACTGTAGTTCACTCCATCTGGTTTTACAGATAGTCGCCCACGCAGGCATGCCATAGAGGAGTGATGGGCTCATTTACAAAATGATTACCTACGGGTTCCCTGACGATCTAATTGCTCTGGTTCGCTCCTTCCTGTCAAAGAGGACTTCTCGTGTTAAGGTTGGGGACTGCTTGTCTGAACCCTGCGATGTTAATGCTGGTGTACCCTAAGGCTCTGTCTTGGGGCCAGCATTATTCAACTTCTTTATCCATGACTTTCCCAAGTTTACAAAGTGTAATCTTTACTTATTTGCTGACGATGGGTCCATCATGACCTGGGCACGAAACCCAGCACATGTCATCACTCGACTACAAAAAGCTTTACATCAGTGCGAGAGCTGGTTCACAGAGTGGCGATTAAAGCTGAATGTCAAAAAGTGCAAGGTCATGTTTATCACTCGCAAATACAAAAACCCTCCAAAGCCTCTCTTCTTATTTGGCAAGAAAGTTGAGTGGGTAAAAAGCTACAAATATCTTGGTGTCATGATCGACTCAAAACTAAATTGGAACGACCAAGTCCAATACGCGCTCAACAAAGCAAAGAAAGCGAGGTTCAGTTTGATTGCACTTCTGGGGCGAAACAGCGCTCTTGGTGTGGATAACAAACTCTTGATATACAAGGTTGTGATTCGTACTATCTTACTTCATGGAATGCCTGCTTGGGCTTCTATTTGCAAATCTAGGTGGAAGGATCTCCAGACCTTCCAAAATGTTGCTCTCCGGTCCATTGCCCAACTTGACAGAAGAGTTGCCAACAACCACTCTATCTATGAGGATCTGGGGATGACCCACATAGGCACCTTTGTCCAGACTCTTATGAAGAACATGCTACCCAAGATGGAGAATCATGAAAACACCCTGGTTTCTGGTATCCTGGACCACCCACTCGCTGTTCAGGGTCCCCTCAGGTTTCGAAGACCCCGCCATGTCCTGGATGTCTGCTTTGATGACGTTAACAAGGCCGTCTTCCCCAACTATTGGATCTTTTAGATCCTGCTGATTTTTGGGGACTCTATTCGTCAATCCACAATCTGACTCGTCCCTTCTCGGGACTCATTCTCTGGAGGACTAAAGAGGTTCATCAGGCTTCTCTCCCAGTTCAGTGTACTTCCTCTGGTTTACTTTTTGGGCGAGCGTGCAAAGTAAGCTTGGCTCCTGGACCACTCGCGTCTTTCTTTTTCACTACACTGTTCGATTGTCGATTGTCTTGCTGCATTTTCTTTCATACTTTGGATGACCCTTGTGGGTACATCAGGCTTCTTTTCTAGCTCAGTGTATTTCCCTTGGAATATGATTATGAAGGGTGAGATTATGAAAGCTATGCTTCAAGTTCCATTTGAATACCGATACACTACACTGTTCGATTGTCGATTGTCTTGCTGTATATATCCTTGACAAAACCGGGAATAAATGGAGAAACTAGTTGGAACTCCTGATGTCCCTCTGTTATACTGTAAGGCCACCACCTGTTTAAACATTAATTATTTTTGTTTATTATATCTTATTTTTTATTTAATTTGTATTTTTAATTAATAACTATTATTTATTGTATTCCAGGGCTCTTGTGTCTCGTCCTTCTCTTAATATACATCCGTTCATTGTTCTCCGAGACCCGTACCCTGTGTAACTTGCTTTGATTTTTGGTCCTGAAGTATATTTTGAAAAAGACAGGAATAAATGATGAAACCAGATAGTTTGCTATCTATGTAAAGCCATTATTTTTTATTCTTTTGTATTTATTTGCTCAGAAACGCCATAATCGTAGCATAGTCACATGATTGAAATCACCGAAAGCAAAAAATTAAGATGCGTCCACACAAACCGCGACGGAAGCAATGGACCATAAAATTTGCGCTTCGCGTCCAAAACATTTGCGCCTCTATTCACATTGTAAGTGACCACAAAGAGATGCGGCGCTACGGACGCGACGTTTTGGACGTTTGGACGCGTCGAGGAGGGTTTTGTTTGCGCAAATATTTTCTGGACGTCCAAAACGTCTGTCGTGGACGGGCATTCGTAGTAGAAAAGCAATAGTGATATGCTCATCGCCTGCAGCTTCGGTGATTTCAATCGTGTGAATATTCTACGATTATGGCGTTTCTAGAGCAAATGAATACATGTTTTTTAGAAAAAAATAATTATATAGTTAAATAAATATAAATGCATAATTCATTAAACGAAGTGTATACGATTTTCAAAATTCTTTTTGTGTCTTATACTCACATTTGTCCTGTATGTAATGCACTATTCACTTTTCGACATAGTCCTCATCCCTTCCCACGCATTGCGCCAACGCGTGACTAGTTGGGTGAACCCGTCGGAGAGGAATTCCGGAGTTGTTGTCGACACCAGGATTGGATGGCAGCTTTGGACCCTCTTCTGGAGTACGATAATGTCCGCCCGCACACGAGTCACCACACACAAGAGGCGTTGCAGCGCCTACAGTTCAGAGATGAAAAATTGCAGTTCAAAAATGAAAGACTTTGCACCTTGCGACTTTCACCACTTCCCAAAGAAGAAAGAGCCCCTTAAGGAACATGAGTTGGTTCTGACGCCGGCGAGGTAAACGCTGCCATTCAATCCTCGTGTCGACAACAACTCCGGAATTCCTCTCCGACGGGTTCACCCAACTGGTCACGCGCTGGCGCGATGTTTGGCGAAATATATTTTTTATCTGTATGGTAGGCTGTGGCTCTGGATAGGGAGCTTTAAATTCTGCCACTCAAGGGCGCTGAAAATAAAAATAGAAAACTATTTTAACGCATTTCTCGCGGCGATCGCGCCGTTTTTCAAGCGTAGTTCAAAATTTCTCCGCTTAAGGTCGCCAGTACGTGCTCGATGATGGGACCAGAAATCCTATCAGTCTCCCTCATGAGCTGTTGGTGTTATTCTACTATACCATGTCTCAGCTTCAGTTGAGAGTGACGTCATGGAATGAGGTCCCTTACCAGACATAGTGCACAACATCGTATCCTTCCGCCGTAAAAGAATAAGTTATTCTATGGCTATGTATGCTACGTTACACCATCCTTTAATCGCGTGGCTTCTCGAAAGTAGAATAGTCGAATGGTGTCTCTCATATATCAATTTTTTAAAATTAATGTTTAAATTATTTTAATCCGCTTCGTGAAAACTCGATCATCTTTCATTTTTGACACATCTCTTTCACGCAGGAACAAAAGACGCCGCCATTTTACAATCAAATAATCTTGACTACAGACTGACTTCATTATATTTATTTATTTATTTTTTAATTTCGTCAAATGGCTTTTCTATCCGCCGATTTATTATTATAGCGAGGAGAAAAATATGAAATATGATTCCAGAAAGAATTTTGAACTTTTTATACAGAAAATTATTCGAACTATTTCTTCATGCGGGTGAACTGTAACCGCTTCACTTGTGACGTCACTCTCAACTGAAGCTGAGACAAGGTTTAGATAAGAGTGCACAGCAGCACAATACGGGAGTCGTTAGGCGTTCAGCCATTGTTTTTTCACATTGAGAGGTCTCAATTACGTTTGTATGAGCAGGTGATACCATTAGCTACCTGGTTGCTTGGAAATCACTCGCAAGTGCTTGAGATCCTTCATAGGACTGCTCCTCCCTAATAGATAAGCAGATTTGAAAAGCAAAATCCATTCACCTAGATGGACACCGATGCTTATTTTACTGTCAGTTTTGGAAATAAACGACTAGATTTTTTTTTAGTATACTTTGCTGTCAGATTTGGGACTTTAAACCATCTTGTATTTTTGGGGAAGGGTTTTACTTCTCTCTTTTATTTATACAGGGTGTTTCAAAATTATGTACAATAAGTTTAGTGACATATTCTTCAGGTCAAAAGAAGACGAAAATGTTGTATAGGACTTTGTCTGGAAACGATTTGTTTGCGAGTAATCCAATATCATAGAGTAGGGTAGCACGGTAGTTAGCGGACGATATTTTAGCAGTTCCAGCATTTCGACCCAACACTAGGTTGAGTGGTTTGTTCCATTTAAACCTACTTTAGGGTTGTTCCATTAGTTGTGTACGCTCGTTTCCGTTACTGTACATCCACTAGGAATAGCAATTTCAGAACGTTTGCGTACTTTGGCATACGCATTACGATTTACGTAAAAAAAAAAAGTCATGTACACGTATTCCAGTGCAGAATACACTGACATGCACCTAATGTATGGTCTTGCGAACGGAAATGCTGTGGAAGCAAGAAGACTCTACCAAGAACGCTTTCCGAATAGACGTTTGCCAAATAACCGAACATTGTATCTGTCGACAGACATTTGAGGGAGCGTGGTTCCTTTGGCCGTCAAACAGCACAAGGGCAGCCTGTAGCACATTCTCCGGATGAGGAGGATGTGATAATTGACATCATACACGATGAACCACAGACAAGCACCCGTCGTATTTCTTCCACGGTACACATTCCGCACTCATCTGTTTGGCGCATTCTTCACCGTCAGCTTTTGATCCATTCCACCTGCAACTGGTTCGGGCACTGAACCCAACGGACTATCCACACCGACAACGATTTTGCCAATGGATACAACGTCGTCATGCTGCAGACCCTAGTTGTCTCAGCCAGATACTTTTCACGGTCGAAGCAACCTTCACCCGGACAGGAATCGTAAATTCTCACAACCAGCACCATTAAGCAGATGCTAACCCGCACGTTACCAGAGCTCGAGCGCATCAAGAGCGTTTCTCCGTGAACATTTGGAGTGGAATTGTCGGAAATAACTTAATTGGTCCTTATGTGTTGCCGCCACGATTGACTGGGCGAACGTATCTTTTGTTTCTGCAGAATGCATTGCCAGAATTACTGGAAGATGTTCCTCTTTTGATAAGATCTAACATGTGGTTCATGCATGATGGCGCTCCAGCACACCTTAATGCCGCATACACGAATCGGTGGATAGGTCGAGGTGGACCGGTAGCCTGGCCTGCAAGATCACCCGACCTTAATCCCTTGGACTTTTTTCTGTGGGGTCATGTGAAAACGATCGTCTACAGCACAGAAGTTCCTAACATTATGGATCTGCGACAACGAATTGAAAATGCATGCCAAACCGTTCGTAATGCTGGCGACGAACTCTTCCTTGACATCAGACGGTCGCTCATGCAACGAGCCGAAGCGTGCGTGCGAGCTGGTGGCGGGCACTTTGAACAATTCCTGTAATTTGGAGCCACGGGTTTAGTTGGCTGTATCGCGTAAATAAATCGTTTCCAGACAAAGTGCTATACAACATTTTCGTCTTCTTTTGACCTGAAGAATATGTCACTAAATTTATTGTACATAATTTTGAAACACCCTGTTTATTCTCATACGTGTTTTATTTGAATCTCACGTATAATGATGATGTCCATGTGATACAATCAAAGTCAATGGGAAAGAATTTAGACATCAGAAGATACTAGATAGCTGATTGTACAAGGGATCCTAGGTCGGACATTTTAAATGTTAATGTATGGGGGAAACGGCAGATTTAATTGATTTTTTTTAATTACGAGGGGAAAACATCGGTTTTCAAAGATTTTTAGAAATTCAATACCAAATGAAGATTGTTAAAAAAAATTGTTTTCATGCCACATGGATCTTCTTCGGAAAATTCGCATAAGCAATTTTCTCTAAAATTTTTGTTACTTTTACCCTCTCATCCCAATTGTAAAAATTATTTTTTATTAAAAAACAACATTGTATTCGCTTTGAAATTGAGGTTTATCGAATAATCTTATCAGTCACCTGAAAGTATAAAATAGTTTTTAGATTTATTAGGGGAGGCCGCGGCCTGGTGGGTTTTTACTGAACACGCTAGTTCTCTGAAGTTACCAAATTTAAGGCACGGCTAATCATTGGATGGGTGATCATCAGCGATGTACGATCTTCACCCCTCCCCCGTGCTTTGGAAGGCACGTAAAACCGTCGGTCCTGGCTGCTGCGACCCTCTTGCATCAGTCGTTAATTGTTACCCATTCGGGGACCTAACTCGTCGGGCTCTGGCCATACAAGACCCTGGATGGATGAATTGTATCCTATTAATTAAAAATAATTCTGCGACCTGGACTCTTCTTTCTTCATTATTACATTCTTTTTTGACTTTTTATTTCTTTATTACATTTTATTCTTCCTTCACCTTAAAGGCCACTCATGCAACAAGCAGTCTGCCCTTTACTATCAGTTCATCTCTTTATTAATATGTACAGTCTGTTAATTCTCACATGAGATAGAAATATATGATTAAAGAGTAGCGTATAGTTTTGAAATAGCTTTTAATACAAATAAATTCTATGGAGGAAGTGGAGGAAGAAATAATAAGTCCTTTTACCGCGCTTTGCAAAAGTTCTGTTACACTCTTTACATCCCCCAAAAAATGGACTGCTCATGATTTGGATAATTCCATTTCGACAAAAGGATCAAATAATATATTGGAAATTACGTGTTAACCTCTGAGTGATCCTAATGTCCACGACAAAAGCGATGGAAACGAAACGAGTAGAGATCGCTGCTCTCCTGCGCGCGGGCCACACGAAGTCCGAGATTGCCAAGCTCCTCAAAGTCAGCCGGATGACCATCCACAGAGTTGCACGAATGGGAGAGACCTTAAAGATCAACCTCGTTCAGGTAGACCTCAAGTCGTCAACCGTTTGGCTGTGAGAAAAGCCTTCGAACAAAACCCGACGCTCAAAATGACTGCGCTCGCAAAGAAAAAGAAAATTTAGGTGTCCACAGTGTCCAGAGCGGTCAAAGAAGAAGGTGGAAAAAGCGTGAGGCCTCTGCTGACGGATCGGATACGGGAACAACGTCGGGAGCGCTGTCGCCGTCTTCTCAACGACTTGAAGAGTCATGGCGAGCGAATTGTCATTTTCTCTGACGAAAAGACCTTCACGGTCGATCCTTTCGTCAACAAGCAAAACGACTGCGTGGTATGCTTCGGCCAGGACATCTCCAAGGTCCGCTACGTGTTTACAACCAAGCACCCGGTCTCTGTGATGATGCTCGGAATCGTGGCGTCGAATGGCGAGAAAATGCCACCCGTGTGGTTCCCAAGTGGATACCGGCTAACGGCGGCTGATTACAAGGACATCCTGGAATCAAAAGTCCTTCCCTGGGTGAAGAAATGCGGACTACATCTTTCAACAGGACGGTGCCCTTGCCCACACGGCTAACACTGTGCAAAACTGGTTGGGGTCCAACATGACCTTCTGGTCGAAGGGCTTTTGGCCTCCGCATTCGCCAGACCTCAAGCCACTCGACTACAGCGTGTGGGCGCATGTCGAGGGGAAGGCCTGCAAGGTCCGTCACAGCAACGTCGACGAGCTGAAAACATGTGTCAACCGTGTGTGGACCAGAATGAGGAAGGACTACATTCGCAAAGTTTGCAAGGCTTTTCGGCCTCGTCTGGAGCGGGTTCTTGATGCAGATGGTGGCTACAATGATTAAATGACTAATTACGATGTTATTCTACATGATGGCACAATAAAAACATGTCTAACTGCATCGTGAACATCGTCATGTCCATTTCTTTGAGGGTCGTCACGAGTGTAACAGAACTTTTGCAAAGCCCGGTATTTGTTTTTGTTTAAAATTCTTACTAAACTAAATTCACAAAGCAGAGTTTTCAAAACTTTTTAAGTCTTTTCTTTCATTTTAATTTGATACGTTTAAATGCACTGTCTATGTCTTCGATATGAATGCATAAGGTGTGACACGAAGATAATGACAACGCATTATCAGGTGGATCTCATCACGTACGTCTACTCTTTATCTGCTTTTTTTAAGGGAATAGTTAGCCTTGAAAAAATAAACTAAAAATTTATCAATCTAGATAAGTACAACGCATTCATAAGTAGAAAGATATAAGTTCTTATTCTGTATGATCAAATCCAACTTCGTGAATACATAAAAACATAGTAAGGAATAATAATTTAAGATAATGTGTCGTATTAGATGCGATTAATATGTCACAGGGCCATTTGAAGAAATTATTTTGGAAGTTCTTTCTTAAAGTTCATGTCACTTGCGCTCTCGTGTCTTTATCAATCCACAAATATTTTTCCAAATCCAAATGCCTCGTCCATTTTGGATTTCCGTAGGAATTGTTGATTGGCCTAAACCGATTTCCATCGCTCCATTAAAGGCAATAAAAACCACCTGACTAGTACGAGAATAAAAAAGATAGGAAATTTAAATAAAATGAGGTAACATGAGCAAAATTACGTAAATAACTTTGTCTAGATTTTCAGGAAATTGAAATTGCTTCGTTTGTCTCGTCTAAATTCAAAGTCCAACATTTCTTAACTTGGAAAGAGCGCCCGTGGACCGAAATGCGTTATCGGTACAAATGATCGATTGAAGAACGTATATGATAATAGACAGCGTGCAAACAAATGGAAATCTTTCTCGGCTTTTGTTCAAACATTAACGAAAACGAAGGAAGAAGAGATAAAAAGAGAACGGATTCACAGAATCTATCCGCACCTTTATACATTTATCTTCGCTTATGTTATCGGATTATTAAAAGGTTTTTTTAATTTTTACGAAATATAGGGTCTTAATGTATACAGTCAATAACTGTACAATAATTTCGTACACAGCAATGTATCTACAACCCTAGCGTCAATGAACTTCGGACACCTACAGAATTTTGGAGAAGTACAACGAAACTAATTGTAAACAAATGAAAATTACTTTATTGAGTGCACAGAGCTTTAGTACAACTCTCATATAGCATTTTAACAAAAATTAAATAAGCGACTTTTTGTAATGTTCCGTTTTCAACACGTTGCAATGAACTTCGTACACCGTACCGTTTATTGCACATTACCACTGAGTGGCGTCACCTTTCCGACGAATGACGCTCCCAAGTCGTTCAGGCATGCTGGACACTAACTTCTGCGTTGTTTGTACTGGAATTTTGTCCCACTCTTCGGAAATACGCGCCCGCAACTGCTGCAGTGTTCGAGGCTTCCGCTGTCTGACTTTTCGCTTTAAAATGCGCCATACATTTTCAATGGGTGAGAGATCTGGGCTGCAGGCAGGCCAGTCAAGCACCCTGAAACGCTGCTGTTGTAGCCAAGCCTTGGTGTTCCGAGCAGCATGAGGCTTCGCGTTGTCCTGCTGAAAGATGCTTGGTCTTCTATTGAACAACTTTACGCGGGATGGACGCAGATGCTGTTGAAGAATGTTTATATAGGCAGCAGAGTTATTAGTGCCCTCGCAAAAGTGAAGCGATCCTGTCCCGGCTGCACTCGTGCAGCCCCACACCATCAGCGATGCAGGCTTCTGAACTTTCCTCTGGTAACAGTCGGGATGATTACTTTCGTGCTTGGTCCTTAGCACCTTGCCACCGTTGTTGCCATACATCACTGAAAAGGTGGACTCGTTGGACCACAGAACACTATTCCACTGAGCAACGGTCCACTTTAGATGGGTTCTGGCCCATGCTAACCGGCGACGCTTAGCTACAGTGCTCATAAACGGCTTCCTCTTTGTAGCGTATAAGAAATAGTTGCATCTTCTGATGTAACGGCGAACTGTGCTTTCGGATATGGGTATATGAAAATATTCTCGAGCCCAAACAGTCATTTCACTTATCGAAGCATGCCTGTTTTTCACAGGTCCCTAACATTCAATAATCGCTGCTTACCTGGTGCAGTCCCTGGTTCTGTTTTCCCGATTTATCTGAAACGCTTGATGATCCCATTAACAGTGGAGAGAGAGTGGAACTGATAATTTACCGGCAGTAGCTCGCTGGGATTTGTTATTCTGGAACTGCTGTATACACGTTTCTACTGGCTTACCACGTCCCATGGTTCAAAACAACACGAATACTGTGCTCTGTCGCGTGGACGGTGCTTTTAAAGCCTCATGCAAAGCATTCTGGGCGTTTCTACAGCCTTCAGGAAAGTTCTATATGCTGGCGATCCCTTGTGTGCGAAGTTCTTTGAAACCTGTTGACAACGCAATTTTACGTAAAATTGAACAAATTATTTCACACCATTAAATCGATTCTAAATGGATGTTGATATTTTTCCAAATACTCAGTAAATCTATTTTCATTAGCCTGTAATCCTCTGTATGCACTTTTCGTTTTTAGCCAAATTACTTGGTGTCCGAAGTTTATTGACGCTAGGGTTGTATATATACTCCTATTTAAAAAAAAATAAAAAATCATAAATTACTAATAGTTTAATTAAAACATAAGTTTTTTGCATCTTTTATTGCAGAAATTAGAGGTGTAAAACGCAATAGTTCACCGGAGCATGAAGCTGACAGTCGTTCTGAAACAGTAATCAAGGCAACTTACGCAATTCAACAACAACAACAACAACAGCAACAACAACAGCAGCAACAACAACAACAACAACAGCAACAACAACAAATAAGTAAAATAATTCAGCAGAACAGAATGCTGGCAAACTTGCTTGCACAGCCTGTTCCCCAGCGAATATTTCATTTTATTGCTGACGCTACCCAACTTTTCCGAGTGCTGCCACAAAACAGACTGCCCAAAGGATTGGACAAAAAAATTATTCCTACTCCTCAGCCAACTGAGGTCAACTGAGTACTTCCTTCACAAGGTAGTCCAACTGATGGTAGCCATTTTTCAGGCGGACGAGTGACTATTACAAGTTCAGTAGCGACAACTAATTCAAGTACACCACTGCCTAATCGGACTACACCTCTGTTTACTAATATATTTGATAATCAAATTTCTCAGCCAACAGCCACAACCATCACCCCCAACGCCACAACAAATCTGTGCTCCATCTTTAAATTTGCCTTATATTAGTAGTGGTGTGATGCCAGCGAATGCACTTTCAAAAACTTAAGATTTATTTGTTAATCAAGAAAATTATAACTTTAATTTCCAATGTTAATATTTTATGTAAACTACTTCTTGAAATCTTCACTACATTAATAATTCTTGCAGCATTTACTATTACAGTCTTAGTTACCTTAGAAAATCCACTATCAATGATTATAATAATTATTGTTCAGACCATTTGAACAGCCTCGTCAACTGATTTATTACTGTATCTTATTGGACATAAATTTGACTATATGTTATTTTTTCTGGGAATTTTTTCAGGCTAATTTTTCTGTAAACATTGTTTTTTTAAATCTTTAATAAAAATGTCAATTTACATAGAGTTGTTTATTAATGAAATCGAAAAGCGACCTGCTCTTTATTGATTTTAAGTTAAAAGCATACTCAGATAAAACTATCAGACAAATTATGAACAGAAATATACAACCAGTTTATTCAGGAATTGGAATAAGATAGGCTATATCTAGAAATGTGCTTATGTGATCGGTTTGTCCAGCTGTCCATCCGTCCGTCCGTCTGTAGACAATCCCACAATTCATTGCGTTGCAATATAAAGAGTGCATGTATTGAATTGCTGGAAGACAAGAATTATCCTCGCATTCGAGAAAACGCGTGGAACCCGTGCTCTCTATTATGTACAATAAATTTAGTGACATATTCTTCAGGTCAAAAGAAGACGAAAATGTTGTATAGCACTTTGTCTGGAAACGATTTGTTTGCGAGTAATCCAATATGATAGAGTAGGGAAGCACGGTAGTTAGCGGACGATATTTTAGCAGTTCCAGCGTTTCGACCCAACACTAGGTGGAGTGGTTTGTTCCATTTAAACCTACTTTAGGCTTGTTCCATTAGTTGTGTACGCTTGTTTCCATTACTCTACATCCACTAGGAATAGCAATTTGAGAACGCTTGCGTGCTTTGACATACGCATTACGATTTACGTAAAAAAAAGTCATGTACACGTATTCCAGTGCAGAATACACTGCCGTGCACCTAATGTATGGTCTTGCGGACGGAAATGCTGTGGAAGCAAGAAGACTCTACCAAGAACGCTTTCCGAATAGACGTTTGCCAAATAACCGAACATTTGTATCTGTCGACAGACATTTGAGGGAGCGTGGTTCCTTTGGCCGTCAAACAGGACAAGGGCGGCCTGTAGCACATTCTCCGGAAGAGGAGGATGTGATAATTGACATCCTGCATGATGAACCACAGACAAGCACTCGTCGTATTTCTTCCATGGTACACATTCCGCACTCATCTGTTTGGCGCATTCTTAACCGTCAGCTTTTGCATCCATACCACCTGCAACTGGTTCAGGTACTGAACCCAACGGACTATCCACACCGACAACGATTTTGCCAATGGATACAACGTCGTCATGCTGCAGACCCTAGTTGTCTCAGCCAGATACTTTTCACGGACGAAGCAACCTTCACCCGGACAGGAATCGTAAATTCTCACAAGCAGCACCATTGAACAGATGCTAACCCGTATGTTACCAGAGCTCGAGCGCATCGAGAGCGTTTCTCCGTGAACATTTGGTGTGGAATTGTCGGAAATAACTTAATTGGCCCTTATGTGTTGCCGCCACGATTGACTGGGCGAACGTATCTTTTGTTTCTGCAGAATGCATTGCCAGAATTACTGGAAGATGTTCCTCTTTTGATAAGATCTAACATGTGGTTCATGCATGATGGCGCTCCAGCACATTTCAGCCATGTGCGAGCTCACGTTAATGCTGCATACACGAATCGGTGGATGGGTCGAGGTGGACCGGTAGCCTGGCCTGCAAGATCACCCGACCTTAATTCCTTGGACTTTTTTCTGTGGGGTCATGTGAAAACGATCGTCTACAGCAGACAAGTTCCTAACATTATGGATCTGCGACAACGAATTGAAAATGCATGCCAAACCATTCGTAATGCTGGCGACGAACTCTTCCATGACATCAGACGGTCGCTCCTGCAACGAGCCGAAGCGTGCGTGCGGGCACTTTGAACAATTCCTGTAATTTGGAGCCACGGGTTTAGTTGGCTGTATCGCGTAAATAAATCGTTTCCAGACAAAGTGCTATACAACATTTTCGTCTTCTTTTGACCTGAAGAATATGTCACTAAATTTATTGTACATAATTTTGAAACACCCTGTATACTACTAACATTTATAAATAAAACAAATGTTCAGACATAAATAATAATGAGGATAATTTAGAGTTAGCCTTTGTAGTTTTTCAAGCATTTCAAGCTCTAGATAAGGATGCTCTCACAGGCGAATATTTGTCTAGTAATGCTTGAGCTAGAATTAAAAATTACAAATCAAATATTTATTGATTAAATGTAATAATTTTAATATTATTAAAAACCTAAAATATTTTTAGAAATAATAGAAAAGATCTACAATATTTTTAAAACAATAGAAAAACTCAAAAATGTCTATCGATGTTTTCTTTTAATTTGGTAACGACGTCTTTTTTCTCCTCCTTGCGTTGTTTTCTCGATGCCCTCCGTCCCTCCTTTTGTGACGTCATAAGCTCATAGTGTCCGGCAATTGTTATCTAGGAGGCCTTGGTGAAATCCCATGCAGACATCTCCAGCTACGTATTGGCCGACGCGGTCGCAAGGAAGGCAGGCAGCATCAGTGTCCCCGGCGGGTCTAATTCATAAAATTAAACTAACCAGTCAGTCATATGAAAAGCACTCTGTACAGACAAGCTCTAAACACTTGGCAGAGGGAATGGGGCAACTCTACAAAAAGGAGACCCGTATATAACTACCTGCCGAGGGTTGCGAACGACGCCATCCGAATGCATCCACGGACCACACAAATGGATCACTGGACACGACCCGTTCTTAGAATACTTAGAGCGTTTTAAGTTCATAATCAGCTCGCCACATTGCCCATGCGGATCGGGGACCCATTCCCCTAATCATCTCCTTAAAGCCTGCAGCTCCAAGCTCCACACAGCTCTTCAACGTCTCGGACACACGCCGCCATTCTCACACGCGGCCTACATGGATACGGCAATGGTTAAACAATTTGAGACATTTTCAAACAAGGCAATCACAGCCACAACTTTTGACTTACCATAATTTAAAATATAGCAACTATTTTATTTACAGTGAACCCCGCCCTGTGAGTGTTTTAGCGTGGCTTTGGTCCTCGTGACTAGGTCGGCAGGGGCCCCTTTCACATAGGGACCCAACTCGACGAGAGGCAGCAGAAAGTTCCACGAAGAAAATGGAAACAGTTTTCGGACGAATATTCTTTCAATAAAGACTCCTGCCTTTTCAGCTGAATTCAAATTGCTGTCCGTCATTCAAATTGCCTGCAGTACCTTAAACAACAGTAGAGAAGGCAGAATGGCGGTGTTCAAAGGTTACTTTGTACACTGAGTGGCCAGTTTATTAGAAACCAACATGACTACGTATTAGTTGGTCACGTAACAGTCGGTACCAATATAAAGCGAGAACACGCAAGTGGTTTGACCATCACCATGCGAAAACAAAGAATCTGTGCGACTTCGAGCGCCGGATGACAGTTGGCGCCCGGCGAGGTGGACTTATTTCCGAAACCGCACGAGTAGGAACAACAATTTCAAGGTTTTACCAGGACTGGTTAAACAGCCAAAAAACAACCAGCCAGAGACAAGTCTGTGGTCGCAAACGACTTGTCGATCCAAGGGGTGAGCGTAGGATGAAAATACTTGTTCGTGCGAATAGGAACGTCACGACTTGTCAAGTAACCGTGGATTATAACAGTGGATCATAGAATAACATATCTGATCGCACAGCACGCCGTAGTTGGCAAAGATGGGCTACAACAGCCGACGGCCAGTCTGGATACCTTTGATCTCCAAGCAAAACCACAAGAAACTTCTCTGCCTAACTCCCGAATGCGGGTGACTTTAACCTGCGCCACACACGACGCAGCATGAATTCTCTCATTCGTCGACATCATGAGATATATGTTTGTTTGGATACTCTTCGTCTCACTTCTCAACCATGACCTTTCTGGTAAGGGTGACCCTAAAGTAGCAGTGCTACAACCAGTATAGCTCACAGAATCCCTGAAGCACCCAAACCCCTGACCCACGGTAAGGGAGTATCCACTCAGGGGTATGATGATGAATCCATGCCTCGTCGGTGGTCACAACACGCCTTAGGAAGCTGTTACCTTCCTTGTCATATCACTGCGACAGCATGGAACAAACTTCCAATCGGGTGGTTTTGTGATCCTCGGAGAGTTGCTTAGGGACCCATCTGGCATAGATTTTTTGAATTTCAGCTTGTCGTGGATGATGGTCTCCACACTCCCGGGGGTACTCAGTATTGAATCCGCTTGTTGTCACTTATCAGCTGATTTGGCGATGATGCCATCATTGACAGCAGTTGCTGGCTTTGCCTTATGAGGTTCATTGCCAGTGGATTCTCGCCCTCCTTCAAACTTTTGGCACCAAGCAAAGACGGATGCTCGAGACAAACATGGCTCGATGAACTGTCTTTGAAGGATTAGTTTCATTGTTGTGGAGCAACTTGATGATTATTCGTTGTTCCACTTTGGTCGACACATCGCTGTCTGCCAATTTGTTTAAATAAACAATCGGTTGTCATGGCAAGAGGATGAGTGGTGCTGCATTTGAATGACAGGCGGTAATTGCCATCCCAACAATGAAAGTTTAGATTTTTACAATAAATTTTTACAAAAGCTCAGGTCAAATTTGAACTCCCCGGGTCTAATATATTGGAAAAGTCGATTAAGTGCGGGAAGCTTTTTAACACAGCCTGAGAAAATCAGTGAGGACTGCATCTCATTAGTTACAAATGCCTTGTCCAACCAATATTTAAACCCAATGGTAAACCCATGTGCATGGTCTCTGAAAAAGACGTAGCCTTCTCAGATGAAGCAAAATGACATGTTTTGGGCGAAGATAATAGCTATAATGTGAGAATGTGGGGTTCCTAAAATCCTCATGCCGCACGTGAACATCTAGGCTAGCCCAAAACTTAATGTGTGGTGTGCACTGTTGTAAGATGGGGATATTGGACCCTGTTTCTTTTGTGAGGCTAATGCAACAGCTATCTGGATATGCTTCAGAATTTTGCTGTACCTCAATTTCAAAGTTGACAGTCCACAGTTTTGTTTCACGGTTCATGGTCTGTGCTGAGTGCACCGTGTCACATCGCAAGGTGCTGGAAACTGTTGACAAGACATCACATTCCAGAATCTTTGGGATGAGCTGGAATGGGTTATTCGAGGCATGATCTACCACCATCCTATAAGCATCATGTTGTAGTAGCTGTTGCATCCGCATGGACAAACATCACGGAACAGTGCTTCCAGCGGCTAATTGAATCCATGCCACGGCGAATTCGTTGTGTTATAGCTACTAGGGGTGGCGTGACACAGTTTCTAATAAACTGGCCACTCAGTCTATTCTTGACCACCTTTATTTTTACAGACCTGTTTTACTGTATAATTCCATTGTTGCTTTTTGCATTCCTCAATTTTGCCATGGCGCTGTTTAATCTTTCTATCTGATTGTTTCCAACAATAAAGGCTACATTGTTGCTTGGACCAATGACGTATATTAAAGATAGACTCCGAATCCTATTGTTAACAGCGGCAAAAAGTGAAGCAAATTGAGCCATGATAGTTCTGGGCAGGAGTGAAGCCGTGGAGTAATTACTTGTCTGGCTGCTTTCTTTTTGAAGATTTTGGGCCCGAGGAATAATTATTTCAAAACCATTATTCAAAGTTGTTCTGCGTACAACTGTACAAACAGACAAGATAAAGTACCAGGAATCATTTTCCACAAAAATAAATCAAAATTACGTAACTAAAATGAAAATACGTTACTGAAAGACAATCGAAACGAAATTGAAATTGAAACCATGATCGAAAAATTGTTTATAAATTATAATGATAAAATAGTTCAAATACAAAGTAAACGAAAAGATAAACTTATCACTCCGTAATCGGCGTGTGAAAGAATTATTAATCAGCTACTCTCGTGTTTAGCCATGTGTTTTGCATCATCTTCACTCACTTTCAGCCATGACAGTTCTGGGCATGGAGCTTCCCAATTTGCTTCAAGTTACAACAATAGGATTCGGAGTCTATCTTTAATATACGTCATTGGCTTGGACTAAGGTGGTCAGGTGACTTTTCAGTGACGTTAAAAACAAACTGAGTAAGCATTCATCTCATTAACCAAATTTAAGTTTCTTTTTATTCGCTATTTAACTCCCTTTTAAAATAAAAGATTCTATGCAAAAAAATTTTCAATACGTTATGTATCTTTTTTATTTTGTTTGCACTACATTTTATTTATCTCAGATGGTAACGAAAGGGAGGTTAAACAGCGCCATGGCAAAACTGAGAAATGCCAAAAACAACAATGGAAATTCTTCAGTAAAACAGGTCTGTAATAATAAAGGAGGTGATGGTCTATAAGAGATCGTGTAAATTAGAGTTCCTGTAAGTAAAACGAGTAATGACACGCCGCCATCTTGGGTGTATTTGGCAGCCATGTATAATGTTATCCTATGGGAAAAACTGCAAGTTTGATTGAATTTTTGTAATTACGAGGGAAAATAACTCTGTTTCTAAAGATGTATGGAAATTCATTACCAAATGGAAATTGTTAAAAAATATTTTATTTAAGTGTGAGATGGATTTCCTCCGAAAAATTCCATGAGAAAAACTGCTCTTTTTTGAACATCACTTTGCTCAGTTACATAATCAATAATTCCATACAAATGCTTAGGCTGTATTTATTTAATTTCTGAAAGCAATAGCTATTACAAATTGTTAAATTTGCACTTCTGTTAAATATTTTCTTCTTATTCGGTTTTGGCTGTCTAGAGAGCGCGTAATTTAAAACTGTGTTAATTGAAATTTGAAGGGGAAGAATCTGTATATACCTGATTAAATTTGAGACTGGAATTGTTAGTTCCAGAGTATGGATGAAAATGATGAAAGGATGATAATGAAAAGGGAAAAACAAAAACATCCTTGCCCTCGGCTGGATTCGAACCCGCGCCTTAACGCTCTTGGCCATCAAGCCGGCTTTTTAAATATTTTATTAAATTCATTTATTTTAAATTTATTTTAAAAATTCAATTCAACTAAAAATAAGAACTTGTAAAGTGATAAATGATGTGAGAAATCTGATATTTTTAATATCACAGTTTTTACCGTTTTAAGATCATAAAAATTCATTCTTTACGACGTAAATACTGAGAGCATCCATTTAGTGGGTTGTCACGTGATTTAATAAACGGCTTTAATTGGCTGAATTCGCTTTCCATAGGAAAGAATGGAGTGTCATTACTCGTTTTACTTACAGGGACTCTAGTGCAAATACGACTGACGCGACTTCTTTTGTCGTTAAAGCTAAACTAACCGAGGAAAACATTTACCAATTTACATTATGACTAATACGGACAAAAGAACATTATGTCATTTACTCCTCGTATGGAAATGGGAGTTGTCAAGAGGGGGGGGGGGGGGCATTGCCCTCTTCACTAAATGAAGTAAACTTGCATACAAATACTTGATTTTTGCCGAGAATAAGATTACACGGCAAACTTTGAAGTATTGCTATTGGCTTTATTCAGCAGACATGAAGCTCACAAAATTATTTGGTACACTGCCCACATAATTTTCTCACATTATTATCATGTATATTTAACCCCCCTCCCCCGAACATAAATTACGCCTTGTGTATGGATTTTATGCTTTCCAGCTTTCTAACTTTGTCAATCATCCATTCTTATGTCCCAAAGTTCATTCTGTTATTTTTTCAGCAAGGATAATAAAACACCATGAACTCTCAAAATTAACACAAGAATATGCAACTACCAGGGGAGAGTGATAGATTGTCTCAATATAATGCAAGTCTCTGCAAATGCTGCCAAAAACTCTCTCCTTTTGCTTATCCTTAGGCCATCCCGAACGGTGTCTCCTATGCGGCTACCTCTCTGCATCATAGCACGCCACGCCATATGACCATTTCTTAGCAAAAACAAATTTCAGACTGAAGGATCACTCATCCTACATGCCACAGTTACATCACTGTACAAAAAAACAAATACAGAAGATCAAATAAAGTTAAGGACTTTAAAACCATAGTGAATTATTTTTTGGGTTTGTTCAGACGTTGTTTTTCCATTCAAAAGACGCCCACGTGGTTCTCCATTCTAAAAACTTGCTACAGCGTAGTGACACACTATTCAGCAAATATCTCGGAAACTGCTCGGATGAATTCATACAAATTTTTGTCACCTTATACAAATATTAATTCGCTATAATTCCTAAAAATGTCAAGTTCATAACTTTAATAGTTCCGATTAACGGCCTCATTGATTGAACCAAACTTGAGTTAACCGCTCAAGGTTTCCTCGATTTATTTACATATTTTGCCGCTAGGTGTCTCAGGCGCCAGTTGCACGAGGCCTATAATGCTGAATTTATTTCCTGAGGCCGACACAAGCTAAGCGCGTAGCCAACAATGAACAGCACATCACAACTAATTAAGTGGCATTAGATTTACATTGTTAACAGAAAACAATTTGGTAATATCTTAATAGCTTAAAAAATAGAATGCTTTCAAAAAACTTAAGAATATGCGATGGAGAAGGGACTATTTATAATGCGTTCCACACTTCAATCCGCAACGACGGTAAACGTTGGCTGATTTCTGGTCCCGTAAATGTGAAAATGGCGAATTTTTTCTTCGTGTCATTTGTCTCGTCCTGATTACAACTTTGTTTGCCATGTTGATCTGTAGTTTGGTTTTCCTGAGGATTGGATGCACAACTTGGTCAGGGAAGTAGTTTATTTTTTATCTCTTGTATCTCGTTGGGCTAGCTAAAATAATGGATTATGGCAGCATTCTTCTTTTGGGGCAGATGGTTTGAATGGTATCCCATGATGTTGTATTAATCGCCGGCTTCCGGTAGATCTCAAATTCAAACCACTTATTATACAAGTTTCTTGTGATTTCATGTCTAAATAATTGATCTTATTATGGTATATTGAATGCTGTTATGGAAATCATTGGTGGTTTCGAGAAAGTCGGTGCCAGCAATTTCATCTTCGTTAAAAGTGGGGGCGGGACATTCTCCAATCGTTGGAGGAAGGCTTCAGATATGGCGAGCCCATCAGGACACCATGGGGAATAAAGTAATGTTCTGCATTGAATTCGAAGTAATTTTTGTTGCAGAGAACATGTAGATACCATTTACAGATATTCTATCTTGGATAACGGTTATCGATATTTATTTAATAAATTATCTCAACTCGAGATTATTCTTGCTAGTGACAGTTTCCTTGTTCAATGTGCATGTTTGAACACTGATGTGTTTAAAAATGCAAAATTTGGTCAAATAAAGGGCTTTCAATGTGCAATTGTTTTGTAGAACTCATCAAACATATGGTAGTGTGGCAACTTTTTTGTTAATGATAATATTAAGTATTCTGTGATCGATGTGGTACTTGTTGTAACTAAAGATGTTAAGGGATATTTTTGTTAATGCCATGGATAATCTCTTGCTCAAGTTAATTAAGATGAAGTTACTAAATATGTGGTGATATAAATATAGATGAAAGATATAATGAAAGCTTTGTAAACCAGTTTTTAGATCTCATGATTGTTGTTGTGCTAATGCCTACAAGGGGAAATGTTTCTCTAGATAATGTTATAACAAATGCCCTTAGAGATTCTATAGATATGTACAGCTCAAGTGTCTGCTCATAATGGTTTGGTTACGGCTTTGATATTGGTTTGTGTAAATTAAACATCAAAGGGTTTACCTATAGAAAAAGTAAATACGATCTTTTAGTAAGTCAAAACTGGATAAATTTTACATGGAGACTTGTTATGGATAAACCAAATTTTTCAAACATTGTTTTTCGAGGAAGGTTATTAGGATTGTGCCTCATAATGAAACACTTGTGTTGATAATAAGTTATTAGTGAAACGTTCATTTACAGTAATTTTTATTCTGTTTAGTTAAATTTCGTCCTTTCGGACATCTTCAGTAGTTTTTGTATTAACTGGAATTCTTTGGTTTTTTGTGAACAGCCAACAGAGGTTTTTTGACAATGGTTTCTTACTTTAGATGGTTACATTGTTGTCTTTGTTAATATACAATAATATTTTTCTTTTGTTGAATATCATTTACATATTTTTTTAAAATTTCTATTTACATTGAGCTTTTAATTCCATATTTCTCTTAATATTTTATTTTTGCTTAAAATTTCTTTCGTTTTTTCTTCTTTTAACATTTGGTTGAACAGTAAATTACTGTATTGTCTTAACAATTCAAGTTTTTTTTTTAATAAATCTTGTTGGTGGAATTTTGTTCCTTTTTGTCTTGTCTTTATACTATTTGTTCTATATTTTTCTCTTAGGTTATTAAGTACCGAAAGGTGCTTTATGCTATCAGTGTGGGGAAACGTGTCTGTCTGTCTGTCTGTCTGTCTGTAACTCAAACTCCTCCGAGGTTATGAAAGATTTTCAAAATCTGTTTTCGTCAGTCGATGAATATGGTTCATGGCACGAACCAGTTACAAATATTATCTAAATCGGTTCATTGGCACGTGCACAAATGGTACCTCTATTTTCCCGCCCAGCAATTTTCAATGGGAAGAAATATTGAGTAATATATCCAACAAATCGTAATGACGAGATAGATGCGGTTATTCATTACTATTTTCGTCAGTCGATGAATATGGTACATGCCATGAAAAAATCATAAATTTTATCTAAATCGGTTCATTAGCACGTCCACAAATGGTATCATCACGACCCCACCTAGCAATTTTCAATGGACAGATATATTAAGTAATATGGCAAACAAATCTTAATGACTAGATACAAGCGAATAGAAATTACTATTTCGGCCAATAAATATGGTGCAGGAAATGAACCATTTTGAAAATTGTTGCAATCGAAACATTGGCACGTGCACTAATGGTACCTTATGACACCTTCAAAAATTTTCAATGATAAGATATGGCATGTAATATATCAAACAAATTGTGATGATGTATCATAAATGAATATCACGTAAAAGTAATGATAGTCCAAATTGGTTTCAAGGAACCTGGTTTAGTGGAATCATTATGGTTCATTGGAACTTTCAATACCAAAATATGGCATGTAATATATCAAACGATTTGGAATAAGGTGCCATGAATGATTATAACGTAAAATTCATGATAATCCAAATTGGTTTCAAGGAACTGGTTTAGTGGAACCATGATGGTTCATTGGAACATTCAATGCTAAAATATTGCATGTAATATATCAAACGACTTGGAATGATGTGTCATGAATGAATATAACGTAAAATTAATGTAGTTGACATTATTTCAAAGGTACGGGGTTTAATGGTATCATAATGGTCCATTAGAAACTTCCAATGTTAACATAGAGCGGTTTAAAAATATAGTTCCGCGAATGGTTTAGTTTAACCTTTCGGTACTTGGTTATGTCATTCCTTAATGGTTTATTTAACTTTTTATCTAATACGGTTTTCTTCTTTTAAATAATATTTTCTATTTTCCTGATATTTCTTTCAAGTATTCATTCCATGTTTCTGCTGAGGTTTCTTTCATTCCTTGGAGTTGTAGTAGCTTGATGATGTCTCTGTTCAATTTTGATTTTTTCTTATAACATTATTCTGTCTTTATCCATACTTTGTTCCATGTTTTTTGCTCTTTCGTCTGATTTTGATTTGATTTTCTTTAGTGATGCATATTTATGTGTTAGTCCTTCTTGTAAGCATTTCTTGTTGAACCGTATACTAGCGTTGTTTATGCATAATTTCAGTCTCAGTCTTTATGCCGGTGAAATCACATCTTCTGTTAATAAATTCATTGTTCTGCACACTTTGTACTGTATTATGATAATAAGTTATTAGTGAAATGTCCATTTACAGTGCATTATTTTAAAAAAGGATTGGTTTTCTCTTGGGCTTCGCATACTAATCTAAATTTTCTTTTAGTATGGGGAATTTATTTCATCTAGAGGCACAAAGTTTATTTCATCAGCCACTACCATTAATTGCAAGGCATCGTGGGAACTAATAAACACTGCCAGAGGCATTTCCAGCAGTACCAAGACTTTACATAATCTTACTCTAGATGAGTGGAAGTTTCTAAATGTATTCCAGCTATAATGACTACATATGTCAAACTTATTACTACAAAACCATTCAGTACCACGTTAGTTTTAGGTTGGACCATGTGTGTCGCCAGAGGATGCATATAAATCTGTAATGGAAATAAAAATTAATGGAAGCAAAAGACATTTGCCTGGTTATTCTAGAGCCTCTTAACAGATCAGTTAGATTCGTGTTTAAAAATCTAAATGCTTATTTACCAAGAAATAAAATTCATTCTTATGTTACTAGAAACAGCCAGTACCTAGACTAAACAAATCTCGGAACTGATATTCTTCTATGAGTATCAGAACATTGAATAAATTGCCAACTACCAGTCATCGTGTTAATTAAACAAATTCATCGGATTATATTCGTGTAATCCCTTTTACCACATTCACGAGTGTCTGAACCTTTCTGAAATTCTTATTAGGACCGATAATTACTTATGATTTCACAATGTCCATCTGTCCGTCTGTCTGTTAGTGCTCTACCGTTCGAACCCTTCCGAATTTTCAAGTTTTCGCCATTCTACAACTTAGGCAAAACGATAAACTGAGTTCTTTGTTGAAAAAAATTGGTGAGCCACTTACGGTTTAAATGGTTGCAAATAAAGAGGGAATGACGTTTTTTCTATACAGTTCCATGTTTACTATACTGGTTGCTATCATGTCTCTGTACGAAAGCTCTGAGATGTGTGTCCGGATAAATGGCATTAAGTCAAGACCGTTCACCGTGGGTGGTGGACTCCGCCAAGGGTGCGTAGTGTCGCCCCTCTTGTTCATTATCTTTATGAACTGGATAGACAGGGGCAGCCGAGGCGATGAGCGTGTTTGTGTGGGCGACTGCCTGGTGGAGAGGTTGCTCTTTGCGGACGACCTTGTCCTGCTTGGGTCTTCTCGCACGAACCTTCAGCATGCACTAGACCGGTTTGCAGCCAAATGTGAAGAAGCTGGGATGAAGATCAGTGTGGCTAAAACCGAGGTTCTGGTCCTTTCAAGACAGCCTGCTCAGTGCGTTCTCCATGTTAGGGGAGCCTCATTGAGACAGGTGGAGAAATTCAAGTATCTCGGGATTGCATTCACGAGTGATGGACGGCAGGAGAAAGAATTGGATGCTCAGATCGGTGCAGCAAGCTGTGTCAGACGTGAACTGTGGCGATCCGTGGTAACGAAACGAGAGCTGGGTAACAAAGCCAAGCTCTCCGTCTTCAAATCTTTGTCCCCATTCTCACCTACGGTCATGAGGCTTGGGTAATGACCGAAAGAGTGCGATCGCGAGTACAAGCGGCCGAAATGAGATTTCTGAGAGGTGTGGCAGGTATTACCCTACTAGATAGTGTACAGCAGCACAATAAGGGAATCTTTAGGTGTTGAGCCGCTAATTCTCCGCATGGAGAGATCTCAGTTGCGCTGGTATGGCCACGTGATACGGATGCCGCAAACTAGTCTTCCTAGGCAGTTGTTATTTTCCAAGCCGGTGGGTAAGAGACCAAGGGGTCGGCCTAGAACCAGGTGGCTAGACTACATGGAGAATCTGGGTTCGAGTCGCTTGGATGTTACCAGGGAGGACATGCGCCTGATGGCGGAAGATCGCGATCGCTGGAGATCCTCCATAGGGCTGCTGCCCCCGCGACCCTAACGGATAAGCTGGTTTGAAAAGTAAGTAAGTTCCATGTATAAATGTCCTAGGCATTCACTCTTTGCCATTCGACTGCACATGATGATTTTCCTTGGTGGTCAAAATCAGTTCAGTGGTACATCTTTTAAGGGGTTCCATTATGGTTCATTGGAAACTTTCATTGCTAAGATATGGCATGTAATATAAATAACACCATGAAATGACGTGCCATGAATGAATGTAACGTGAAATTAATGAGATTCGAAATTGTTTCAAAGATACATGGTTTAGTGGTACCATTATGGTCCATTGGAAACTTTCAATGGTAATATGTGGTATGCAATATATCAAACAACTTGAAATGGCTTGTCATGAACGAATATAACGTAAAATTGATGATTGTCAAAATTGGTTCAGTGGTACGAATTTTGTTGGTTGGTTGGTTTGTTTGGTATTAACGTCTTTTTCAACTGCTATGGTCGTTTCAGGACGGCGTTATAGGGGCATTTTGCTATGGTCATTTTGCCTTGCAAGGGTTCTTTAACGTGCAGCCGGCAACCGACTACACGGGACCAACGGCTTTACTTCCCTTCCGAAGGAAGTGCGTGATCTGAGGATTTCCCCCCCGAAAAAATCCTCGTCGTCCTCGTCCGGGGTCGAACCCGCGTCCTCGAGTACCAGAGGCGATCACGCAACCCGATACGAGTTTTACTGGTATCATAATGGTACATTGGAAACTTTCAATGCTAAGATATGGCATGTAATGTACACTGCTGGCAAAATAAAATGCAACACTTAGAAGGAATGGGTCGATGTATTTGAAATTATACACACTTGTAGCATTGGTAGCCTACAAGAAATTATTCAAATTGCAAGGCGATACGTCCAGAAAAATGTTGTACATGGTGGCTGCCATGACCCAATAGACCACATTAGTAGGTCGTATAACCGCCGCGATCTTCAATGCAGGCCTCGACTCTTGCATGCATACGGTCATAGAGGTGGTGGATGTCGTCTTGGGGTAGGTTGTTCCAAGCCTCCTGAATATGCTAGCGCAATTGTGGAATTGTTGCAGCTGGTGTGCAGCTACGGTGACAATTATGTTCAACACATGCTCACTTAATTGTAAGTCTGGAGATCGTGCTGGCCAGGGAAGTAGTGCCACATGCTGTAAGTCCGACAAGCTAACACGGGCAGTGTTTGAACGGACGTTATCCTGCTGGAAAAACAAGATGCCCTTTTGTGCAAGAAGGGCAGAATAACAGGTTCCACAATCTGCTGGACGTACAGAATGCTATTCTATGTTCCATCCACAAACACTATAGCTGCCGCCACGTAAGTTGACCGATCTTTATGACATGCGCAGTAAGTCATCTCATCAATATGCTTTGTCTAGATTTTACCCATGATGCACTTGTTCTCTATAGTAATGGTGGAGATAGCGTTGAAACGTGGAAAGCCTATTAAAAGTCACAATATAAAACGAATTGCATTCGAGTTGACTATTCTGCGTCATTTGTTAATTTCATTTATCTATTTAAAAGAAAAACGAAAATAGAAACTAAATATAAATACGAAAACAATGCTTCGAAAACAAAAGCTGATGTTTCACGGAATAGCTAAGCGATTTACTTCCCGTTAATGTCTATTGGCTGGCTTAGAAATGACGTCATCCTGTCTTTCAACTTATGTGGCGGTAGCTATAAGGGCGATCACGAGTTGTAACTGATCGCACCCCACACTATTACGCCAGGCACTAGTAGAAGTCTGTGCTCTGTTGCTCTTTGCCGCACATGTAGACGTCCATCACTGGTTTACAGGCAGGATCTGCTCTCATCATTAAAGACCACAGACCTCGATGAACACCACCTCTACTCAAAGCCTGAGCGCGAAAACGTCATACATTGTTACATCAATCATATTTCTACCAATAATAAGCCCGAAATTGTCCCTACCTTAGGTGATGTAACAATGTTTGATTTTTCTGTGAGCAGGCTTTCTCTCTTGGCGGTATTGCTTCGATTCGGCTCTCCAGTCGGCTCTTTCGCGCACAGTGTTTTTGCAGAAGTGGGAGTCTAGCTAGAGGGATACGTGCCCGCAGTCCTGCAGGTAGCAAACGGTTATCAATGGTCTGTCTTGACAAAGCTGGTGTTACTCTCGCCCATATCACTGCTGTGGATGCCATACAGTTACGCAAAGCTTCTCGTACGATTCGACGGTCATGACGCGGGTGAGTTGTGTATGAGCGTCCAGAACCATGTCTACGTGAGTGCGGCGATCCTTCCGTAAAACAATGCTGACAACATCGAGCGAAACATGACGACCGATCTGCGTCGCGATACGCCGATGAAACCATCCAGCCTCTTAAATTTTCACAATCCGACCTCTGTCAAACTGAGTTATTGTGCAGGAGCATGGCGGACTGTGCGATCATTGCAGTTCTTGTCATCGCACATACAGTTAAAGGTTCCAATACAATGCAGATACCAAATTCTGACGATTTTATGCAAATATACACTGAGTTAGCAAAACTCACGGGATAGCAAGCACATTGATTGATGGGCATGGCTCACGAATTCACAGGGGTAACGGATTCTGGGAATGGACCATTAGACGTTGTGGGAAGAGCTTGGATAAGTGATTAATCAGAAATGGCACGTCGTCGCGAGTTGACGTCTTTTGAACGGGGTATGATAGTAGGTGCCCGACGCATGGGATGTTCCATTTCGGCAGTGGTGCAGGAATTTGGCTTTCCCCGCTCAACTGTCTCCAGGGTGTATCGGGAATGGCTGGATGAAGGCATCACAGTCCACAACAGGCACCATACCGGGCGTCCAGCTGCCCTGAATGATCGTGACCTGCGACACCTGGGACGAATGATTCAGAGAGACAGGAGCGCAACAGTGCAGCAAATGACAGACCAGTTCAATACTGGCCGCACTAGAAACGTCTCTCGGTGGATAATCCGTCGGAATCTGCATGCCCTCGGGTTTGGCAGCCGTCGCCCTACACGGGTGCGAATGCTTACCCAGCGTCATCGGACACCTTGGCGTGCATTTGCCACCAACCATCTTGGCTGGACTCTGCAACAGTGGCGTAACGTCATATGGTCAGATGAGTCACGATATCAACTGTACCACGCTGATGGGAGGCACCGTGTGTGGCGCAGACCTCATGATACGATGGATCCCGCATGCCAACAGGTGGTGGTGCAGGGTGGTGGGGCGTCAGTGATGGTCTGGGGTGCATTTTCCTGGTTTGGAATGGGCCCTCTGGTTATTCTGGACCAAACGTTGAATGGTCCACGGTATCGTCAACTCATCGGAGACCATCTGCACCCGTTTTTGACATTTCAACACCCTGACGACGTAGCAGTCTTTCAAGATGACAATGCTCCACCACATCGCTTCAATGTCGTCCGCGAATGGTTCGAGGAGCATGCAGGAGAGGTCCAACGACTGAGCTGGCCCGCCCGGAGCCCTGACATAAATCCCAACGATCATATTTGGGATGCTGTTGAAGTCAGACTCCGGGCATTGGATCTTTGGCTCTGCAGACTATCTGGTGTCAACTGCCTCCAGAAGTGTACCAGGGACTTGCAGACTCACTACGACGCCGTATTGCTGCACTCCACAGGGCCACGGTAGCCCGACCAGATATTAAGTAACTATCCCATGAGTTTTGCTAACTCGTGTAGTCGGAACTAATTTTCTCCAGGAGGGGCATGGGAGCTACCGTGTACAACTTTCTTCTTGACGTATTGTCTTGCAATTTGAATTATTCTTGTGTGCCACCAATGCTATATGTTTGCAAAATTTCAAATAAATCGACCCATTCCTTTTAGGCAGAAGTGTATGAATAGGCATTTTTTCCCGGTAATCATCACTTTATTATATACATTCACTCACCAAAAGTCATGGCACACCCCTCCAATCAGGTTCCCTGTCCGTAATGAGACAGATCCCCCTGCTTCCATTCTCGAAAAGCAGGTGCAGAGAACTCCTTGATATCACATAATTATTGTAAGCAAAACTAGCTGCAGAAATAGGAGCACGCCGAGGGTTATCCCCATTTGAACGGGGGATGATTGTTTATGTCAGACGGATGGGTGCGCCAATATCATATGTAGTCAACTCCTTGCAATTTTCCCCAGAGTACACCCAACGAGGTGTTTCAACCCATGTAGGACAGCGGACGGGCCGCCCACGCCTCATTGATGTCAGAGGTGTTCGCCGGGGCACCCGGCTTGCAACTGCTGACCGAAGGGCGATAGCGGGCCAAATCACCGTGTATTCCAACCAGGGACGTCCCGCAAATGTGTCCGTGACGACAATTCGGCGAACCTAGGCAGTTGCAGGCTTTGGGAGCAGGAGGCCGCGACGGGTGCTACTCTTGACAGCTGCACATCGTCGGCAACGCCTAGTCTGGGCCAACCAACATCGACATTGGACCGCTGAGGACTGGCGAAGGGTTACCTGCTCCGACGAGTCACGGTTTCAACTGTATCGGGCCGATGGTCTTTTCCGTGTCTGGAGCAGGCCACACGAAGCCATGGACCCCGCTTGTCAGGTGGGGACCACTCAGGCAGGCGGAGGCTCCATTCAGGTCTGGGATGTTTTGTCGTGGGATACAATGGGTCCATTGGTTCATCTGATATCCACTCTGCGTGCTACTTCCTACGTGGAAATGCTTAGGGACCAACTGCACCCCTTCATGAACTGTTTTTACCCCGCGGGCGATGGTATCTTTCAGCAGGATAATTCGGCTCCACACGCGGCTCTTGTGACAAGCCAGTGGGCGGAGGAACGTGCTACCGACTTCACGACTATGATTTGGGCTCCACGTTCCTCAGATTGCAATCACATTGAATATTCGGGCGACCGTACGAAGTCTCTAAAAGTACGAATTTCATTCTAAAAAAGCGAACCATTTGAACATGCCATGCAGTAATTCAATATTTTTCTATTGGTTCCATTAAACTCAAACATCGAGGCACATGCTATTGATCGCGAATTCTAATTGGTTCTCAGTGTTTACATAAATTTAGCACACTCGTAATCATTTCATACATTATCCTGGCTACATCGCAGAAGAGGAAGTGCAATGATCTCGGTGATTATTGTAATCAATTAATTAAACGGCTCAATTATAAGAATCGATATGGTCAAAAACAATATGGTCAAAGAAGGTTTTAAAAAGACAAATGTAATGTTTATTAATGCTATACAAAGTTACAAAGAAGTGTCCTTCCTTAAAACAATAAATTTATAACAAAGAAAAATGTCAGTATTGACATATATGAGGATGTTTTTAAAGTTTCCAGTATTTATCTTCTAATGAACTCAAGCAAATTATTGAAGTGAAACTTCTTATGCCGCATGGGAGTGAAATGCTTAGAATGAAACGCTTTTCGCGTTACGGAAGTGACGTAATTCCAACAATCCAACCTTCATGGTTTCTGACCAACGGAAAACACTGATTAACATCCGAGATGGAGCGTGACCACCGACAGAGAAGGCCTTCGTTTTGAAATGTAATACATTGTTACATCATCATAGATAGTGCAAATTCAGAGCTTATTGTTATTATTAGTTATGTGAACCAAAGGAGAGTTCGGCGCCAAAAACAGCTGCAGAACTCATGAGAGCGTATAAAGCTCGTAAACGAACTGAAAAAGCAATTTCAAAGAAAACGAAAAAATAAAAACGAAGCTAAAAAATATACAGGATGCGTACGAAATTTTCGAGCTCGTAAACGACAGCAATTGGGATCAAATCTGGCATATACATCTCCAAAAAAGGCAAAAAATAAAAAAATACCACATAGCACCTCACATCAAAGGTAATTGTAATAAAATCTTGTAAACATTCCAAGGAGGAGCTTTAGCACTGTAGGAGAAATACATTTATACATTTATTAAAAAAATTAATCCCCCCTCCCCTCCCCCCCGAGTCGGGTAAGGCAAGTAGCAGATCTTAAAGTCATCTATTTTTACCCCTTTATCTGCACTTTTTACCTCTCCCCAAATTTTTTAATCAAAAATTAATTTTCTCGAACGTAATATGTAGAAAATGTAAAAAAGCTCGTATTTTTTTTCCTTTCTTATCATTTCCGAACGTATGATATATCACAAGCCATATGTTGGCATAGTTTTAAAGACCACCCCCGCAAATTCGACCCCAATGGAACACCTGGGCCTAAACTTCATAGTATTGTAGATCTTGCCTAGAGGAATCTGGATACCAAATTTCACGCCTTTACGTACCCAAATAGCACATAGATATGTTGTCCTATCTCAATCCCAACCCCGTAATTCCGACCCCAGTGTACCAATCAATACCAAACTAAAGAGTGCAGATGGACATGCTCCTAGGAAGCTACATTCCAAATTTCAACCTTCTATCTCAAAAAATGTAGAAATTATGAAGGGGTACACAGTTAAGCCATTATAAAACCAATTATTATCTCTATTCATTCGCAACTGAATATAGATTCTTTTCTTTCTTTCTTTTTCACAGCCTTCGTCTCATACGAGCAGAGACCAGCTGATTAGTTGAAAACAAAGTTCTGCATTGAGAATAATCACTTGGGAGGATTTTAAGACGATCGGTTAACGGGCATTAAGGGGCCTTGAATCCTAGCGAGGAGACCTGATTCATCTAGGTAGGCAAATAGTAGAGAAATAATAGTGCGTTTGATCTTCTGGCACAGGGGAGAAGCAAGGAGAATATTTTTTAGGGATGGTACAATGTGACAACGAGCCAAGCCGGACAGAAGCGCAGCCCTCTGACGGCAGAAACGGGGACATTTTAGAAGAGAGTGTTCAACAGTCTCCGGCTCTCCGCACTCACATAACGCAGAAGGAAGCATTTGAAGTTTGTGACAAAAGTGATTCAGAGGAAGATGACCAGTTCGCAGCCGGAATAACGTTGACCTTTGAAGATGCGAGAGCCAACTAGGGACAGAAGAATTAGTATCCCAAATCACCGGGATTAAGTTCTTATAGTGCCTTCCCTTTGACTCTAAAGTCCATGCAGCATTCCATCGCACTAATAGTTCATTTCGAACGACAGCGGCAAGCGCTTGAGCATCAACACGAGACAAACATGCCGGCTTCTCACCCATTCGCCCCCAGTACGCCAGCCTATCCATCAACTCATTTCCGTAAAAACCACAGTGACCAGGGATCCAAAGTAAGTAGATATCGTAGGCTTTAGATTTAAGCAAGAACAGGAGATTAATCACATATCCTAGTAGACTTCTGAAGAACCAGCGACCCTTGTTTAGGGCTGACTGTATAGCTATAAGGGCACTTTTAGAGTCTGATAAAATCTGATAGTGATCCGGGGGGAAAGAAGCGATTACCAACAGCGTCTTGTGTATAGCGGTAAGTTCTAGCTGGTACGAACTGGTGGCAGGCATAACTTTTTGGGAAATAAGGGCTCTGTTTCTATGGTAAACCCCAACACCACCTGTCAGATCAGGCGGTGAAAGGGAGGCGTCAGTGTATACGCAGAAGCTCGTTGGGAATTTGTCTTGGAGGTAGCTAGCTAGGAGGAAGTTACGGTTCTTGACAGAAGGGAAATCAAGTAACCAGGTTGGCACGTCAGCTACCAAATCGCCCAGGGAGTCCACACCAATGGGATTGAGAATAGTTGTCTCACAAAGCTTAAAGTGACCACACTGAAAGTTAGCAAAGATCCGCGAGAAGAGCAATTTCAGGCGATTTGATTTAAAAATTTGATTACAGTTCTCCGTTATTGAGAGAGATTCATGAAAGTTCCCAGATGTCAGACAATAGGCAGAAATAAGGGATACCACTTTCGTCTCCCACCTGAGAAGGGGTGGGGGGATATTAGAGTCTATATATAACGTAGCGCAAGGAGAGGAGAGGGCAGCATGCAAGCTGTGACGAATGATTTTCCTCTCCTCTTTTAGGAGAGGGTCGATTGCGCTTTTCGAGGCGAGAAGCAAAGGCAAAGCCGAAGAGTCCGGAATCCTAATAAGTGCGCCAATAAGTGAGGAGGACTCGCCCCATCTGGCTTTCACCGCCAATTTAACTCGTGCCAAACATTTTTCCAGTTTCCCCTTCATAGACTGAATATGGGCTCGCCAATTCAGTTTGTCGTCAAAAAAGAAACCCGGAAATCTGTGGCAACGCCTAAATGGGAGACGGACACCTTGCAAGTAGATAGCCAAAAGGGGAGGGGGACCAGACAGCACAAAACACATGACGACCGTCTTGTCTGGTGAGAAACAGATAGTTATTCAGTCCCCAGTTGGTAAGAGAGTCGCAAGTATCTTGCAGGATTGCTTTGACGCTCAGTATAGATTTATGCGAGACCCAGAATGCGATATCGTCAGCGAATACACTCTTCCCCAATGTTGGCGAGACGTGTCGGAAAACATCGCTTACAAATACGTTAAAGAGGGTGGGGCTCAAAACCGAGCCCTGAGGGAGTCCATGGTCGGCCTTGGACCAAATAATGCCGCTCGGGGTATTGATTCCCAGCTTTCTCATCCTTAGGAAGGAGGAAATCCAAATAACAATCCTTCGAGGAACACTGAGATCAATTAGTTTATTCACCAGAAGGCACTTTTTATGTCGAGAAAAATAACACCCGTAGTCTCGTTGTTTTCCTTGGCCGCCAGAATATCGTCGATCAAGCTGTAGACTGGAAGAATGTAGTTATGGCCTTTCCTGAACCCAAAGAGATGCGCAGGAAGCAGATTGTTGACCTCCAGATAGTGCTGTAATCTATCATTTACTAGTCTTTCGATTACCTTAGTAAAGCATGAGGTGAGGGCAATGGGTCTATAGCTGGAGGGGTCCTCAGGAGGTTTGCCGGGCTGTAGCACAGGGTGGATTAATGTGTCTTTCCATTTTGAAGGAATTATGCCAGTGGCCCATGAGGAGTTGATTGCAGCCAATAGAAGCCCTCTTTGCCCCTCATCTAGCTTTTTGAAGGTGGCGTTAACCAGTCCGTCTGGGCCTGGAGAAGAACGACTGAATCTAAGAGCCGATGTCAAGGCTGACGCTGAAAAAGGCTGCTCCCACAGATAGATTTTACTGGGAGGACAGAAAGCAGATGAAGGATGTTTTGGCCAACTCAAAGGGACAGTCCGAGCTTTAATAGTATAAGATAATATGTCTCTAGCTGATTGCTCTGGGTTCAGGTAGACACCACTGCTGTTCCTCACAAGCGGAGTGCGGTGAGGGGGGCGTCCCTGGAAAAGTTTGAGGGTTTTCCAGACGCTTCCCGGACGAGTGCTTTTAATCTGGCTAGCCCAAAAAGATCTCCTCCGCTTCTTAAGAATTTTTTTACAGAACGCTTTAGCTTTTTTAAAAGCGACCCAACAGTTTAAACACCTGCAGTTTAGAAAAGTTCTTTTGGCTCTGTTTCTGATCCAAGCTGCCTCAGTGCATTCAGAGTCCCACCAGCAAGGTCTCTGAAGACAGGAGCTTCTAGTATACTTCTTTGTCGATTTAATTTGGAGCTCTTGCAAAACTTCGATGATATCAGTAGTACGATGAGGGCTAGGATTAATCGGGTCTACGGTCACCCCTGGCAAAGCAGAGCAGGGACGAGCACAGCAGCCTATTCGAGGTACATAACCAAAGGAGGAGGGATTACTGATCGGAGATATACAAAGGCGGACGGGCTGGTGGTCACTGCCGTAAGCACCTGGAAATGAAATAAAATGTGTTCGAAAAGGACAGTCACAAGAAATAAGGGCCAGATCTAGGTTAGCTGTGGGCCAGTCAGTCCGAGTGGGTTGAAAAGTATGTTCAGAAGTATAAAGAACAGAGAAACCAAGCCGAAACTGAAGCTCCTCCAGGTACCTACCATTAAGGTTGTAGCTTGAGCAGCCCCAGCCAGGGCTTTTTGCATTCCAGTCCTCGATAGCAATAAATGGGGGAATGAAAGAGCTGACAAGAGAATTCCACTTATCTTTCTTAACATAACCCGGAACGTATACATAGTATAAATGTAGCCACGTGTCGAGATAGTAGAGCACAGTGTCAATGACAGCAACATCATCAACATGGGGATGCTGAATTAAGATAATGCGGAATTTTAGAATCGAAGGTAACTAGGTTGCCACCTCCATACTTATATTAATATAGGTATGTGAATTCTTGAAGTTAATAGATTGGTCAACACTTAGGAAAGTCTCGCACAGGCAACATCTTCCCAGTTGGACATAAGCCCCCTGACATTCCAATGCATAATAGTGATGGTCTTACTGCGGCTGTTCGATGCCATCACAGGCGTGGAAGGACAGGGAACTATGCCACCAAGAAGTCGTATCAGCAAGCCATGGGGGGGAGCCAGCCATTCTGGTGCCCATAAATTTTTAGACTTCTTCAATCTGGGGCGGATCACCTTGTTTGTGAGACTCCATAAAGGTCATAATAAAGTACTTCAAAGAGTTGCTGATAAGTTGCTTAACAGTGTGATTACCCATCAGCGTTACTTTGCTGCAGGCATCTAGATTGTCAACCGCCGGCGCTTGCTCTGCGCCAGTATCTACAATTACCTGTTGTTCCATAGAGAAAGGAGAGAGTTGGGACCATTGTACCCCAAGCAACGAGGAGTCAACTGGTGAAGCAGGGGGACTGAGAAAAAATAGGCGGCTCATCTCTCCCGCAAGTGGTACAGGTAATACATGAATCATTGTTTCTATTCATTTTATTCAAGTTTTCAGAATGAGGGGTCACGAATCGGTCAACTAGGCGCTGGGGGGCTGGCCTTTTTGGTCTCATCGTAGCAGGCGTCTCCTTGGGGGCAACGGCGGAGGCATAGGAATTATGGCCCGCCACCAGGTTTCCCAGCTCCATATCAGTCAGTCTCTTCGCCTCATAGTACGAAACGTACAAAGAGACCATCTTCGCTCGAATGAGGGATTTGTATTTGTAGTAGCTACATCCTCGATAATAAGAAGAGTGGTTGCCTGCGCAGTTGGCACAGAGGAAAGGAACCGATGTACATTTGTCACGAGTGTGGGATGGCGATAAACATTTAGAGCAAGAGGCTTTGTCCTTGCATCTGACTTTTGTGTGTCCCAGCTTGTGGCACTGGGCACATTGCATTGGCCTAGGAGGTGGACGAGAGATTGGAAACACCACGTGTTCGAACTTTAGCTCCTCAGGCGGGGCTGGGAGATTGAAATACAATAGGAGCTTTCCGTAAAGGGCTCCAGCATAGGGAAGAGGGAACTTTTTGATGTCGGTGATTTGCGTACCTAGGTCAGAAAACTCTTGGATTTCTTGTAGCGTAACCGATTGGCGGACACCGTAAATATATCCAACTGAAGTGGTCAGGAATTTCGGAACTTCATAAGAAAGGGAATAGACCCCTATATCAGTGTATCTTGTGCAAGCTGCTGCATGCGCCAGGTTTAAGAATTTCACGAGGAATTTCCCGGAACTAAGCTTAGTGACATAGGGCGACTTTCCTGTGAGGGAAAAAATCATGGACCTGAGGAGACCAGGTGAAGGGGTCTCGTCAGAGACAGTTGCTGTCTCCTTTTCAGAGTCTACAGGGTTGCTAGTTGAAGAGATTCCAGCCGGTCGGGCCACCGATACTAGCAGCCAAGGACGGGCCGCTGAGCTCAGCTGTTTAGTAAGGGAATCCCCTGGATTGACACATGATTTGAATTTGGGGGACATAAGTGTAGGGTTTACTTCAAAGGAGCCAGGACAGCTGAGAGAGGAGAGTCAGAAGCCAGCAGGGTTGGTTTAGCTTGACTAGAGGCACTCTTTTTTACTTCAGTCTTTTTTTCTTTCTTTTCCTCTCTCTCTCCTTTTGGAGAGCGATTTAGAAGGGAGAGCATCAGCTCCGGAGACCTTAGGATTTGAAGGATCATGTCGAGCATCACGCCGCTTCTTCCCCGGAGGAGAGGGACAACCAGCCTTCCACCCCTCCACATCTAGTTCATAGTCCATTTCCGCCCTCCCCACGGAAGAGGAACGCCGGACGCGCGGATGGGGGGGGAGGGTCCCCTATCGCGTCTTCTGATAGAGGGAGCGATAGCGTGCAACAGCAGCGTTCGAAACGGATCGGAAAATATTGATTCTAGAAGCAATAGAACGCAGCCAGGAGATAAGCAAACCTTGTGTTAACTAGCTTAATATCAGCAAATGTAGAGGAGCAAGCAGAAAATTGTATTAACTTTATTTTAAGCGAATTACCAGTTAAAATCTCAAGAGCGAGAAGAGCGCGACTGTGAAGCGGGAAGCCATCTTGGAAAATCCGATGAGCGATCTATAAGCAGCGAATTCTGCCGGGGAGGCCACGCCGACGCTTCTGCCTTTCGAGTTTTTATAAACAGAAAGGAAGTAACCGAATATAGATTATAAGCACTTGAGCAATCGTGCGTCGACAAAGCGATTTCACGTGCGCGCGCCGATGTCAGTAATGCTTAAAAGATGAACAGAAAGTAACAATGTATTCCTTCTTGATAAATCGATTGTTATATGACATGCCATTAACTTGGTATTCTTTACACTCACTGTTTTAGCACGTGAATTCGACTTGAAGGGGTCTACAAAAAATTCTGAAAAGTTGATAATTTGATGGTCATGTTTCTGAAAACAGAATTTAAAAACGTTAATCCGTTTTCAAGTTATCGTGCAAACGGTGGACGGCCGGACGGCCGACCGGATAAACGTACAGACCAAGGGCGCATTCTTATAAGTAGCTTTTATGCTAAAGCTCCTAATAAAACAAGAATATAACTCGTAAAACGATTTTCAAATATGCTGAAAAGTAGAATATAAAAATTTGTTGTTTAATATTACTGTAATATTTTTATATACATCAATGGCGAAAACTGCATGTAAATTTACGTATTCGATTGCAGCGCTCACACGAATCTTTCCAAACGCGCGCGAAATGAGAATGAAATCCTCGCACGTCTAAATGTTTTAACTACTGGGTCTATGTTCTTTCCACTGCTAGATCAAAGTTATCATAAACGTCAGGAGAGAAAAACAATTGTTTCAAAACATTGCTGGGAAAAATCTTTTAAGCATTCCAAGGAACTTTAGCTCTGACGCAGATGTAATTTTAATATCTCACTTTTACTTCCACTTGGTTTAAATAAACAGTGGAAATACCTTTGATTCTATATGCATTCACGTCATTTTAAAATATAGGCCTAACTTCAATTAGCCATTTTAACAATAGGCCTAGCATTATTTAGTCATTTTAACTGTAGGCCTAACATAAATTAGCCATTTTTC
>JAHWFO010057565.1:0-12141 GCA_023313115.1 Rhysida immarginata | reverse complement strand
GCGAGGGCGCGTATAGTTCGGAATTCGGTGGCACGGGAAGGAGGACTGAGGGGTAACTTGAGAGCACGGTCGATGAAGAAACGGAGGGAGGCTTGTTTATGGATAGGAGGGTGTGAAGAGGAACAATGAATTAAATTAGATGATGTGGTGGGTTTACGGTAGACAGAGAATGAAAAGCGGTGGTTGGAGGGGTCATTAGTGATGAGGATATCAAGGTATGGAAGAGAGCGGTTAGATTCGGTTTCATAGGTGAAGTGGATGTGGGGTGAGAAAGTGTTGAAAAGGTTAGCAATGTCAACGGGTGAAGTAGAACGGGAATCAAAAATAATTAGGATATCATCAACGTATCGAAAGTATGAAATAATGGTGGAGTTAGAGAGGAGGGGAGAGACAAAGGTGAGTTCAAGGTTCTGGAGGAAGACTTCGGAAAGAAAGCTACTTAGGGGAAACCCCATTCCTAAACCGGACGGTTGGGAATAGAAGGTATTATTAAAAGAAAGGTAATTTTGGTTAGAAATGACAGTGAGGATAGAGTTTAGGTCGACGTAGTCATGAGCGGGAAAGGAGGATGAGAGCAGGAGGTTTCCAAGGATAGAAAGGGTTTCTGGGACAGGGATGTTAGTATATAGGTTAGTAATGTCAAGTGACATGAGGGAAAGGTATTCATTAGTGTGGAAAGAGGCGAGAGATTCAGTAAGGGTAATGGAATTTTGGACATTATAGGTGTTTGGCAATAGTTTAAGGTTGAAAAGAAATGAGGAGAGGGACTTAGCAACGCGATGGGCAGGGGTGGGGGTGTAATTAACAACGGGTCTTATAGGCATATTGGGCTTGTGGATTTTGACGAGGGCATTAAGGGTAGGAGGGCGAGGGTTACGTGGGATAAGCTGTCGGAGGTATTTAAATCGGGGGGATTTGTTTACCGCAGAGATGATAGACGAATGATATTTAAGGGTAGGATCGGAGGGTAAGCTAATAAAGATATTGGATGAAAGAAAGTCACAGACCTTGGCAATATATATAGATCGGTAGAGGATAACAGAAGCGTTTCCTTTGTCGGCTTGGACGATAAGGGCATCAGCTTCGGTTAATTTCTTCTTTATGGTGGAGGCGGCGGCAGTATTATTGCGTTGTTCGCAGGATATCTTGGCGGACGTCGCATCGTTGTATGCTCTGCGGATGAGGTGTCCCGCAATGGCTCGGGCTGGAGGGCGATCTTGTTGGGGTAGGAAAGTTATGGCTCGTTCCGTGTCCGTGATGATAGAGTGGAGATCAGGTTGGGTGGGTCGTCTGTGGATGATGTGCTTAAGGCCCTTGTTTAGAAGGGATAGCTCGTCGACTGAGAACTGGATCGGTGTCAAGTTGACAATATTGTCGTGGAACTTGAAGTCACATTGAATATTGGAGGATTGTGTGGGAAGTAACGGACGTCGAAGGTCTTCTAGCTTCTGGCTTAGCGTCATGAACTTGTGTTCTTTGAACGTCTGAAGCCTGAGTTCATCTTCTTCAATTAGTGGTATAAGAATACCAGGAGGTACAATTGAAGAGATATGCAGATGGAGTTTGAAAACGACTTCGTTCAGGCGTTTCTTCTTAGAAAAAAGAATTGAAGTAGCTCGGCTTATCCAGGTTCGTATGGCGGCAGAACTCGCGGCTTGGGCGGCGGTTGACTTATTCCGGATGATCACTCGTGCGTATTTCGGTTCAAGGCGTTCTCTGAGGCACATTCGGTTAAACCATATATTCTGAATAGGAGCGGCCAATTTCCTCTTGGTGTGGAACATCTTATAGATGAGAGACGTACAATCGTTCAGTAAGGGGTTCATAGTGCTGTTTCTAACTCTCCAAGGCTTTTTCTGTATATAAAGGCTTACGTCCTCTTGTGTGTATCCTTGACAAAGCCGGGAATGAATGGCGAAACTAGTCGGAAACTCTGTTCTCCCTTTGTTGTGTTGTAAAGTCTCTACCAATTTTATAAACATTAAAATACTTATATCTCTAAAATTTGGACTCGTTCAGAAAACAATGCAAATATTTTCAAGATTTTTATCAAAATAAATTGATTCATAATAAAAGTATAAATGATTCACAAACGTTACCAGTAAGTGGGTGTTAATTACAAATACATGTATAATAATTTTAAAAAAAAATAGAGGAATGCTCAAGCGCTTAAAAATTTAAAATTCCACGATTTTCAATTCATTCTTGAAAAAAATTTTTAAAGTAAAATTTTTAATTACACATTATATTAATTAATTATAACTAATGGACATTTTGAAAAAATTTGTATTATTTATTTTTAATCCTTTTTTCGATTCCAAATATAGATAGTTTAGAAGGATCTATGAAAAATTTTGTCTAATTTGTCTAATTTCTCTGCAGTTTTGAATTTTTAATTTTCAATTAAAAACAGAATTTATAATAAAACATGTAAATATGAAACACATATGATCGTTTAATTTTTTTTTCTTTTTTTTTAACAAATAAACAAATTTATTAGAAAATTAATAATAGTTTTATTAACTATTTTATCTCTCGATGATTATGGTCTACAACATAATCGCATTGCTAAATCAAAGCCTCTAATCCATGTAGCTTGGCTATGCACCAAGTTTTCTTTGGCGCGGTAACGACCTTGTGCAGAGACACTCCTAGACACTTATTGAACGCGATGAAGTGAACTCTTTCATTTCACCTTACAGTGAGAGAACTCTACCGAAAGATGATCGAAACGATTGGTTTTGTTTGTTTGGTATTAACGTCCTTTTCAACTGCTATGGTCATTTCAGGACGGCGTTATAGGGGCCGCAAATTTTGCTTCGCAAGGGTTCTTTAACGTACAGCCGGCAAACGACTACACGGGACCAACGGCTTTACTTCCCTTCCGAAGGAAGTACGTGATCTCAGGATTTCCCCCTGAGAAATCCTCGTCGTCCTCGGCCGGGATCGAACCCGCGTACTCGGGCATCAGAGGCGATCACGCAACCGCTGAGCCACCGAGGCCGATGATCGAAACGAAATTGAAATTGAAACCATGATCGAAAAATTGATTATAAAATACTTCAAATACAAAGTTAATAAAAAGATAAACTTATCATTTCGTGATCGGAGTGTGAAAGAATTATTAATCAGGTACCCTCATGTTTAGCCATGTGTTTTGCTCACTTTCGGCCATGACGGTTATTGAAGGCGGACCTTCCCATTTCAAATATGCTGGCAGGTTTCCGAGTCTATCTTTAATATACGTCATTGGTTTATATGATGAAATTTTGTATTATGGATGCTGAAATCTAAGCTACGGTCTCTTAAATCATTATAGATCTTTCCCTCGAAACGGAAACGGAGTAACTGCGCAGAAGCAGGACAGCAAGAAAAACTTCCGTTTTCCTCCGATGTGTACTAGTGATTGTATTACATGCCTTATATTGGCAATAAAAAATTTAATGCCGGGGTTTGGGGTTTGAATAGTCACGTGACTGTTAGACCGATTTCAATGACAAACTAATCAAGTGAGCTCAGGAAGGGTCTGTATCGAAGAGCAAAAGCAGAATTTGAAAAAGTTAAAGCATTCGCGAGTAATCGTCAGACATATAGACGGACAGACTGACACACAAACAGAGCGAAACTAGACATATGTCTTTTTTGCGCGAAAATATTTTCACACGAGGTCTGCTAGTACTCTGATAAAGTAAATAAGCCAGAAACTGTAGACAAAATGATATGCTACCAAAGATACAGGAAACCACTGTTCCACAAAAAAATAATTTAATAACATTAAGAAACAACAGCAATATAATGGTACATTAATAATACAAGCACGTACTTGTATGTACTACATTTCGAGAGCTAAACCCTCTTCTTCTGCGTGTACAGAGGGCAACTTCGCAGAAGAAGAGGGCTTAGCTCTCGAAATGTACATACGTATCTGTATTATTATTGTACTTTTATATTGTTATTCTTTGTTAATGTTAAATTATTTTAATGTAGAACAGTGGTTTCCTGTGTTTTTGTTAGCAAAACAAATATTCTTTTTTTATTTTTTATATTTTGTTACTCATGACGTTTATAGTACATTTTTATTAATAATTTTCTATAAAAAATCATCGTATTCCTTAAAAATCTGCGATGAAAACTGCAGAATATGACAGTGAATGAAAAACGGCGCCCGGCATGATTACATCTATACCCTGTCTCAGCTTTAGTTGAGAGTGACGTCACGAGTGAAGCGGTTACAGTTCGTCCGCATGAAGAAAAAGTTCGAATAACTTTCGGTATAAAAGGTTCAAAATTCTTTCTGGATTCATATTTTTCTCCTCGATATAATAAAAATTCGGCGGATGGAAAAGCCATTTGACGAAATTTAAAAAAAATAATAAATAAAATGAAGTCGGTCGGTAGTTGAAATTATTTGATTGCAAAATGGCGGCGTCTTGTTCCTACATCAAAAAAGTGAAAGATGTATCAGAAATCAAAGATGATCGAGTTTCCACGAAGAGGATTAAAATATTTTAAACATTAATTAAAAAAAAAATGATATTTGGCAGATACCCATTCGACTATCGGACTTTCGAGAAGCTACGCAATTAGAGCCTAACTTATTGTTCTTAGACCATGTACTAGTCTAATGGCGGAAGGATACGATGTTATGCACTATGTCCGGTAAATGACGTCATTCTCAACTGAAGCTGAGACAGGATATAGTCATCACCTTCTAAACTTCAGGCCTCACAACAGACGTTGAAAACGTCATCAACATCAGGCCCAAACAACAGCGCTCTTAGCAAAGGAGGTAATAAAAAAAATTTCTTCCTTCCTGAATTTTCATGCACTCAAAAACAACATAGTTCTAAAAATATTTTGCAAAATATAATTAAAATTGGAACTAATATATTTTTAAATAATAATATTAAGGGAAAATAACGATTCCTGTAATCATAAAATTATCTTTTGTTAGAGCGCTATTGTTTGGGCCTAATACTGATGACGTTTTCACCGTCTGTTGTGAGGCCTGTAGTTTAGAAGGTGATGGTATAGTACGTTGGCCTCGACGTTGGCAATGCGACGTAGACGGCCTGTTCCAGAATTCAGTGCTTCCTCTCTCGTCTTTCCACTCTTTCTCAATAGTCTGCTAACTCTCCATTATCTCCAGTTACTGGTCATTTTTAAAGATTTTCAAGAAATTCTTAAGTATTAAGAACTCTCTTTTCTAAGAAAAGCCTGAATAACAGGAATTCTATGCATTGTTACAAATTGAAACTTATCTATATTGCACAAACTTTGCCGTGCATTGTTAGTCATGAGGTATATATTGGCATTGTTAGTCATGAGATATATAAATGGGCATTGTTAGTCTTGAGATATATATTGTTAATCCTTGCATAGTATTGGTGCATTGCGTGTTGACACCATTGTTGATACCTATTGGTGCACAAACGTTTCCTTGCATTGTTGGTCAGGTGATATGTATTGTTGGTCCATGCAGAGTGTTTGTGAATTGCGTGTTGATACCATTGTTGATAAGTACTGTTGCACTAACTTTGCCTTGCATTGTTGGTCATGAGATATTTCTCGTTAATATGCCTTGCCATAACCATGAATATCGATCATGTATCAAAAATTATTTTTTCGAAATTTGAGGTAGACAGTGACCTTCCTCGTGCTTTCAAGGTCAAGTATGCAAAATTTCATCAAGATCGAAATAAAACTGTAGATTTGTATAAGAAACAAACCCACAAACAAACAAACCCACAAACAAACCCATAAACATCCTTCTTTATATATATAAAAGACTAGCAGAGGTACCCGGCCCTGCCCGGGATAATTACATTTGTAGGTAAACATAACAATCTCAAAAAATTAAATTATAACTTCCAATTGGTTATATAATAACTCAGTCAATACAACACAGAGCAAAGGGAGTATCCATTCTACGAAAAATACGAAAACAGTAATTCTTGATGATATACCGGGACTTTGTTTAAACTCTTCTTGACTTGCCTCACCACGGCGTATCATCACCAGTTACTTTAGAGTCGATTTTTCTTGCCCTTGAGGTAGAAACTCTTGCTGTGTTTGAAATTCCCGTTGTTCGGATGTTTCAAATGCCCGTGCAGCTTTTACTGTTTTACTTGCAGAGTTTCTCTGACCAATACTCGTTCTTTCTCTTTCTTTTCCAGATACATACATTTTTGCCAGTCCTCTGTACGCTTGTTAGGGAGCTCAAGGGAGACACACGTGACTCCGATGTCTCATCAATAGAGGCTGCATTATTAATGTTTTGTCACTGCATCATCATTTTATGCTCATTATTAATAATTCTTGGAAACGAACGTTCAATCATCGCATTATCAGCATCTCAGTTACCAAAATATACACATTCCCACAGTATATAGTCAAAATGCATTTTTATGAAATGTTTGGATCTGCTGTGCTACCCAATAAGCTAGGTGATAACCCCGGCGTGGCTCGGACTTTTTTTTTTGGAATAAATTTTGGAATATCTTAAAAATAAACACATGAAAACGCTTAAAATTAATACAGTAAGAATTCTTAATAAAAATTTTAAAAAAGTTTTTTTAAAGGCTCACAATGGATGCACCTCTCCAAGGATGCCACTGCTATTCTAAATAATTTCTTACTCACGTAATGTTACTTCTAAGTCCACAGTACACTGAGGCGCGAAAAGCAGCAGCAAAGACAGTATCAACAGCTAAAGCCAAGGCCTGGGAGAAGTTCGGGGAGAAATTGGAGGCAGACTATGGTTCGGCAAACAAGGTGTTCTGGCAGACCGTGCGCCGCCTCCGTGGAAAGAAGTCTCTTTCATCACAAACTATTAAGAGTTCAGATGGGAGGCTTCTGAAAACAGAGGAGAGAGTATTGCATAGGTGGAAGGAATACTTTGCATCTCTTCTTAATCCGGTGACAACAACAACTGAGGCATACGAGGTGCACCTTGGAGCGGAGAATAGTCACGGTAGTATCACTGAAACAGAAGTCAGATGGGCAATTAAGTCCCTGAAGACTGGCAAAGCTGCAGGTGATGATGAAATCCGGTCCGAGATGTTAAAGGCCTTAAATCAGGATGGTATCCTGTGGCTGACTCGAGTGTGTCAAGTTGCTTGGATATCTGGACACGCCCCTAAGCAATGGCAGACAGGAATTGTGATCCCTATCTTCAAAAAGGGAGATCAGAGAGATTGCAACAACTATCGAGGCATCTCTTTGCTCAGCATTCCTGGGAAAGTGTACGCTAAGTGTCTGGAGAAGAAAAGTCGGGAAATAGTCGACTCCAAACTGTCGGGGGAGCAGTGTGGTTTCCGACCTGGCCGAAGCACGACGGATCACATCTTTGCTCTAAGGCAAATCTTTGAGAAATCCTGGGAGTATGCAAAAGTGGTCTACGCTTGCTTTGTGGACCTCGAAAAAGCATATGACAGAGTTCCTCGGGAGAAGCTCTGGCAAGTGTTGCAAGAGTATGGAGTGGATGGGCAATTACTGGTTGCTATCATGTCTCTGTACGAAAGCCCTGAGATGTGTGTCCGGATAAATGGCATTAAGTCAAGACCGTCCACCGTGGGTGTTGGACTCCGCCAAGGGTGCGTACTGTCGCCCATCTTGTTCATTATCTTTATGGACTGGATAGACAGGGGCAGCCGAGGCGATGAGCGTGTTTGTGTGGGCGACTGCCTGGTGGAGAGGTTGCTCTTTGCGGACGACCTTGTCCTGCTTGGGTCTTCTCGCACGAACCTTCAGCATGCACTAGACCGGTTTGCAGCCAAATGTGAAGAAGCTGGGATGAAGATCAGTGTGGCTAAAACCGAAGTTCTGGTTCTTTCAAGACAGCCTGCTCAGTGTGCTCTCCATGTTAGGGGAGCCTCATTGAGACAGGTGGAGAAGTTCAAGTATCTCGGGATTGCATTCACGAGTGATGGACGGCAGGAGAAAGAATTGGATGCTCGGATCGGTGCAGCAAGCTGTGTCAGACGTGAACTGTGGCGATCCGTGGTAACGAAACGAGAGCTGGGTAACAAAGCCAAGCTCTCCGTCTTCAAATCTATCTTTGTCCCCATTCTCACCTATGGTCATGAGGCTTGGGTAATGACCGAAAGAGTGCGATCGCGGGTACAAGCGGCCGAAATGAGATTCCTGAGAGGTGTGGCAGGTGTTACCCTACTAGATAGAGTGTATAGCAGCACAATAAGGGAATCTTTAGGTGTTGAGCCGCTACTTCTCCGCATTGAGAGATCTCAGTTGCGCTGGTATGGCCACGTGATACGGATGCCGCAATCTAGTCTTCCTAGGCAGTTGTTATTTTCCAAGCCGGTGGGTAAGAGACCAAGGGGTCGGCCTAGAACCAGGTGGCTAGACTACATGGAGAATCTGGGTTCGAGTCGCTTGGATATTACCAGGGAGGACATGCGCCTGATGGCGGAAGATCGCGATCGCTGGAGATCCTCCATAGGGCTGCTGCCCCCGCGACCCTAACGGATAAGCGGGTTTGAAAAGTAAGTAAGTAAGTAAGTAATGTTACTTTAGATGTACACTTGATGTTGTTGCAATTCCCTTTCTTCTCTCGATGTCTTGAATCAAATCTTGGCCATTCATCTCTTTTTGTATTCTAGCGATCGCCGATTCTTCTGTTGACCTGCTTACCTTTTGCTCAATATAGCACGGAGCTAAAGGCGTGCTTCCTTTGACGTCTTTGCACTCTTTCTCAATAGTCTGATAACTTTCTATTATCTCTAGTTACTAATCATTTTTAAAGATTTTCAAAAAATTTTTAAGTACTAAGAACTCTCTTTTCTAAGAAAAGCCTGATTAACAGGAATTCTATGCATTTATTTGCATTGTTGGTCATGACATATATATTGTTGGTCCGTGAAGAGTGTTTGTGAATTGCGTGTTGATACCACTGTTTATACCTATTGTTGCACAAACTTTGCCCTACATTGTTGGTCATGAGATTATTCTCATTAATATGCCCTGCCATGACCACGAATTAAAGAACTTTTATTTGTTCAAATATGTAAAGAATAACTTCACTCTGCATATAACTTTTCAGTTTTTCAAGTTTATTCGTTTAAATTCTCCATATACATAAATTTACTTAAATAGTAATTTACAATTTAGTTTTCTTATTGATATATTTTCTTTAAAAGTGTTTTAAAATGTACGTTAATTCTATGTATCCATGTATGATGCTATAACACGAAAATGCGCTCCCTTTATCCGCTTTGGCGGTAAAATCATTCTTGTTTTTTTTTTTTTTTATTATCTTCGTACGAAAAATCGCAAGCTGTCTATTATTTATGATTGATAATGATGCACTGATCTGATAGCGTAAGAAGCGAATGATGACTTCAGTGTTGAAGCTCCTGGGTTGAATAAGGATCCTTTTGCCACGGTGTTCTGCGCTTCCTTGTCGCAGGTGAACCAATGACCTGTCAGTGATTTTTTTAAGGAGCCGAAAATACGGGAGTCACATGGGGAGATGGCGGGGCTGTACGGAGGATGTTTGAGGACTTCCCATCGAAATGTTTCCAGCAGATTGGTTACAAGTGACTCAGCATTTTCCTGGAGCAGCACTATCCATTTCGAGAGCTTCTCTCTGCGGTGGTTTTCGATGGCCCGTTTCGGCAGCGTCTTGCAGTACCGTTCAGCGTTAACTGTTTCACCCCATTCTAGCCAGTAGAAGAGTATGGGTCTTTCTTCGTCGAAAAAGAGACTAAGCATCACTTTTCCGGCCTTCATAGCAGAGTGAGCTCTTTTGGGACGTGGGGAGTCGGGACGACAAGCATATTTACCAACTTCGATTAGATACAACGGCGCTACAGTAAAAGTCTCCTTTTCATTTGAGCACACCATATAATAATATTTAATGAGATAACTGTAAAAATCTAACAAATTATGAACATATAACGATGTGGGAGGGACGTTTTCCCCATTATGACAGTCGCATCACACGAGAATATAAAGATTTTGATCTGAACTCCAATTTTCCAGAATTTAATCCCAATTGATTATAGTCAAACCGAGAGTTCTAGAGCCCTAATTCCATGTGGGTTTTGGTTCTTCCACTGCGATTTTCGCCCCCGGGGGGGGGGGGGGGATGCAGCACAGATTTCAAAAACAATAATAAACTTTACCAAACGCATTGTTGGTTACTGCAATGGTTTAATTTTGCATGCTTTTATGGCTAAAAGCCATTGTTGGCTCCCTCAACGGTTTATTTAGACTTGAAAGTGTGATCAAAATTAAGATTTTTACAGACCGAATATTTTGATTCTACAGAGTGATTCTAAAGTCCTGTTATCTAATATACTAAAACCCTTGCGTGTATTTATTTAATCTGTATTTCTATCTCCTCCTAGACGGTTTGAGCTAGCGACTTGAAATTTTCAGGGCAGGCTTATCAATAAAGGACCTGCTATATCGCCAAAAAACAGCCCCCCTCGACCCCCCCCCCCCCTTCCCCACTTTCTGGGGTTTTCTTTTAAAATTATCTGCTTTTGCTTTGTAATTCCCCTCAACAGATGGCGCGGGCGGGCGAAGCCGCGATTAACAACTAGTATCTCTTGAAAAAATAAAGATATCAATGCTAAATTATCTTCGTAGTTTGTTTATTGTATGACGTTTATTGCGTCTTAATTTAACGTAAATGTTGAAATTGGGTGCCACTGTGTGTCAGAAATATGTTTCAATATATCGGCAGGGATGGATTTCAATAACGCAAATGGGAATTATTTTCGTATACTTCGTATATTTTGGAACACGCAACTTTATTTAAGAGATGTAACATCCATCCGAATATAACCACATATATGTACACTTATTTCAGCCTAAAAATCCTATAATTTATTTTCTAAGGGTTTATATCTATTAATAGAAAAACTCTTTACCGGAGCCAAGTATACATGTAGCAACAGAAGTTATTACTTATTGCTTAAAACAAGAACCTTCGATTGTCGTACTTGGAGGAGTCAACCCCTTTGGTGATTGGGATTATCCTGAATTAGGTAAGTTCATTGAACCATAATACTGAATATATGTATATAGTGTTTTTAGGCAATTACAATGAATTTGAAAATGGATAGACTATTTATAATAATTAATATTTTTATGAACAGCTTAAAATATATTAATATTTTTCTGTATTGTATTTGCTATTTTAATTGCTGTGTATATAAGCTTTCACTTTTTGTCGAATTTTTCGATTTCCACTTACTTTAGGTTTCTGGTTGTAACAAATTAGGTCTGACGATGTTTCGATTTTCTCCTCGACAAAATCGCTGGCAGATGATTGGTTATCTACCAGAACCTAAAATCCACGCTGCAGCAACCATTCTTAAAGGAACCGTCTTTTTGACAGGTTGATAATTTTTAACTTATGTTTCAATTTCTTTCAATCCTAGTGTACATTTTCAGGAATCTGAAGTTTGATAATATTCAGAATAGAGAAGTTGGGAGACTACATCAACAAGTCGAATTTAGGAAAAGTGAAACAATGTGAGATTCACAATTTAAGTTAAATACAGCAGTAAGTCGATTACGCTAATAACAGCCCTGTGGGAAATTGAAAAAAAAAGAATTTACAAATACAAGACAGTTATCTCGTGGAAATGAAAAGTGACTCTTATAAGTGGAAAACCGTTTTATCCGGAGCTCTTATACTTATAAGTGGGAATCGATAGTATCGTTATTTTTCTAGTCTCATTTTGGAACTAAAAAATACGTTATGTAAACTTGAAAATAGTAAGTTTCGGCTGTGTTCAAGAATTTCAAATTGTTGTGCATACTGTCAACAATTAATTAAAAAGTCGATTGTGTACACAGAACATTGTGATCAAGAGTTCCAGTTGATTTAAATTGCACATCCCATCCTTCAAATATTTGACAGAAATCACCTGACACCGTGTCAGTGACATGTTCGAAGATCAAGGTCAAATTCCTTCTTTTTCTTTATTCTTTGCAATGCAAATATCTGTACATGTATATTTTATTATTATTATTATTTGGGGAAGCCAAACTCGGATCAAGTCCGGAAGCCAATCCCAGAGGCGGACATAAAAGAGGGCCAAAGCCCAAGGGACTCATTATTATTATTATTATTATTATTATTATTATTATTATTATTATTATTAT
>JAHWFO010057562.1:79193-156345 GCA_023313115.1 Rhysida immarginata | reverse complement strand
AGAGAGAGAGAGAGAGAGAGAGAGCAAACGGCTTCCGAAAAGCAAACTCAGTTAGCCGGAATATCTATTAGAAAGGCGCCGATGGATGTATCGCCCGTCCGTGGTGCTCTTCGTTGAGTGTTGTGGGTGACCGGAACGTTTACTTTGAACAAATTAGAGTGCTCCAAGCAGGCGTGTCCAGCCCGCATAGCCTAGCATGGAATAATGGAATAGGACTTCGATTCTATTTTGTTGGTTTTTCGGAACCCAAGGTAATGATTAATAGAGACAGACGGGGGCATTCGTAATTTTTTTTCATGAAGTTAAAGCTCAGCGGTCGACAAAACTCGTAAGGTTGCCACTTTCTTCAATTGCTATACCAAATCTACTCACCACTGCCAAACAAGATATATCATCTGCTACCCACAATATAGGAATTTCTACATTGCTCGATGAGAAGTCAACTCTCCACTGCCTCCAATCGACCCACCATTAAGGAAATTATCAATTGAACTCGATTCAAAATGATTGTAAATTACAACAATTTTAATATAATTATTCTTGAATCTGTAAAACCTACAAATAAATTCGCAAATAAATTGTTTCATAATCAACCTTTTCCGTGCCTACCCCTTCATTCAGCACTGTCACACAAATTAAGATTGCTTAAATTTAATCACCTGAAGAGCGGTGGAGGTGCTTGGTGGCAGACAAGATGGAGACCATCTAAGATGTAAAAAAACATCTTTAGGTGAGGATCATGGACTATGGATTCTGAACCGCCGGAGTTATTGTGTGGAATAAATGATAAAGCAACCGAAACGCGAAAGAAAATTGAACTTTATTACACATTATTTTGATTATAAAGGCCTGTATTTTCCGGATTTTGAGATTATCCTTTGGAATGGACAAAAGCTTAAAAGAAATGGACTTTGAAGCTATTGTTACATCGTAGTTTTAGAGATATTGTTTAACGGAAGGAAAGTTTGGAAGGAAAACAGACACGAGGGGTTATTCTTGAGGGCTTTTTTGACTTGGTCTCCGACATGGAGTGTGCTCAGGTCTACTAGCTCCAGAGATCGAAGAACGTCTGCAAAATGTTCGATCCAGGAGAAGACTATTTACCAGTAAGTGAAGGATAAATAGTTCTCCAAAGTTTATTGGTAATGAATGCAATGATGTTCTGTTTCTCATTACTAAATCCTAATTGTCAGAACAGTTTAAGTGGATGAATTTTGAAGCCCACGAACAAATGCAGTCCCTGAGGCGTGCAGAAAACAAATATTTCTTACAAGAGAATCTGGTAATGGTCTTGGAATTTTGGCCAGCTTTGTATGACGAGAACAAATTGATCTGTCGCAGTTTTTTTATATATTGTTTTGGAGCGTTAGTGGTGAAAAATTACTCCACACAATTTTGTAAATGTACGTGATAAGTAATAAAGCCTTAGTCTAAGCAAATACAAGTGTTGGGTGTTTTGCTAAGTGGGACAAAAAGCCACGTGATTCTTAAATCGTGAGAGCTCGAGGACAGGGGCATTTACAATTTCAAAAGAGAAGTCCAGTGGATACATTAACCTGAGTGATACAAGTGTTACAGACCCCTTTTTCGTTTTTTTTTCGGATTAGAACGGATTTTCCAATGCAGCATTGATTAATTTTCTTTTAAATAAGGAACTAAGGAGTGAACTTAGATAATTTCGAAAGATTCTTGTGAGATCGAGTTCAGTTTTTGCTTTGAGTGGATATTTGAAGATGGTTGGCGAACCGATTTTAGCTTTGAGCAAGAAATCATTGATCCTGCTACACAGACGAAATTGGTGGCGTCTCTGTATTAACAACGTGTGCCCTCGAGTTTGATTGGTGAACATGCTTTAAGAGAGCTTTCGGGCTATTTGCGCCAAGAAGGCAACACCATACAACCCTCGCAGAGACTTTGAAGCTTTATTTGAATCAAGTGAGAGAAGGCAAGGTCCTCCACCCTGATGTAACTAGTTGGGAAACCCAAGATATAGAAGAGTTTCTAAAGACTGCTCTGACACGTTTTATCAGGGGATCACAGGAAGAAGCCACAATGAGGCCTAATCGTGCTTTAGAGAGATGGTTATAGAGGAGCTGCAATGGGAGTCAAAAGAAAATGTACACAAATTTAGACAATTACTGACCTTAGATATGTACGATGGTTATATGGATTTTGACATTTACCTGCAGGCCTGGAGAATCAAGCGCAGATACACAAAATACCTTTTCCCCTGTTGCAATGGATATTTTCTCTTCTCGTAGAGCCGCATTTAGCTTTGTGGATTAGAGAAGCATTAAGAAATGCTGAATCGTGGCCAGAAGCTAAACAACATTTGGAAAGATGTTGTGGGACGTTGAAAACGGATGCTGCCCGAAAGAAGTAGTTATATACAAGGACTCGGAAACAAAACGAGGGGTTTTTGAAATTTTTTGCTGATTTACAAAATAGGAATACTGTCCTGCATGAACCCATGTCTGATTTAGAGCTAATCAAGCTGTCGAGAGAAAATTATTTTAACAATTTAAAAAGAGCATTAAAAGATATCCCCAAAAAGTCGATTTTGAGTGGCTGAGGGGTTGCATAAATTGCAATATGATACGGAAACAGATTCAGCCAATGATAAGAGCATAACCCGAGTGTAATTTAAAATCTTGCAACTGTGAATGGATGTGTGAAAGAGGTCATGGTAGAACTAAGGAATTATTGAACGCTAACTCAGAGCTTTCGGAAAACTGGTAGGAGGCGTGGAGGAAGCTGTCCCTTCAAGCCTAAATACTAGAATGGTGTTGGGAAAGTAAAAGATGGCGACGAGTTTGTACCAGTTGATAATGAAGAAGATAATATGTGGGACTCTCTAACAAAAGGGAATAAAAAACTAAAAAGACCTACACCAGTCAAAGGGTTTTGTACGGGTGAAGCTACACTTTGGAACCCAGACTGTAGTATTCATGTTGGATACGGGTTTTAGTATCTTGATGGTGAATAAAGACGTAAGAGTGAAGCTGTCAAGCTGGAAACAGCGTACCCATTCAAACAAACGGATCAAAGTGGCTAACAGAACTGAGCAACTCTTGAAGCAATACCTCCCCGAATTTATCACTTCTGTCCAAAAGGGGCTTTTCAACCCATCGCGGTAAATTTATGGGTGTCTGATCAATAACCTTGCAGTAGAGTTGTAGAATTGGATATTTGGCATCAATTGAACTTGAGTTTTAATCTAGAAATCGAACCCAGAGTAAGACCCTTTAAGCTAGATGATAGGAAGGCCATCGGTGTTGAAAATGTATGGCATTTGATCGAAGAAACAAAGACTACGATGAAGGCCATAACCGAGAAATATGAACACTATGCCCATCACATCGTTACAGGAACGAGTGAACCAATTAAAGTATAACCAGTCCCCAGCAAAAATGAAGGATTAATGGGAACTGGTTTTAGATTTGGATTGACAAATGGTGGTTACCTGGACTGAAAGCCCTCGAGCTTTACTGTGTTTTCTCGTGGCAAACAAAGACCATTCTGATTATAGATTTGTCCTTGATGCGCAGCGTCTCAATGATGTCACAAAGCCGATGACGTACTACCCCCTGCCGATGGAACAGATCTTAAGAAAGCTTTTGCAGGCCAAAATTTTTTCCATCCTTGATACTGAAAACAGCTTATTGGCAGGTGCTGTTGGATGAGACGTCACGGGAGAAAACCATATTCATGGTGTTGGGACTGGGTGGCTTCGAATTCAGAGTCATCCCTTTTGGAATAAAAAATGGCAACACAATATTCCAGTCCCTGATGGACCAGGTCCTGGACCCGTCGATCGGACCCTGGAGTTTACACTATATGGATGACATTATACTAGGAACTATGGACTTTCAGTCTCACCAGTTACACGTCAAGTAATCGAGCGATTGGTGGTTCATAATTTAAAAATTAACTTTTCAAAATCCAAGTTTCTGCAGGAGAAAGTAGATTTCCTAAGTTTTATGCCCAAGTTTTGCGTTCATCACGGAGAAACATGCAACCAATGTTGGAGTTAGAGTATCCCATCCTTAATAATGTCAAAGAGGTCAGGCGCTTCATCGGCATGATCCAATTTTATATAACTTTTTTACTATCATTAGGTGATGTAAACTTTTTGTTAATGTGCGTGACACACAAAAACTCCCAGTGGAAATGGACCCCTGAATGCCAGGACGATTTTGAAGGAATAAAGAGGATGCTTATGGAACCTCCGATATTAGGGCAGCCAAATTTCAAGCTTCCCTCTGCCGTGCATTCGAACGCTAGTAAGCATGTGGTGGGCAATATCAGAAGTGGGACAGAATGCAACATATCATCGCCTATTTTAGCCGCACCCTCACTGAAGCCGAATTTAAATATCCGTGATTGAGTGGGAGTGCCTAGTGGTAATGCACGCAATTAATGTCCTTCTCCCATATATTGAGGGAACACACTTTACCGTTTATTGTGATGCCCAAGCCCTTATTTTGCTCAACTTCCCTGATCAACATGGGCATCACCCGCTAGGTACTCAAGCTCCAAGGCTAGGTTTCTCCATCACACACGAGGTGGGTAAGCAAAATAGGATTCCAGATGTTCTATCAAGGTGTCTTTTGATGGGAGAAGTATAACGAGATTTTGACTGGAAAAAATATAACAGGACGATTCTTTTTATGTTAGTCAACCATTCGAAGGATGTTAGGCAGAAAAGCTGGAACCTTAGGAGATGGAGTGATTTGTAAGGTAATCTGTCAAGAATCGCGAATCTGGGTACCGCCTGTAGTTTGCCGACGATTACTGGACTACTGGCACAAAGTGGGTCCAATAATACACCCCAGATTATGGAATATAATCTGTTTCCTGAAAAAAAAATTATTGCAGATGGATGAATCAAGATATTGGTCATTATATGAGTATGTCCCTGGATTGCCAGTTGTGCAAACCGAGAAGTTACCCACAGGCGAATCAAATACATCCAGATAGGGTGACAGGACCTACGTTGTTCTGGTCCTTGGACGCTTTTGGCCTCTTGCCTGTGACTAACAATGGTAATCATTGGTCGTTCGTTTTAATCGAAATTTTCACCAGCTGGGTGGAGGCGGTTTTCACCAGTTCCCTGTTTTAGGGTTATCGAAAAAACGTGGTGATAAAGTTTCTGATAAGATTTGTGCGTCTGCTGGATAAGCTAGATATGCTTCTACATGAAAATGCATCCTATTTCCGCAATTTAAGGGTAAAACGATGTGGGTGTTAAACAGACATTTAGTGTGCCTTACTGCGTGCGCACAAACTTAATCAAGAGGTATATTCGTTCGATTAGGGAAAAACTGCAATTATGTATGCTGCTCAAGTATCAACATCAATGGGAGCCGGCGATAGATAAGATTCTGTTTACTCTTCGTGCGGTGGTGCATGAGGAAATGGGTTTTGCCCAAGTTGAACTGATGCTCAATGAGAATGGAGATCGGAGTATTACAACAAGTTTGACTCTTGAAGAGAAAATCCGAATCATTAATAGAATCCATTAATTAAATGGAGCAACTACCAATACATTAATAGAAAGTCCGTATTGGTTTACGAAAAGTGGTACGAAGTCCTGAGTTGAGAATGCCAGTAACCCTCATGGGTTGAGTTGGGAAATAACGGATAGAATGACAATAATGGACTTCTCCAGAATAAGAGTACCTGTAGTTCAAATAGTAAAAAAACCTTCGTAAATAAGATGTGGTAGCTCAACCGAACTTGCCCAGCATAGAAAGGCCAAGAATGTTAGAGAGAGCTGGTATGTTCAGTTACAAAAAATAGAGCACAAGAGCGGGGCAGGAATGGAACGTGATAGAAGTTAATAAGTAAACAAGTGCTGCTTAATTAAATCTTCTAGCAAAGAGGAAAAGTGAAACTGATGAGGATTACAGAATGCCATTAGGACAACTTGTATAACAAGTGGATAGACAGGATAAAAGAAGATAATAGATTACATCCCAATGAGATGGTAGGAAAGAATAATCTCTTAAATGAAGAGAGGTTGCAGAATGCGAATAAAAAAAAATTCATGGATAAAGAAGGCTTGCAAAATGGGAGTTAGTAAGAATATCATCTAGAAGTATGTAAATTACATCAGTTTATTGAGAAGCATGATGTTTTAAATACGTGAGTAGATATCATTGTTAACAAAGATATGAAGATTGGCAACTGTTTAGACGCAATAAGTCACTTGCAGCAGAAGATAGAAATACTAAAGGAGCTAGTGGAAATTAACAATGAACGAATGGGGTGAGAAGGAAATGGAGAAAAGATAGTTATTCAAAGAAATGGTGTAGTAGATAGTTCTTTGGATAAATAGGATAATGATAGTAGTATTAGATAATGTGTTCTGCATGATGGAAAGAATGAGAATTATATAATCAAAAAACAGCCAAGGCAAGGAAATGAAGAGAAAGATAAGAATTTAGTACCTAGAGAAGATAGTGAATTAAGGAATATAGTGAATATAGTTAGAATTTAAGAAGAAAGTGAGGGAAAAGAGAAAGAAATTAATTGATAGAATATTTTATAAACTTGTATCTTTTCCAGAAGATCAATGTAAGCCTCAGATTGAGTAAAAACCAGTAAAGATTAAGAAGAAGAACGCAATGATAAAAGAGAATCGAAAGAAGAGAACAGAAAGACAGAAGAAACAACGACTGCAATCGAAAAATCAGATTTTCAACGCGGGTTCAGCGGTGGGTTGGTGTCAAACCCTCGGACGAGAAGATTTGACAAGATTCGCGGATCCAAGGGAATGACATGTTGCTGGCAAGTAATATCGATGGCAGAACAGGGAAACTCCTCCTTCAGCAGTAGAACTGGCGATAAGAGATAAAGAAGATCGAATAAAGCTAATTAGAAGTTGCAATGCGCAGGTGCACTTCAGAATCCACCAGAAGAGAATAAAAAGAAAGGCCACAGTTGGAGTCATTAGAAAGCGCCTGGCTCTCATCTGACTCAAGAGGTATGCTCCTACCGCCAACAGAACTCCAAGAATCAGAGATATCTATGTTCATCCGATGGAATGCATGATGCCCACCATGCTAAGAGAAATGCCAAAGGAAGCTCCAGCCCAGGAAATCGAAAAGATAGATGACACCTCGGCCACGCTGTATAAAATGTTACAGCTGTTCTTCAAATACAGAAAGGTGAAAAAAATACCCTGCTTCAAAGTGAGTCACTGAAATTTGCTAATCTTAATAACGGACATTTCAAAGCATTCCCATCAGTTCATTCCAATACATGTAAAGGAACGGATATTAATAAGAAGAAAGGACGAGACACAAAAACCCTGGAATACAATAAATAATAGTTAAGAAATAAAAATTAAAAATAAAATAATAATTAACAAATAACAAAATGATAATAAAAATAAGGATAATTCTCTAATATTCTATTTGCTTTTAGAGAATTATCCTTTTTAGCTTTGATAAAGGATAGGCTCTATCCGAAACGTCAGCTTTTTATTTGATTTTATAGTCTTATTTTGATTTTACTTATTTTTATTATCATTTTGTTATTTGTTAATTATTATTTTATTTTTAATTTTTATTTATTAACTATTATTTAATACATGTAAAGGAAATACTTCAGACACGCTGACATCAATGAATAGCCCCCTACCCCTGTTGTGAAGAGCCAATGACAAATAAGAAAAGTTCTAAGGAAGTGTGACTGCTTGTATCGAATGGGCCAATGGACTTGCCATGCTCAGAATTATGGTAGACTGTACAATAGTGCATTTCATGATAAACTACCCAAATTTAACCCTTTCACTGCGTAAATAAATTTTATTTTCATTCTTGAGAAAATGGAAATATCCACTTTTAGCAGCATAAGGTTTTTAAACCCTGTGAGACGAATCAGATTTCCACAGGTAGAGATAATGTAATTTTGTGTGGATATATCCGCTTTATGCAGCAAAAGGGTTAATGATAACTGTTATTGCTGTTCTCGATCTTTTGTTTCCTGTAATATAAGCAAGGAGGACCCAGTCCCAGATACCAGTCAACCAAGCGACGGCATCATAAGTGGTACATCAGCAAAATCTTGGAAAATTTCAGCTCCTAGCCAATTCGCGATAGGCTAGCCAGATGGCCACATCGCCTATGAAACTCTCCCGTGGGGGATCGGGACCCCAGAAGTTAGCTTACCTCCAACATCACTAGCTGGTACTCTCTGAGTTCTGTGCTTAAGTAAGAGGCTATGAGACTAATTTTTTCTTTAATGTCAAATTTTACTGTAAGACTCAAATGAACCAAAATTAAGACACTCAATAGACTTTGCTAATTCTCTAATTTCTTCTCATATTCAAGCTAAGTTTTCAACAAACCTCGTAACTTTGCTGCTATCTTCTATTACAGTACCAAATCTACTAACCATTGCCAAGCAAGATAAATCATCTGCTACCAACAACATAAGAATTTATATATTGCTTGATGAGAAGTCAGCCTCATTCACCTCACCGCTACCTACACACGACCCATGTGACCTGGACATCGACTTATGAGGATCTGTCTATTGAGAAAATATCAGTTGAACTCGATTGAAAGTGATTGTAAATTGCAAAAATTTCAATAAAATTTAGTATTCTTGTAGAAACTTTTCTGTAGCCATCTCTTCTTTCTTATCTGTAAAACAAATTAGGATTGCATATATTTATTCACATGACAATGCTAAGTATAAAACTAAATATCTTCTTGGCTGACCTTTCATTTGTGAAATATTTTTTAAAAATTAAGGTATAAAGTAAGATATCATAGTATTAAATTAAGTATTAATTTTAGCCTCACCTAAGATACATTAGATAGTGTATCATTATTTTAGAACACCTTAAAAATTAGATATAAAAGACCAAAACTTGGGCCAAACCATTATATACATACTAAAGCGAATTTTGACAACCCCTATCAAAATTTGAAAAATTCTCAAAAGTGAAAGAAAAGTTATTGACTTTTGACAACCTGTTAATGGGCTTTTATTAAGTGAATAAATAGTTCTATGTGACCTTTCCGCTATTTAAACTGATTGCGAAAATTTATTAAGAAAAAAAGTCGGCCTATTTATCCCATTAACCAATGATTATAAATGATTATGATAATTTTGATTTAAAGCAAAAACGACATTAGAGATACATTTTGTCATATTATTCATTTACATTGTTCAGTTTTATTTTGGATGCGATCGTTACAACTGATGCGTGATGGGTTTGTTTGGGTTTTTTTTTGTCGTCAATGTACCCAGCAGCTCGATGGCATCACCGAGAGCTTAGGGTCGAGGGCACCACCATAAATGACACTGATTATGTCGTAAAATGAAATGAAAGCCTTAATATCAAGATTTCTAAAAAAAACGATCTAATTAAGATAGAGAGAAAAAGTAAAGCACAGGTGATGAAATTGGTCGAATTTTAACCGCCTCTAAATCAATTTTTTGGGCCTGATTAGCAAGAGAGAATTTGAGGGGGTTCTGAATGAAAATGAAATGGAATAACCTATTCCCTAAGACAAATTACCAAAACAATAATCAGTGATATAGCCGAAATTTGAGATGCCAGAACCGGCAGGAGACATTTCTCATGCTGATTCATAAGAGCCATATCATCACCATAGATCATCCAGAAAACTCCTACTGTGACCACATCAATATGACATGTATAGCAGCAGGCAGATGAATCTGAGACTCCTGTGAGGACCTTCGAGCCCAGTTCCACGTATTCAAGACGCCCTAGTCACCTTCTACAGGGTGCGGCAGCTTTGTTTCATGCCAATTCAAGTGATGTAGTTGCAGGAGATAATGTATGAGTTGATCTTAGTTTATAAGTGTCCAACCCAGTCCGTCAAAAAAGATGATGCTCAAAGAGTATCAGCCTCACATGTTGTTCGAAGACTGTGGTACCCTACATATTCACAGACACCCCTCCTTCATATAAACCATTCCCACACCCTTCCTGAATGAATGAAGTTTTGAGATAAACACCCCGTCATTTACACTCTAAGTTACACCTAAATTTTAGCTAAGATTTGAATTTAAAGAACTTACCTGGAAACTCAACATCCTTCATAACGAAATGGAAATGATAATGTTGACCTAATTAACAGAACTTGATACTACTTGATTTGAGAACTCTTTTGCCTAAAACTTCCGACACATTCTCATTTTGAATTCCAATTTATGATAAACCCTATTTAGACTTACCATTTGATAAATGAAAATAGTAAAATAACAAAATTCTTTGACGGAGAAATATAGATAGGAGTAAAAATAAAAGAAACATGGTCTAAAATTAAGAATATTAAATTTACATCTTTATTGAACATGGACTTATGAACCATTAGAATCCCTGAATAGCAATAATCTTTGACAACTTTTACTTACCTGATTCACGTCCAGTTACTATTTTTCTTGAGAATCTGGGTGTTGTAAAAGACAGTATCTCCCCTAATCTCTACTGATAGATTGTAAGAGTACGACCTTTGAGTCAATTACCTTTTGAACAATTCTATGATTACGAAATATGATGGGTTCCCTCGTTATATTTAGTGAATTAAGTTTGAACTCTAAAACGCCCTCTTCTTGAACATAAGATGTGCTAATCTGTTAAACTAACTTCTAACTAATTTATTTATTATTCTTTTGTTATCTCTAATTTGTTTTGTTCCTGTATGGTACCCAGAGAAGGGTCCTCAAATTATTTGAAGAATAAAGTGTTTCCAGGCACCCTCATTTACCCTAATAGAGAATTGGGAGAGCCCATCCAGGAATTTTGTTGTTTTTTTATTGTTTGTAGTTTAAACATATTTACCTTGCTAGGTTCACCGAATTATTTATTTAGCAAAGATCGCAATAGAAGTAGAAGCTGTGATAGCAGCAATAGGAAGACCATCAAGATACTAAAATAAGTATATTTTTGAGTATTTCTAATAAAGTGATGCAGTCCTATGACTTTTGATAAGGTAGTGAAGTCGGTGCACAGTCATAAATCACAGCAAATGTTCTACAATGCGCTCTCATTGAGGTGCGTGGATAATTGCTAAAATGGTGGTGACAACTCTCACTTATATCCGCCATTTTGATCCCTAATGTGTGCAGAGTTTTGATCCACGCATAAGAGAAAACATGTTCTTGGGTCAAATACTCCCACTATGCTGACAGTTTCGCTTAGTATTGTTAGAATTCTCTTTATTTGTCTATTGTTCTGAACTGTTACTTGTTTGACCCTACCCTAAACTTGTTTGACGATATTTAAATCGAATTTAAATGAGCAAAAAGGATGCCTGGTTGTTGCCTTCCTGCATGTAGCCATCACTTTGACAAAGGTGGAAGGCCTTTTCGCTTTCCTTTTATTGCAAAAAAGAAAATTATTGGTAATTCAAATAAAAAGAAATAAGTTATGTCCAGACCACAGAAGATAATATGACAGTCATTGCGAAAATAAACGTAACAAGTACTGAACACGGCATTATCGAATATTTAGGAGGCATGATCATTAAAAAAACTCTTCCATATGCTGCAGATCCTTATTGATGAAGAACCCATCTGAGAGGAGGATATTAAGGAGTCAATTTTAATTTGGGCAAAGTTGTACGTTTCCAGATTATTGTATGTGGAGATTGCTCGTCGATTGATGTGGTTCGTTTAAGTTTACTTTGCCGAGGGGGAATAAAAACTCCCACCATCATCCTTTCTTGCTTTCGACAAAAGATTTCGTGAAGAAATGTAACAGTCAAAAACTTGATTATGGGAATCAAATGTGCAGGTGAAATATGAAATAATTTTGTTGTTAATTAAATATTAAAACTTCATGTCAACTTCATTGGAGGATAGCTGTAGCGAGGATTTGTTGATAACTACGTTTTGGTTAAAATTATTCCCCCCAGGTTGGCTGTTATCTTCAAGGAATAATATTTTCCGGTGAATTTTCCTATTTTTGGTGTATAGTTTATGCCCGTTTACCGCATGAACCTTTTCAAAGAAACAATCTATCAAAGCTGGGTGTATCAAATAGCCAAGTTTGCTATGTATCTTGTACGCCTCGATTTCTGCTTCGGATAGGCTGGAAAACTGGGAATTAATAACTAAATTAAGGTAACGGAACTGTGCTGCCACTCTAGCTTTTTTGAGAAGGTGACCCCCTCCTCTTCCTAAGTCACTCCTTATAATAAAGCGAGGAACACAGTGCCTACTACGGCATTGGGTAAGATAATAGATATTGGCCTTAATCAACCCAATACGGAAATTAAGCCTAAAGAACTCATTCTTGAGCGAAGTTACAACGTTAAAAATATTATCAGGATAGGTATAAGCAACTAGCGAAGCCATAATATTAAAAAGAGTAAATACCTTTTGACTGTGGATGTATAGACTATCAATGGGAGACATAAACCAACCGCTTTTCCACAAAGAATTTTAATGAACATGGATGTACATTTCGGTCGCTACGCGGCCTTCTTTCAGCATGACTGAATTGATAATATTTTAACGAGGTCTATTTATATATAATACAAGCCAGTAGGATAAATTACAGAGGAATAAGAGAAAATTACATAGCAAAGTCAATTATTTAATAACATCGATAAAGCGGCACCAATCAGAGAGATTCGTGGGACCTCCATCTGAGTTCAATAGTTCGTCAGGACGTTTTTTGGCAATTTCTAGTGATTCCAGGAAATTTAAAAATCTATAATCACTGACATGGTGCAGGATCCTATAGTTATTTGGTATTGCGGCTTGGCCAGTCTTGATAATGTGCTGTGCGAATCCAGAGCTTTCTGGTTTACGGTTCTTAATGTACTGATACTGCTCTTTTATCCGGATCGCGATTCTGCGACGTGATTGGCCGATATAAACTCCAGGGCATGAGCCACATTTTAGTTCATAGATACCAGAGCTGGATTCTTGCGGGATCTTGTCCTTGTGAGAACCCAGTAGTCCTCTTATTGTGTGGGGACTTCTGTAAACAATTTTGACTCCAAATCTCTTAGTGATCTTGTCTAAGCCTCTGACAAGGCGTTTATTGTACGGTAGTACTAGATATTTTAATCGTTCGTTCTCCCTCACAAATGTTGTGGCATCCTGTATCAAGTCGCGTCTCTTTCGTTTCTTAATTAAGGCGTCAACTAGATCGGGTTGGTATCCATTACTTGTCGCGAACTGTCGTATCCTCTCAATTTCTTCTTTTCTTTGTTGCTGGGTCATGGGTAGAGCATAAGCTTTCTTAACCAATTGTTGGAAAGCGGCTAGTTTATGTGTATAGCAATGGTTGGAGGAGCTGTTAATATATGTAGGTACAAAGGTAGGTTTCCAATATAACTCAAAAGTGTCCAACAACAAATTTGTCCAAAATAATGACGAATTTAGCATTGTTACTCAATTGTCACTTTCAACCAGGGTATCAAAATGACGGATCACTCTTTTTCTTACCAAATAGTTTGTCACCTCCCTTCCCCGCACTTATTCAGGAACCTTAGCTCTCAATAAAGCAGTATATTAAGAAAATATGGACAATCATTGTTGCAGGCAGCCATTTGATTCCTATTTCATTCATATAATTTATGATGATTACTTCTTGTTTTGCACTAAATTCAAAAGTGCAGATTGAACACTTCTTTTTTGACAAAAGCTAGAGGAAAATATGTCTGTGAAGTTGAATTTGCTGCAAAACAAGACCAATCATCATATCAAATAGGAATCAAAATATCTACCTGCAACAATGAATTGTCTATACTTTCTATATACAGTGCTTTATACTCTGTTCAACGAAAGAAAAACTGGGCATGTCTAATTAAATTCCCAATTTCAATTGTTAGACATTGTTGCTAAATATAATTAACAATGTTTAACACTTGAAATTGTTAATTTAACTAGACAGACCCATTTTTTTCGTTGGACAGAGCATAGCTCTCATTCATACTGTGTTCTGCCACAGAGCTTTTGTGTTATTAACCAATTGTTAAGGATGGAGCTGCAAATGGAGTTTTCGAAGTATTCTAGACTGTGATTAAAATTCTCCATATGCAATAATCAACACAAACAAAAAATTTCCGACAATATATTTATATATATATTGTTCACTATCATTTATATTTCATTGTTATATTCAATATTATCTCCAATTCCATTTTACGCAACTCTTCTATTGATGATATTAGCATCGGAAGTCATAAGAGAATAAATTATATCTTCCTGATACAAGGGCCTTATATTTAATAAAAATACTTTAACAATTGTCATATTAAATACGTTAAGTCACAGTTTAAGGAACTGTAAATATTTATCTGCGAAACAAATTTCTATTGGGGAAACGAACACAGTGAATGGTCTGCCAAAGCCTCCATGGATTAAGAGTTGGCCAACAAGATTCATACCGCCCCAACACCAATCATCATGGAAGATATGGTTTGGTTTGGTTTGGTTTATTATAATTTTTGGCATCGACTACTAAGGTCATTTCGCACCTCTTACATAAGTTATATCTGTACGCAGCCCGGGACAAACACAAACATCCATGCCCATGGCGGGATTCAAACCCACGACCAGGTGGACTCGAGAACAAGAAAGCCTACGCTCTAGCCCTTTTGGCCAGCTGGCCGACTCGAAGATATGGAAGATGCTGGCTGGCTTGCATACTTTAATTATAGCAATCACGTTTTAGGTGCATCTAAGGGAAGCGCGCGCACACTGCCATGTTCCATTCAGATCCATTCCTTTTTTTAGATGCCAGTCACACAAAGAGGGCAGTTCGATGTCACGGCATCCACCATTACTACCTACATAATTACACTTCGTTTGGATGGGGATCTCTTCTAAATAACATATGTCTTTGAACTACTAGGCAAAAATTGATCAAATTTTGACGACACATGATCTCTCAGCATTTCCAATTCCTTACTTTAACAATTTCCAAGTAATCCAATTCTTGAAGCGGGATTTCGTCGGGAAATTAAACATGTGCGATGATGAAACTTTGGTAAAATATACAAAAAAATTTAGCAATCGTGTTAGCAATTGTGTAACCCTCATCCCCATGACACAGTATCTTGGTAATGTTTTTAAATTCAATTGGGAAATTGTTTTTTTTATAAACTACCATTTTTATTTGGCTTTTTGATATTATTAAGTTACTTATTTTTGACACATTTCTGCATAAATGTTTAAAAAATTATTAAATATTTTGAGAAAAAATTATGGTATATTTTTAATCGTAATGTCTATGCTGTTAGCACCTAAGAATATTTAACATATTCAGAAGCAGATAAAACAAATTTCTCTCATTGTTTTTATTCTCGATAATTTCCCTGTGTGTTTTAGACAATTAAGGAGCATCTCATCATAAATTGATAATTTTTTTTATCCGTGGATAGACTAGTAACAATTCATCGATTGCTGGAAATGATTAGAAAACCAGCTATGGAAAAAATGAAGTCAGGAATACATTAATCAGTACAGAAGTTAGTACACGAGTACTGTGATATCAGGTAGTTCTGTAAGTAGTAATGCCAATCAATCATGGCCGTACTCAGAGGAGTGGGTTGAGGGGGCTGCACCCCCTCCCCCACGAAATTCACCATCTTACCAACTCATTCTGTTGCTTAGGGGATCCCTTCCAGAAGAGAAGGGCCAGCCCCTTTATGCCTTCCCCCCGTTAAATAATTCTGGGTACTCCCATGTGGACAATTGTAGCCATGGGATTGCTTAAAAGGTCTATAAAAATTGATATTTCAAAATTAAAAATTTCATACTTACATTGTAATACAATTTTATGCCTCCAGTGATATCATTAAATTCCGTAAATGTATAGTTTTTCTTTGGAAACTTTTTCTGTATATAAAATGTGTCGTTATCACTATAACATCTATCAGGTATCAAATTTTCAAGCAATAACGAGCCTGGAGTACACATTACGATACTAGGAAGCTTTTTGAAATCGAAGTTATTGACTCGTATATCACTCAAAATTGCCAGAGGCTCGGAGAGGAAATATTCCACTCTTTCAGAAAGTTGATATGTAAACAAGAAGAAACTCGTAAGTAGAACAAGGGCCCAAAAGAGACGGAAGAAGGTCTTTCTATTTGGATCCATAAGAAAATCCAGGCGCAAAATGCCTTCCGTTTTTTTTTTCTCTTTTTGAATTTCTGCACAAACAAACTTTCGAATTCGTTTATCCAGGTAATTCACGTTTTCAATTTTATAGAGATGTTTGGTTCTCAGGTGCACTTGGTCATTTTCATCCATTATGTCTGGAATAAAATAAGAATATTGCATTAGGGTTATCTATTATGTACAGGATTTTTGCAATTAAAATGATTTACAAGGACACATTATACAGTGGCAAAAAAGGATTTAGAAAAAATATTGTGTAAATTTTAGTTTATGATGCACATAATCAGTGGTGTGTTGGCAAATTGTTAGCCCACTCCACAACTATTCAGTTGAACCTAACACTTGAATTAACGTATAAAAAATAAAATTATTTCTAATTTTTCGTGTCTTTGGAATTCAACAAGCAGCTCACAAAATATTACGAAATTAAATAAGAGACATGGAAAATCTCGTGCGTGCCAGCTTCCAGCACACCACTGCAGATAATTGATTAAATTTTTTAATCATTGCTGAAGACATATTGTAGGGTATTTTTGTTTAAATTTCATATTTTTTGGCTTCTTTAGAGTTTTTTTTAACATAAGAAGGATCAAAAAGTTTTTAATGTAATCCAATATGTCCATCAAGGGTCTGTATAGCCAGAGGCCGACGAGTTGCGTCTCTGGATGAACTTCGGTTAATGACTACTGTATAATGGGGAGGGGGTGAAGATCATGGGCTACTGATGGTCGCCCATCCAGTGAAAGCCCACCAGGCCACGGTCTCCTCCATGGAAAAAACGTAAAAATGGTATGGTATGAGATTATTGAATTTGTATCAACATAAATGGCCTCTAATAATTATGCCATTGCTATGTTCGTCCCTGCTCTTATTAATCCTCTTCTGAATAAATTACACAAACCGTTTGGTATTCGAGGTACTCCATTACACTGGCTTCAGAATTATTTATTCGACCATTCTTATCTTTTATCTCTTTTTGGAAAATCTTCTGCAATAAAGCACAATGTTGCAGTACCCTAAGGATTTATCCTTTTGCTTATATTATTTTGTCTATACATTAAAGGTCTTCCATTAGCTGTTAGCTCGAACTCTTGTATCTTGTATGCTGCTGGTGTTGTGTTTTTGCTGCATGCAGAGAATTCTTCCCGTCGGAGTCAAGACTTACTGTAGCTCTCAACCATATAAAAAATTGTCTATCAATATTGAAAAAAAACTAAATTCATAACGTTTTATCAAGGTAATAAGCGGAATGTCCCTAGTTCTGTCTTCCTATACTATGAAAATAGTCGTTATCAACCATTTCGTTTTTTGTCTATTTAGGGATTTTACAAGGGTAGCCCAGAAAGTAATGCACCACAATCTTTAAACCGTCCCTAACAATGGTACGAATGCGAAATTTGAGATACAATATCCTACAAAAAGACATGGGTCAACCCTGATTGCATGAACATGGGACATTGCAGTTTCACTGTTGGCATTTTTCCTAGCACTACATAACAGAGTATGCTATTATAAGATGATGCCTGCGTGAATGCTGTAAGAATGTCTCAAAGAAGACAGCTTTCAGACTTCCAAAGAGATACAACTGTTGGGTGCCATCTCACAGGCAAAACTGTTAAAGAGACGTCAACCCTCCTAAACATCCCAAAGTCAACCATTCGCAATGTCTTCTGAGAATGGAAAGAGAAAAGAACCGCAAGTGTTCCGCCTAAGGCTGGAAGAGCCAAGATCATGTTGGCCAGACATCAAAGGGCTCTTTGTGAAGTGGTCACTGCAAACCGTCACACATCGCTCGATGGACTGACAAGATCGTTCATAGAGTCGACGGGAACCACTGTGAGCAGATTGCAATGGTGTAAGGATTAACAACATTGGACTCTGGATCAATGGGCAATAGCTGAATGAAGTGATGAGTCCAACTGCACCATCTGGCAATCATTGACCAGCGAACGTTATCTGCCAAGCTGTGTTGTGCCCACAGTAAAGTTTGCCAAAGGATCAATGATGGTGTGGGGATGCTTTTCATTGTATGGGTTGGGTGCGATTGTTTCTGTGGAAGAACATCTAAACGCAGAGTGTTACCAAGACATTCTGGACAATACAGCACTCCCATCTCCCTTGCAGCTGTTTAGCAATGGCCCTTTTCTGTTTCAGCCCTATAACACACCTTGCCATCTGAAACAGGTCCCAACGTGCCCTGATCTGAACCCCATCAAACATCTGTGGGACATGTTGGACCAATGATTGCGCACCTGTGCGAAACACCTGAAATCTGCGACTGAACTGTTCGAGATACTTTTGGCAGAATGGCGAAAATTACCTGTCGAAATGTATCAAAAACTTGTAGACAGTTTGCCCCAGAGAGTAGAAACTGTGATAGCAGCAAAAGGTGGACCAACAAAATAATAAAATATGTACATTTTTGACCGTTTTTATTAATGTGATGGTGTCCTATGACTTCTTATAGGGTAGTGTACGCACTCTTTGAACTTTCGGGAGTGCATGCGAAAGTGTCTGCTTCTTCAGACCAATAGTTTTTGTGGAGCAATGGAACAATACGGCATCTGTAAGTGATGTACTTTACAAACAACATGTCATCATTGAATATTTGACTGTGGAGCAAGAAACAGTTCTAAACATTCACAAACGCTCATGTGCTGTTTATGGAGCATCAGCAATCGACAGAAGTACGGATAGTCACCGGGGACAAAAAGTGAAGCCATCAGAAAGCGTTTCAGCGGAGCATCAAGATTTGCCACGACTCGTGATTTGGTGCTAGAGTTGTCAATCAGCAAAAATGTGCTGCTGAAATCATCTGCGCTCTTGGTTACAGTCTGTTTCACGGAGGAATAGAAAGCTCCGAGAAAGAACATTTCTTCTGAGTTGCTGCAACATATTGAAGCAGAGGGGGAAGCCTTTTTATCCCGTTTTGTAACATTCATAGGTGTGAAATGCTGGTCTTCTCTTGAATCTTGAGTTGGATTCATTATCAGATTTACGAGTTTTCTCTAAATGTTTAAAACATTTTGTTCTTTGTCTCACCTAGAAGTTCCAGATTCCATTATAATCGACTATATATCATCCTTGTTGGTTACAGTTACGTTTATTATAATTTTAAATTCTGTATTTTTTCCCTGCTCTAATTCTCTAACTTATTTTTTTTCTCTCCTTCATTTTTTTTTATTAACCCTTTTACTGCGTATTTAAATTTTATTTTCATTCTTGAGAAGATAGAATTATCCACTTCTAGAAACATAAGAAGTTTTTTAAACCCTGTGAGATGAATCAGACTTCTGCAGGTTGAGATAATGTAATTTTGTGTGGATATATCCGCTTTACACAGCAAAAGGGTTAATTTCTTTTTAATTTTGGATTTTTGATTTTAATTTTAAATCTTTCGCTTAATATTTGTGTGCATTCCTGTTTGTTTGTTTGTTTGTTTATATTCTTTTCAAGCTTTTTAGTGGGTTTTTTTGCTGTTTCTAACTAGTTTATTATTACTAGTACTATATTCTGTACACTGTGCTCCCTGTGACCTCTTGTCAGTCAAGTTTTGATCATAATGGTCCCCAGGGAGTCCACTTTATTTGTTTTTATTAAATAAATAAATAAATAAATAAATAAGTTTATCATTTATTAAACATAATGAAATATGTTTTAATTGCCTGCCATTTTCTCGACTTTCGGTATTTTCTGAGACTTACTGGGGTTGACAAGCTCAGGAGAGAGAGAGATAGAGAGAGAGAGAGACAGAGAGACAGAGAGAGGGATGTCTTCTGGTTGTTTGGTTTCTTGATTCTGAATGGCCTCAATGCAAACGGGGCCTTAAGTGTTTGGTTCGCCTGTATTATTTACTTCTACATTTCATTAAATATTAGCACCGCTTCCTCCACTCAAACATGCTGGATCGTGACAATGGTTTTTTCGTTAAGTACTAATTGTCGATGGGGCCCCCAAGTTTTTTTTCTTGTGTTCCTGGTGTGACAGCTCAATGAGCTATCGCATTATTTTGTCTTTGCTAGCTGTGTAAGTATTAACTTTTTCTCCTGTAGTTGTTAAGATAATTGCGTAATTGTTACATTTCTGATTATTAACTTTAATGTTTTTCAGTATTAGTAGTGAGTACGTTCAGTGCACTCTCTATTTTGGCCAATTTCCACTTTTGGTCAGTGCCCCAACACCAGCGAAAAGTTGAAAATCGCAAAGTGGAAAGTGCACTGAACGTACCCATATACTGAGAATTACAAAAAATATACAATACTCGTTTCCAAAAAAGTTGGGACAGTACAAAATATATACTAGCAAAGTTCTTAAAAACCCTCAGAGTTTCCGATTTCGACAGTACCGTTAGTAATAGTGTAGAATTAACGAAGAAACTGGCCAATGTGGTAATTAACCCGAATGATATTTTAATCTCCTTCGACGTTGTCTCTCTCTTCCCTAGCGTTCCCATCCCTGAGACACTTAAGTTTTTAAAAGAGGTCCTAGTTAGAAATAATATTTCAGAGAATCAAATTGACGAGATCCTCCGTTTAACTAAGATTTGCGTCAACAACAATCTTTTTAGTTATAAAGGTGACGTTTATGTCATGAAAAAGGGTACCCCAATGGGCTCGTGCCTTAGCCCAATTTTGGCAGAAATTTTTCTTAAATCGTTTGAGGATATCTTGAAGAAATCGGGCCACTACTTTCCCCGTATTTGGTTTCGTTATGTTGACGATATTTTTGCGGTTTTTGATCCTGTTGCTTGCAACGTCACTGATTTCTTGGATCATTTAAATTCTTTCTACCCCAGTGTTCAGTTTACTTTCGAACAAGAAGTTGATGGAAAATTACCATTTCTAGATGTTATGATTATAAAGACCTCTAACTCCCTTTCTTTTGATGTTTATCGTAAACCATCAAACCAGCTTAATTTTATCCCGTCAGATTCCAGCCACCCGTGGAACCACAAGCTTGCCACGTTTATCTCTATGATAGACAGAGCGATCAACCTTCCATTGGACAAGAAGACCCTGAACAAAGAAATCTCCACAATTAGAAAGATCGCCACAAGGAATGGATATAACCAAAGGACCATCACAAGGATTTTAAAAAAGAGGACGTTCCATAAATTTATCAAAGACAACACGACTTTAAAGAGAATCAAAGGGAAGTACACCACGATATCAATACCCTTTAATAATCAATTAGTTAAGGGCCTTAGCTCCATTTTTAGTAATCACGACCTAGCTTTATCTTTCAGCAACCCAAACCAAGCAAAACTATTACTGGGTAACCCAAAGGATAAGGTCCCCCCACTCCTGCAGACTGGAATCTACAAGGTTAAGTGTCCTCAGTGCCCCAAAGTTTATTTTGGACAGACGGCCCGCAATCCTACCATTCGATTTAAGGAACATTTGGCCCACTTGAAGTATGGAAGAAGAAACCTGTCCGCTGTGGCGAAACACTCGTTGGATACGGGACATAGAATATCATTCAACGATCTTGTACTTGTTAAAGCAATAAAAAATAATCGCCTTCTGGATGCCTTTGAAAGTTTAGAAATCTCATCAGCCAACAGCAAAAATTTACTAAACTCCGACAAGGGACCCATTGGAGATTCCAAACTGATTAACTATTGGTCCAAACGGACCAATCACTGATCTAGCCCCCTTAGTGGGGTTTATCACTCTTTCTGTCATTGGTGCTGTCAGACTATAAATATCGGTCTTGTTCTTTTTCACACTCAGTATCATCTGGTGTGTTACTCCCTTCTTTTCCACCTGCTGAATGATGAGAGCTTCGCCCTCGAAAAGCGCTTCTAGGATTAGGTTGTATTTTTCTTTTTACTTAATTTTTGTTGTGGTTAAAGAGTTGTTATTTACTTTGTCTTTACAAAATATATAGAAAAAACAAAAAGGGATGATGTAACAAAACTTTCTTGCGAATACAAAATAGCAGATACGTTTATGAAATGACATAAATATACTGTGTGCACCAAAACATTTTGTATCGTGGCCGGGACGTTCATTTTGAATGAGGGTGTTGCAACACGTTCCAAAATAGTAGGGACATACATTGTGGAAAGCGCCGTTAGTAGTGGAACCTTCCGAATTGTTCGGGAATAATCTGGAATGATGACGTCATACTACATTCCGTATAAATAACAGTTGCCATCCGTCGTTCAGGTAACTTATTCGGAACGATGGGTCGAGGCAAGCCAGTTAGCGAAGATCTTCGTGTTCGAATCATTCAAGAATTCACAAACAACGTTTCTCAGCGTGCAATAGCCAGAAGATTTAACCTGTCATCATCTACAGTACATAATATTATCAAGCGCTACCGAGATAGTGGTGAGATCACAGTTCGGAAAGGCCAAGGTAGAAAACCTATTCTGAATGCTCGAGCTCTTCGGATCCTCCGACGGCACTGCGTCACGCATAGGAATGCTGCGATTACGGATATAGCCAAGTGGGCCCGCGATTTCTTCGGGAAGCCATTATCGTTGAAAACTGTACGCCGGTGCATCCACAAATGCAAACTTAAGTTATACTGTGCACAACGGAAGCCATACATCAACAAACGACAGCAACGTCGCCGTCTGATATGGGCTCGAGCCCATCGCAATTGGTCCCAAGTACGCTGGAAGAACGTATTGTGGTCCGATGAATCAACCTTTACGATTGTTTACGGAAATAATGGACGCCGTACACTCCGGACCAAAGACGAAAAGGATATTCCCGCGTGCTACAGGCGTTCGGTACAGAAACCACCGTCTGTCATGGTCTGGGGCTGTATTAGTGGCCATGGAATGGGAGACTTGCACATCTGCAATGACACCGTCAATGCTGAAGCGTATATACAGATCCTGGAACAAGCTATGGTGCCATCTAAGAGGGTGTCAGTGTATATTTCAACAAGACAACGCCAGACCGCATGCAGCGCGCAAAATTTCTGCATGGCTACGTCGGCAGCGCATTCGTATGTTGGATTGGCCCCCTTGCAGCCCGGATCTGTCGCCTATAGAAAACGTTTGGCGTATTATTAAACGAAAACTACGACAGCGACGACTCCGGACAGTTGAACAGCTGAAAACCTATATCCAACAGGAATGGGACAGAATTCCGGTTACGGTGTTAGAAAGATTGGTGTCATCGATGCCCAGAAGATTACAGTGTGTCATCAAGAGGAGAGGTGACGCCACACCGTGGTAAACGCCGTGTTGTCCCAACTTTTTTGGGAGTGTGTTGCACGTGCCAAACAGGAAAACCACCTGTATCTTTCTTTAAGCATATAAGATATGTGATCCCATGCCTAATTTATCGTTTATGTATTGTAATGCGTTGAAATAAACGGCAATACAATAATCCAAACAAATGTGTTGGAGTTCTTCTTATATGATGCACTGTCCCAACTTTTTTGGAAATGAGTATTGTAGTTAAAAACCCAGAAACTATTAAAAAAAATAGAAGATTAATCGCTATCACCATCATCAACATCAAATGAGATAATATAAGCTTGCTTTCCATTACCTAGAGCTTTTAAACCTTGATAAATAAATAAGTGTTTTTGCTTATTATTTAATCGATGAATATCTTTTTTAGTTAATTTTTAGTGAATCTTTCCGGAAGAAATACTTGAAACTCTCTGGCTTCGTTTCTGAATAATTTAGCAACTATACATTTTCCAAATTTAGTATTAACTTTTTTTAAGTTCTATAACTGAAAAGATATCACCAGATTTTAAATCATTTAGTTTAATTGTTGGTGCATTTTCACATTGACCAAATTGTTGGATCTTTTTGTAAGCTGCCATTTATTAGAATTAAAAATCTATTTCGAAAATATTTTTCTTTTCATAATATTCATCATTAAATATCTTTCCGATTCAACAACAGCATATACGTGATAATCTTCAGTAGGTTGAGTCTTAATTTCCATTTAACTATGAGTTCGTTTGTACTATAATGTTCTTCGTGGTGTTAAGAAAGATCTACGCATATTATAGGATATAACTTTCCAAAATTTTCATAGCTAATACAAGTTCCTTCAACTAAATCAATATTAAAACTTGTTTTTATAAATTCGTTGTATAGTCTTAAATAATTAGCATTCTCTTTAGTAAAATTAACTTCAAATTGGTTTAATGGATAATGTTTATTATTTAGTTTTAAACAAAGTGAGGATAGGTTCATATTATCAAATATCACAGGACTTTTTGTAAAATTTTCATCTCTTTCCTTTTTTGAGAACATGATATAAATATAATTAATTTTTTCATAATATGTTGTAACTCTCCAAGAACCATTTTGTACTTTGGAAACTACATTTTTATATCCATTTAAATAATTATAACCCCAATTAATTACTAAATTACTGCTCAATATTGTTTCTAATTTACTTTGTACTTATAACTTTTTTAACATCTCTACAAAATCTAAATATTTTATTTAATTCAATCATTTTTTCAAGCGTTTTTTTTATTTGTTCTTTTGAATCTTTCTAAGTATCCTTTTTTAAATTTAGGATACTTTTAAATTTTGTGTTACTGTGTTAATATCAGCATCAGCATCTTTTAATTTTTCTGTTCCATTATCTCCACTGTAAGTTAATATTTGTATATTTGCATCATCACTAGTATCTGAATACCAACACATACTACTTGCTGTTGTATTAGAGATATCACCTGTTAATTCTAAAAAATTACGTACTAATGATACATATTGAAGATTATCGATCTTTTCAATTTCTGTGTTTTCATATTTTTGTTTTGCACCTGTAAAATCATTCAAACCATTATTACAAACTGTAACAATTTTTATCAGGATTTGTTATTTTAGATTGAATTTTAAATAACCTTCGCTCAACAGTAAATATTTTTTACTATCTATTGTAATTTCATATATTGAATTACTTTCAATGTTTGAAATATTATCATCCTCATATTCAGTAAATTCTTTATTTACAGTACTTCTATCAACAATAGTTTCTAGGATATTCCAATAATCTTGTTCCATTTATTAAAGTTAAAAACTAAGTTATTACCTTTAAACCACTACCAGTTAAACAAATAATAATATTTCTCGATTTATTTAACTTTACTTTTCTTACTTTAAAATGTCAAGAGAAAGATTTCTGTTTCATTCGAGAAAAATTTCGATCTTCTCTAACATCTTTTTTAAATTTATTCAACGTGGGCATCGTTTCGTTTTTACTGATAATATTTTTACCAATTCCTATTATTTCCAGTAAATTACTTTTAACAACATTTATTACTTTTCTCCCTAAAAATTTTAATATTTGTAATCCATATTTATTAGCATAATCGAAGAAACCTCCACCAACCAATTCTTTTCTGTATTTAATTCCCATTCCATATCACACAGGATAGCGATGTTTTTTTCTCGTTACAATCATTTATTTAATAAAAAAATCTAGCTTATTTGAAAGATCATACAATATTAATATTTTCACCATTAAAATCAATTATTCTTCCTAATTGATCTATAATTTTAATTCTTATCGATCTTATGTAATCTTTTTCAGCCAGTGAAAAATATGTAGGATTTAATACATCTATATTAATCAAGTTATGTGGTGGAACATTTGGCGAAAAAGAATAAATAATTTTATCTAATATGTCGTTATAACTTCCATCGATAATAGAACAATAGATTAAAATACTGGTAACATCTCTAGTAATATTTGTTATTTTATCTCCATAATGAAAACCTTCTTCATAAATTTTTTGTTCAAAACCTATTAGTTTATGAAATTCTCCTTCAATCATATCTATTTTATAACCAGCAGCAATAATAACTCTACCTATACCATTATGAGCATCAAAAATAATAGGACAATCAGATACTTGAAAAACTTTAAAATGTTCCATGAGTTAACAAATAACTTCTGTGTGATCAAAATTTCCATCGAGAAATGTTAAAGTTTCCCATTTTTTACCATCGCAATACTTAAATTTGTTATTATTAAATTTTGAAGAAATATTAGACCAAGAATACCATCCACGAAAACTTTTTAAAGTGACTTTAATAATATTCCTTAAACATACAGGATTGTTACCAAAAGTAATTTCAAAATCAATTTCTTTTGAACTACAAAATATTTCCATTTATATATAAAAAAATAAAAATTTACTTAGAAATTCTTCAAAAGAACAAGGTGCTACCAGATAGCACTTTCTCAAACATGTAACCACACACTAAATTTATTTTTTCTGTTTGTGGAAAATTTTATTATTGTATTGTATTGAATATCTTTTTTGTTGTTCTTGTAGAATTGGTATAGTTTTTGTTGTATTGTTTGTAAATGCATCTATTAAAATTTTTTCTATTTATGTTATTGGATATTTGTTTTTTAATAGGTTCAGTTTAAGTTTTTTTAAATTTGTAGGAATATATTTCGGGGATGTAAGATTTTTTATTCTTTGTAAATATTGTTTAATAGTGTTAATCTTTTAAACAACAATCACCCTAATATACAATAGCCAAAAATCATAACCAACAATTACAACCAACTTAGCTTTATCACCTTTATATCAATTGTTAAATTCTTATTTCAACTGTTTTCAACATTCAAAAATATTTAACCAACTGATAATGAGAAAAATTCTCGAAAACGTTTTTTTATATAAATTTTATCACAAATATTTGGATCACCCTCTTCAAAATTTCATCTGTACTTCAAGATTATCGTTTTCCCCTATCAACATTATCTGCACAATACTTCATCAACATCCTCAATAGACTGGTTTTATTTCTACTATCAAAAACATCTTCAATAGACTACATCTTTTGAGTTTTCTTCCATCTCACAAGTTTCTTCAAGATTGGTGACATTATTTATTATTTATTTTGTTTTTATTAATTCACGATTTTCCCCATTAAAAGGAGACTGAACTCATTTAAATTTAAATAGCATTATGATCTTTTTAGTAATATATTTCAATTCTAATAACTTATCTAAAATATCTATAATTTGATTATAAATTTCTTTAGAATCATTACCAGCTTTTCTCGATGCTACTAAGAACTCCAATGTTTCAATCATTTCATCTGGATTCGTGAATATTGAAGACCCTTTTTGAAATTGAAGTATTGCTGCCAGCATTGTTTCTAATGAATCAGTATATTTTTTTAGATGTTTCGTTTTATGATCAAGATCTATAAACCTTGCTTTATTTCTTTGTTTTCCTGATCATTATTAAATGCCTTTAGAGCTGCAGATCGAGCATCATTATATAAATATAAAGAAAATATGTATACAAAACAAAAATAAAACATAAAACCGGGAATTACGAAGAAACATGCTAACTAGTCTACAAAATAAATGATAAAAGAGAAATAATATTCATCGAAAATTTTATTATTTTTATGCTAAATAAATTTTATCTACAAGAAATTTTAAATAATGCCGAATTATTAGATAGTTATTTATTATTCAACCAAATACTGAAAGAGGAGAAAATTAAAGAACTATTAAGGAAAAACAAAAGAATACAAGAACTATGTAATTAAACATATATTTATAAGATAAGATAATACTATATTTTATATTAATAAAACTACAATGTATAAATAAGATAAATACTAATAATACTATAGAGAGAAATATCAAAACATAAACATTGAATATCTGCCATCTTTTGAGGGCATCGAGACCCATGGCTGCCATGGCTCTGAACTTATCCCATTGTTATACAATACATTCATACACGCAAAAACTCGTTATCATCGTTATACAATAACAAGTCAGGCAAAAACGGCGCACTTCGATGAGTAACAGTACAGGATTGCCCTCAAAAAATAGCTGCTGTACCCATCATTCTATGCGAAGATATTTTCCCCTTTAACCAAATAATGACAACAATATAATCAAAAAACAATGAATAGAAGAAGTATTGTTCAAAATTTAAAAAGAATACCATTGTAAGACATTTAAACATTTTAACTGGAAATACTGATGATGTCCGAAAGGATGAAAATCGATTTTATCTAAACATAAATAAACCATTGTATTGTAAAATGGATGTTATAAAATTATAACTGTATATTAAAAATTGTTGATGAAAAGCAGAAAAATATTATAGAATCTATAGACGCATTAAATTAATACTTACTGGATTCTCTTATTCAAAACAATATAGAAATTTTAAAAACATTGATGAAAAAAAAAACTATTAAGATTTTCTTCGATCAAAAACTTAAAGAAAACATACATCAAATAAGAAATCAAGTTCTTATTAACCCTCAAAATTCGACTTTTTTCATGCTAAAAACAAAAGAATAGTTAATTTAGCTCATCCACACAAAGATCTTTCTGCTACCAATAAGAAATACTTGACATAAAAAATAAAGACTTTGATGAAAAAATTAAAACGATACAAGATGAACTTTCAAAACATTAACGACGAAGATACAATGTTACAAGATGATATTAAGAACATGGATACCAATTTTCGAAAACTTGTAGATAAACTAGAAAAAAAACATGATCAAATTGAAGATGAATTATCAAAAAAAAAGAACAGATAAGTAAAAATGATATGGGAAAACTACGAAATGATTTAAGAACTATAAAGATTTATACGGTCAGATTAGTATAATAAAAAATATAATAGCTCAACATAATATAAAATAGCGTATTTATTCTTAATAAATGAATAAAAATCTCTTAGATAAAAAGATATACGATTACAGAAGATCTTATCGGTATTTTCAACGATTAGATATAGCATTAACAACTACTGAATTTTTATGTTCAGCAAGTAGGTTATCAGCATTTGCTTTTGCTCCTTTAGCTGTATTACCCTTGAGTGTTGGTATAGTGGAAGTAATAAGGAAACAAATGAAAATTAAAGAGCAATTACAAGAATTTAAAATGGCTGCTAACTTTTAGCGTAATTTAGAAATTAAGTATACAGCTAAAGAAATCGATGAAGTTCTTAAAAAAAGGAAGAATTTTTAAGTCATTTAGAATTCGTTCCTAGGGGAAAATATTTAAGACAAATGAAGTTGAATGGATATAAAGATTAGTTTTACTTATATATAAATGAAAGTGATTAGAAAAAACGTGCCGTATACGAGACAAATCTATTGTGTAAAGGAGAAGAAGAAAACTGATAATAAGAACAGTAAATTAGTATCTACTGATAATATGAGATTACAAATCAAATGTATCTGCTTGAGTTGTGGAAGTAAAAAAAGTGGTTTCATTTCTGTAGAGGATGGTCAAAAAATATCACCATCTATTAAAGGTGGAAATATAATATCTGATGTATCAGCTTTAATAGAAAATTATTAGAAATAGAATCAGTTAAAAAAACACTTGGATACTATATTATAAATAAAAAAGAGCAAAAAGGTGGTGCAATTGCAACAAGATTATCGAAAATTCCAACAGTTAGAACAAAATTAACCAATAACTATAAGCTACAAAGAGGTGGATTTCTACCAGCATTAGCTGCAATTATTCCAGCAGTTATTACTGCAGCAAAGGCCACAGGAATTGGAGCTGCAACTGCAGCAGATGGTTATGGAACTAAAAAAGCATTAGAAGGTATTGGTGGCAAAGATTTACATTTACCAGGTAAAACAACAGGAAAAAAAATTTCATCCTTTAAGCAATATAGACATTGAAAAATTAATGAAAATTTTAAAAATTTCAGAGGTGTATTCACTATAGATCGACTTCCTAAAAAAATAAATAAAAATGAATCTGGAGTCTATTATCAAACTTCCAAAGAGCCCGGTAGTCATTGGGTAGCATATTTTAATAATGATTATTTCAATAGTTATAAAAAATAATAAAATATATTAAAAGTATTTATCCAAAAATCATTTATAATTGTACTCAATTTCAAAAAAAAACGATTCCGTATTATGTGTTAATATTGTATGGATTTTGTTAAAAAGAGAACTAAAAATATTCCATTTTATAATATTATGTATTCTTTTGATCAGAAACCTTCTGAATATAATAAAAATAAAGTTTTAAAAATAATTAAATGAGTATAAAAGAAGGAATAATTGAAGAAATTCATAAACCAGCTCGAAAAAATTATGAAAGAACAAGAGTTATAACTCTAGGAATTGGTGACTAATAACAAACTGATTTGGTGGAAATGAATACTGGAAGTTTAAAAAGAATATCTAAAATAAATAAAGGATATTAATATATTTTTAATATCTATTGATACTTTCTCTAAAGTCGCTTGGTCTATTCCAATTAAAGATAAAACTGGTAAATTAGTTACTGAAGCATTTAAAAATATTTAATAAGTGTTAAACCTAAGAATTTTCAAACTGATCATAAAAAAGAATATTATTATAAAGATTTTGAAAAATTAATGAAAGAATATGATATTAATCATTATTCTACATAAAGTAAGCTTAAATCTTCTATAGTAGATAAATTTAATAGAACTATGATAGAGAAGATGTGAAAAGAATTTTTTAAAAGAGGTAAATATATTAGGATAGATATTTTACAAAATTTAGGTAAAGATTGTAATAATACTTATCACAGAACTATAGAATTAAACCTGTAGATGGAAATAAGAAAAACGAACAAGATATATTAAATAATGTTTATATTGATAAAAATGTTATAAATGAAAAACAAAAATTTAAAATAAATGATCATGTAAGAATAAGTAAAAATAAGGGGATATTTGAAAAAGGATATACACCTAACTGGTCTACTGAGCTGTTTAAAGTAAGCAAAATAATATATTTTACTCTTATTACTTATATAATAAAAGATTTGAGTGAAGAAGAAATTAAAATTAGATTTTATAAAGAAGAATTAATGAAAAACGAATATCCTCTTGATTATTTAGTTGAGAAGGTTTTAAGAAACAAAGGTGATAAGGTTTTTATCAAATGGTTAGGATTTAATAATTCTCACAACAGTTGGATAGATAAGAAAAATGTCTCAGTTTAAACATCTTTTCCATTGTGTAATTCTTCCATTTTTGTAATTAGATCTTGTTTTATAAATCCTGGATTAGATATTCTAAAATCATTTCCATGAAATTCTAAGTTTCTTATTAATTTTTTTTTTATTCTTGAATATAAATGGATACTATTTGGATCATAAAAAGTTAAAAGTTTTTAACAATCTTGATAATCTTCAATTAATATATCAAATGCTCTTTTTAAACTTACTTTCTGACATCTAATTACATAATAATCATATACCCCATAATCATCATTTAATTTGAATAATTTAAAATAATGTCTTCAATTATTATCTCATGTTTTTGTTACAATATCTGGTTTAATGAATTCTTTTTTATTTTCTATTTTTTCAATTTTCTCATCTTGTTCATTTATAATTTCTCTTGCAGTATTAAACATTATTCTATTACTTTCTATTGTAATCTGTTGATCTTATATGTCTTTTGTTAATTTATATTCTCCTATTTTTCTTATTGTTCTACTAGAGGTAATTTTGATTTCACAATTAAAGAATACAAGGCTAATTCATTAATAAAAACTGTATGTGGATGTAAATTTAAAGAGTGTCTGAAGGTAGTATCTGGGGTACACCTTTGTTTACTAGATTTTCATATGTTTTTTTATTTACTTCATCTATGTTCTTTCTATCAGTTTGCTTAGTATCTTGATATCCTAATAATTCTCTATATCCTTAGCTTTAAGCCATATATCCTTATTTTCATCTAAAATCATAAAGATTTCATTATTGTTGTAGATAAGACTGTTTAGAGCACTTAGAATCCCTTCCATTTATTAGGAACAAACTTTTTATTAACCTGCAAATTTTGACATCCTTAAACATAACATAAAAAATGAATTAGTTTTAATATCTTTATCAGTGTGTAATTGAAGTACTCTTAAGAGAAGTTGTTATTCTGAAATATAAGATTTAAAATGGTTTCCTTGATGTTTATTATTTGATACTTCTTTTATTTTATTATAGAGATTAATGCTATTAGGAATATATCTGAGTCTTAAAATTATTTCCATTTCTGGGTAATCTTCTAATAAGCTTTTAAATCTGTTGACAACATTACACTTTTGGATTCTTATCACGTAATAAGAATAATCCCACATATGATTTTTTTAAATAAAATAAATTCGTGAAGTTAATTAATGTTTGTTGTTTTGTTTATTACATCTGGTTTAACTTTATTTCATTTTTCAATGTTTCTTTGTGCAACTTCGAATATTTTATCATTACTTCATTCTAAACTTTCTATTGTAATCTGTTGGTCTCTTATTATAATATCTTTATTTTCTATTTTTTTATGAAGTTTATATTTTCCTGTTTTTCTATTTGTTTATGAAGTTTATATTTTTCTGTCTTTCTAATTGTTTTGATAACATTGTAAACCCATTTTTCAAATTCAATTGCTTATTCAATTTCATAATCAGAGAATAAAAGCCTAATTCATTAATAAAAACAGTTTTTACCTCAATATTCTAGACCGGGTGAAATGCCCGGTCTGAAAATTCAGAAATTTTTACTCGAAATTCTTTATTTACATGATTTTTTATTGCTTTATTTGTATCTAGATATCCTAATAATTCAGCTATATCCTTGGCTTTGAACAACGGCTCATTATTTTCATCTCGAATCATAAATATTTGTACATAAGATTGTTTTGAGCACTTAGAATCCCTTCCATTTATTATGGACAAACTCTTTTTTAACCTGCAAATTTTGACATCCTTAAAATAAAAAGTAATATAGAAAAAAACAGAGCAAAAAAGTGCAAAACCACTGTACTCCCTAGGACCTTGCTGATATTATTTTCATCGTCTCTGTCTCTTTTTTTTTTACTAGTCTTATTCACTGAGTAAAGTGTTCAGTGTTTGTTTTTTACAAGTATTATTAACTGTGACAGAGGAGAGACAAATATGAGGCAAGTACAATGAAAATATTCTTGAATTCACTACACACTGATCCATTTTTAGACTATTAAGTATGTACCCTTAATAATGATATGAAAAACAGTGTGAGAATATTTTTTTTCGACCGATCAGGATTTGATGCTGATCAATAGGTATTGCCAATCACTCAACTTACTGCTGAGCTATCTTGACAATCCAATTATAGGAAGTTGAAATGATATATATATACCATAAATCCTGTACTATAATGCGACCCATTGTATAATGCGACTCCACTTTTTCAGCCCAAAAAACCAGCAAAAATGCTATCCTCTTGTATTATGCAATCTCCATTTTTGACAACTCGCGAGAAATAAAATGTGCAAAAATATACAGAAAAAAATCTTTATTTTTAAATTACCTGGATCTAAAAAATGTAGAAATGTAAAAATGCATTTAAGTGAATTTTCTAGTATTTGTTCAAAATTGTATAAAGTTTATTTTCACCAAAATTCAATTCATTTTGGGACATTTGCATCAGTAAAACCATTAGAAGTTTATAGCCTTACATTGATAGGGAAATATAATTAGAACTTACAAAAGAATGATTACAAGTGTTAAGATATTAATAAAATGCACCACTAAGTGTTTATAAGTGTTAAATAGCAAAGAGTTTAAATTTATTTGCATTTTAATCAATTGCTTTTAATTCTCATATCACTTCCTTCAATGTCACTTCCTGTCTCAAGCCTTGCCTAGACTTAACAAATGTTCTCTTTTATATTGTGTAATGAATGGATTGACTATTTGCCAACTTCCTGTCATTGCAACTAAATCTTATTTTCCACTTCTAAAACTATTTTCATTTTGATAAAATTAATTTCTAATAAATGATTGAACTGCAAAAAAGACAGTCTCAGAATTACAAACAATCTGTAAAGAAAAAGGATATAAAGGGTATTCTAAATTGAGAAAGAATAATTTATTTCATCTGATTTTACAAAAATCTAATGATACAGAAAAAAGATTAAATGATCAAAAGATAGGTGAATTAAGATGATTAGGAAGCCAGTATAAGATAAAAAAATTACTACAATATGAAAAAATCTGTTCTAATTAACTTGATAGAAGAAAAATTGAGAGAACCACCAGTTCAAGAAGGAAATCCAGACGATATAGAATTATGTGAAATATGTGGAAATGAGAATAAATTAAATAATAGATGCTATGTTTGAGAACCAGAGATAAAAAAAAGTAAACACAATAGAAAATCATATAGAATAAATAAATTTAGTAAAATATTATTAAATGTAATGGAAGATGTGAATTATAAAAAATTGAAAAAGTATTCGAAGCTTTTAATATTCATTATACAGGTAAATCTGTACCTTATACTACATAATCAAATATATAGCTGATCATTTTAAAATAACTAATAATATTGAAATTAAAGAAACTAAAAGAAATTTATAAATTTGGAATGATTTTATAGATAAATTTGAAATGGATATACAGATGATAATTATTGCAGGATTTTAAAAAGTTCGTACTGAATAAATAAAGATGACAGATTTTGAATATTGTCAAATATTGGATGATCGCTGTTATTATTGTTACCCACCAAAGATAAATCCTCATACACAAATAAATTACAGAAAGAAATATTTTCACAAACATCTCTTACAGTTAATAGATAATCTTGAAGATATATTTAAAATTAAACAAGTATTTTAGTGTTCAATGAAACTTATAAAAGAAAAGCTTTACCCTATAAATTTTTATAGCGAATATAGCTGATCTATTATAAATTAAACATAATATTCGTATTTTTAATTCAAAGAGAAATATTATAATGTTGTGTGATGTTCTGGGGTGCTGGAAGTCACGTGTGTCTGGAAGGGGGGATGTATGGTAATTGTTCTAGTTTCCTTTGGTGACTGATGCTGTTAGCGGTTGAGTTATGTTAATAACAACGTTGTTTCTTATTAGGAGTTTGTTGCATTATTGTATGGAGTGGAGTAAGTGAAATCACCTCAGTCGTTGCTAAGCCCATCCGTAAATATGAGTGATGGTAGATACATGTTCTGTAGACTTATTACATCACGTGCAGGAGTGCCGGTCATCTTTTGCATAGTAGAAATAACTTGCCATAGCATTAAGTTAGATATAGCGTATCAAAAAAGAAGTATTAGGGGCCCCTGTTTGCAAAGTCAATGAGATTAACCATTAGTTTATAAAGGATTGAATGTATCAGATCATTATCAATAAACTAAGTATCAATAAACTAAATTATCGCAGTGTCAGGTTGTCTTACAATTAATTTCGGTTCCAAACCTTAGCGTTACTTCACCACAGTGTTGTTCGTCGACCACGAGGGCACCATTAATCTTACTGCGTGGGTGGGGAGGCTACACTGGTACCCGAACAGGGAACAAAACTCCAGATTTTCCGGACTATTGAGGGCACCCTGATATTGCGATATTTTTTGGTTTATTTTTATTTTTTTTTGTTCTTGCATGTTAAGATGTTGTGAGCAAATATGTGTATTGACGGGTTATATTAGCTGTATTGCGGAATAGTAAAATGATACACGAGTGGATGTGTGGGTTGTATTTAGATTAGAATTTGTTTTGTCTCATTTGCAAGGTATGAAAGTCCAGGCTGAGGCGACGTCAAAACCTATGGGGTGAATGGAGCACTTCATCCACATCTAATCAGTGATCGAGAGTTTAGCTAATCTTGTGACCAAATTGCTTACGATGGGGGGCGGCCATGTACATGAAGTAAATGCGAGTGGAGTTGGGATAAACTCCAGGTCGGCTGTCCAAATGAGAGTGAGACAGGCTCTAAAGGGTATATGGAGATGGTCTCCAAGTGAGTCATGTTGCGGGTACCTGGGAGGGGGGTCAATAATATGAGGTGAAAGGGGCCATTTAAGGTGCAAATGTCAGATGGGGCAGGCTGGGTAAATTTAGAGGGTTTCCAGTTTGGGGATACCAAATAGGTAAGGGCAGAGCAAATTTGGAAGCCCTGGCAAAATAGGGGGTGTAAGCAGCAAAGTGGAATGCCTGGCAGAGCTACAGGATGGGATCATCCAACCACTGTGACTGATAGGGCAGCATATGTCCCAGGCAAGGATCCAGGGAATGCTCAGCTTGCCAGCGAGGGGTGGCAGATAGTCCAGTCCGGAATGACGTTGGAAAAAGTACACCAGGGAGACAATGGCGGATTGTTCGTGCAGCTGTCAAACACAGTGTCAGCACAGGTGGATGTGTGTACATTAGATGGGCCAGACCTAACAATGGAGGCCTATGCAAAGACGGGAGCTGTGCTAGATATCAACCTGCAAATTGCATCACTGGTGGTATCTTATGAGGAGGTGTCTGGCTTCGAGAAGCAAGGGAGTATGTTCATGATAGGTAACGCAAATGTAGATTTGAAATGCTATGGAAGCTCATCGAGTGGGAATTTAGTTGAAGAGGGGGCGGATATAATGAGGGGAAGTGTTGAAGTACGCGAATTAGAAGCAATATTAATATTGCAAGAGTTGCATAACTCTCAGGGAGTCTGTGAGTCTCACGAGGCAACAGAGGGGAACCCAAGTGAATTAGTTCATGACTCTTGGGAGGAGGTACCTCTGGAGATGGAGGAGGGAATTGACACTAAAGTACATACACTGAGTATGGGGGTTGATGAGAATACCCAGTCTGGAACCCACCATCGTCGCATCCTCCTTCACCAAGAAAATCAAAGATGGCTCCACCATCATCGCCTCTTCCTACGACTCCTAGGAAGGAGATGCCGCCTCCCACTCCTTGGCCTCGTGTGGTTCAAGAGATTGTTTCTCGTCCACCTTCGCGTGATGTTTCCCTGATGGTGGATGACTGCCACTCTGCAGAAGTCAGCTTAGACGATTCGTTGTGCCCCGAGTCGGTGTTTGATGTGGAGGAGTTTCCTGCTCTTCCTTCCTCTTCCTCTTTGAATCGTCTGTGCGCCTACGCCTGGTAAAATTTCATAATCTGCTGGGACTTCCAAGCCATCAGCTTTGCTCAGCGGGATCTTCTTGCGATGCCTAAGAGTCCTCGCAAGAAAAAGGCCCGACGACATCGTAGAAAGAGGGACGGGATTCCTGTGTCCTCTTCATCTGAATGGGCAGCTCATTTCATGTAATTAAAGAAAAACACTTCTCTGATTTTTTTTCAAAACTGTCATATGCGGATACATACTGTAGACCCGAAGAAAACGAATGCTGCCATCAGTATTAGTGTGGCAAGTGTGTTGTTAGAATCAGGAGCATTTTTAAAACTCCATAACGCACTTTATGCCCCAAACGCATGCCTTAATCTTGTCCCCATGAGTCATTTATCAGAACAAGGTTACAGTCTTCTTTTCGGCCCAACTGGTTACTCCATTACATCATCCAAGGGCACGACCATTGCTGCGCAGGAGGGTGTAGAGGACCCCCGTTCCTTCCTGTAGTATCAAATATCCATTTGGTTTCCCGAACGGAACCCCCCATTACTTTCAATGGCTGTCACTTACAGTGACATTCACAATGCATTGGGCCATCTGTCATCAAAAAAACTCACCGCAGCAGTGTAAAACCATAGCATGCACTGTCTTGAAGTTTTGCCACCGTTAATTGATGACCCACCATGTGTTGCATGTCTTCAGGCACGATCATGCAACGCCCCTCACAACAATGTACAAGGTCAATGGTCAACACATCCTTTACAGCTTCTCACGTGGATACAGTGGAACCAATGCCTACCACTTCTATCCATGAAAACAAATTCTTGTTAGTAGCCATCGATGATTTCTCACGAAAAACCTTTGTTTGTGCTACTCCGACAAAAAGTGAAGTGCCAAAAGCGTTAATGGACTTGATACTAATGCTACAACGCTCTACAGGACAAAATCTGGCGTATATACGTTCCGATAAAGGAGCTAGGTGAGTTCTGTATGAAGCAAGGCATATCTCAACAACTCGCTGTTCCTGAGAATCCCAAGTCAAAAAGTGTTGCTGAGAGAAACGTACGCTCCATTTGCGAGAGAATTCGAGTTCTTCTTGCATCGTCAAAAGTTCCGCACTGATTCTGGTAACCATGATGCGACTACGTCAGTTTTTATTCTGAATTCTTTGCCCAGACGAGGTCAGACTAAGTCCCCTGAAAAGATATGGTCCAAATAGAAACCGACCATCAAATATCGAGCTCCTTTTGGTTGCCTGGTATACTATTATATACCCAAGTCGCACCGATCAAAATTTGACACTCGTGCCAAAAGTGGTGTTTTTATTGGATACTCCACTTCATCTCCTGGGTACCTTATTTATGCACTCAATGAGAGTAAGTTTTTACGAGTATGTACTGTTCGTTTCTTTCCTAAGGTATTTCCAGAGTTCACAGGAAAATCAGATCAATCATCATCTGTTCCTCTGGTATTTCCAATTCCAATGGAACCCCTAGTTTTTGAAGCACCACAGCTTGATGAACCACATATCATTCAGAGCATACCGCCAATCTCACCCACTTTAACATTAGACGAGACAAGAATGCAGGCCCTATCTGATAATGAGGACACGCTAGTGATCACACTTCCATCAGAAACCACATCGATGGATGATGCTCCAGCTTGTTCATCTAAATCACCAGTGAAATCTAAATCACTCCATCCAGAGCAGACGATTGTTTTTTCTACTACACCAATGCTGGGTGCACCATTCTCCTAAAAGTTTACGTGGATGACATCGTGGCAGCAACAACAAATGTCTCCATCCTAACCTCCATCCTGGACAAAGTGAAACAAGAAATCGACCTCGTGGAGTTAGGAGTGGTAAAGCATTTGCTAAGTATGAATGATTCAAGTGAACGGTTCAATTCATCTGTCACAGGCACGTTATATCAAGCAAATCCTGAATGATTATGGCCTTCAAGACATCAAACCAAAGACCATGCCACTAAGCCCACATGTGAACCTTGATGATACAGCGGATTCACAGCCGGTCGATTCTACCAATTAACAATCTCTTCTCGGTTTCTTAATGTATGTAATGACTTGCACGCGGCCGGATATAGCTTTTGCAATCACTAGGCTGTCGACATATGCTAAATCGCCTACACATTTGCATGTGACTGCTCTTAAGGGCGTCGCTTCTTATCTTAAAGACACCTGCGACACATCACTCGTTTTTAACCCATCTACGGGTCCTTTGTGCGCATTCGCTGACGCTAGCTGGTGTGTCACCCCACAGAGTAAAGGATACTCTGGAATTTTGATCAATATGGGGAAAAATACCATATCCTGGTCATCTAAGAAGCAACGTTTAGTCGCCCTGAGCAGCTGCGAAGCCGAAATAATCGCTATAAACGAATGCGTGAAGTCACTGAAATGTCTTTGGGACCTCATAACTAAGTTAGGACGAGAGGAGATTGTTTCTTTCCCCACAATCATTTGTACTGACTCAACTTCTGCCATAGCATGTCTGAGAGCATTAGAATCAAAGTGTAGGACAAGACACATCTTGAGGTTGCATAATTTCATCGCGCGAGAAATTAATCTTCAGAATGTGATTCTTACCTACTGTTCTTCCCCCGACATGCCGCCAGAAGCACTAACTAAACCTTTACCTGCCCCTGCTTTACGCAGATTCCTGGACAATAATGGCCATGAGGAAGTTTTGCAAAATAATGAACAAGAAGGTGTCCATCTCGAATATTTATTAAGAGAAGCTAATGATACTAGCATGCTTAGAATATTTGAAACATTCTTAGAATCCAGGCCCCAGGCATTGTCACTAATTCATGTTATAAAAGTAGAATAAGTAATTATTTATGTTAAATTACTTTATTCATTGGTTTGCTAGCTGCACGAGGGTATTTACAAGTTTATCTTGTTCCTTTAAACTTCTTGATTGCAAAGTTATTTACTTCGCGGGATGAGAGGGGTTCTAAACGCAATATTTTTGTTAAATGACTTTAGCTTGAAAATAACAGAAAGGATTATTTTGGGCTTGTTTCTTACCTTACGTGAAGGCAGTAACTATATTATTCTTACTACATGATATGTATTTTCTATATTTAATATACATTTTTAATTTGGTATAACAAAATGCAAAATATGTGTTCTGTATTTTTTTGCTAAAAAGCAAAATATACTGTGTGCGCACACAATAATAAAAGGAAATGTAAAAAGGCATAAATGTTTCATGGTTTATTGTAAGTTAAATAATTTTTTTTCCGAATTCATTTATGTAATGTCAGTACCTAAACTTCTATCTGTAAAAATGACCGTCATTTTTTTTGTGTTCAAGAGAATTACAGGGGTTTTGTTCGGAAAAACTAAAATTATCCTGTTTTTCTATTCTTTAAGATTTTTTTACTGTTTGCAGACAGTGATGTTAAGTATATATTTTTTTAATTAATGTTAATTAAAAATCTCCACGTGATAGTCAGTGTCTGCAGCAGTTGTCCTTCGCGAATAATTTTCGTGATCACGAGGATGTTGTGTCCGACTATTGTTGATATTCTTTCCGTGGTTACTTTTTTTTTAGTTCAGACACACCACTTCCAGATTCTGGCTTGACCAGTCGTCCTTCCTTCTGGTCCTCCACGTCCTTATTAGCCTGCAGCATGGCGATCAACTTTCGTTTATCATTTTCATTCCAATGCTCTGCAAATTGTTCCCACCCTGCCGTTCGATGTTTAGTTTCTTATTGACTCAAACGGGTAAATTTCTCATTTTCTCGCAGCAGCCATGATTCTCTATCGAGCAGCATTGTTTTGCGGGTTTACCCATAAGGTATTAATGAAATTTGTTTTAATGCTATTTCAACATTAATGCGCAATAAGGTAAGTCATGCTGCACATTTCAATTTTGTATTCCCCATAAATAATTAATTTTATTTCGCAGTCTTTATTTAGACATTAAATGGGAATTTGAAATTTGTTTTCCTTATTCTTTATAAGGAATTCTTTTTTATATTTAAACTCAATTCGCAGAATGTAGCAATTAATAAATCTCGTTACACTGTTTTGCTGAATTTAACGTACATTTAGGTACTTTTTATTTATTCCGAGAAATATTTTCTTTTGTAATTGAGATCACAATGCCTATTCTTTAAATAAATTATATTGTATAGAATATTCTTTTGTACAGAATTTTTTGTATTTTATAAATAAATATCGCAATTTTTAAACCAAAATAAAAGACTTTTAACAAGCCACGTTTATTCTTAAGTTTCGTGGTTTCTTTTAAAGTACCATCCCCTTGAATTCTATTCTATTTTGCTTCCCCCTCCGAACAAAACTACATATAGGCTACATAACCAAAACAAGCTGTAATAATAGAGGTAAATAAAAGGGAACTTGAGGGCTAAAGTTTAATAAAAGTGAAGAAAAAGTGTCAGACTAATACATTAAACTATACCAAACTGCCAGAGAGAAAAAACAGTTTTAACGTTCTGCGAAAGAAGCAGTAAGGGGCAAGTGAATGTAGATCCGAAGGCAGAGTGGCCCCAAATCTGATTCCAATATAAAATATACAATTATGGGAAAGTAACTATTCGTAGATTGACGAGTGGAGTAATTGTATTTAGTATGAACTAAATTTGAAGTACTAGGGATAGTAATGTCCGGTAAGGTATAAAAATTCTTCGTTATGAAAGAACTTAACTGTGTAATCGCAATAATAAAATACTGGGAAACAAAGGTATTACGAAGAATCGAAAGCAGGACTCGAAGAAATCACTTTTGCAACTTCAAGATTATAGTTAAATAAAAAACAGTGGTAAAGCCCCGAAAGATCACACCATAGCAAAAGTTTGACACGATCATCATCAAGGTAATCATCATCATAATCATCATCAAATATATTAAAAACGTTATTCTGTCCGTCATCATTGAATTTCCCTCACTTCTGACCAAGCAACAGGAGCTATCTTGATGAAACAAAGGTGCTCTATAGGTCCATAATCGACAATTAATATGCATTTAATTTTTTAAAAAATGAGTTCAGGTTTGATCAAGATAATCAATTTTTCGCAAAATTCTTCACATTTTTTAAAATTAAAAAGAAGGTTTTTAAGATATCGTAACAAAATAAAAATTGAAATGTAGCTTTTAATTAACTCTATTCATCGAGTTATCAACCAGATTTTTCATTGCAAAATTATAGCCTCTTTTTGAAATTTTTAAGATTAACATATTAATATTTTTAACTTTCTTTGGATCATAATTTAAATTTCATATAAAATTTGGTCTTAAATAAAATTTATTTGAACGTTTAATTTGTTGTGTTTTGTTTTTTGGATAAACAATTAAATAATGACAGTTAATAATTATAATTCATTTCAAAATTTAAATAAATCATTAAAAAAGATTTTAAATTTCGTCTTTCAGTTTAAATAATGTTTTTACAGGGATGTTCGAGTCAGGAAAATATAAGTTGGAAAATTTCAAATGGACACTGCAGAACGGTTAAATTTTGGAATTACAGAATTATTATACCAATTGCAGAATTGGTATAAATAATATGCAATTCTGTTACTTTCTCATGATGAATCTTTTTATAACTTACTTTAATACACGGAGGGTTGATTCAGATAAAATGAGACGACTTTAAACGCCGCGTATGACCTTGACGGAATGTGATTTGCATGACTCGTCCACTATTCATGGAGATTAGCTTTGTATACATTGCTGGTATTATTTGGGACACTTCGTGCTGAAACATGGCTTCCAAAATCACAGCTTTTTGGGAAGGGTATATGTTTGGCCTTTCCGACGCTAACTTCAGTCTTTCGTGCATTGTGGAATTATGCAAACGAAATGGTATTGTGGAATCCAAAACTACTGTGGGTCGAATAATCAAAAAGACCAGAAACAAGCCCCAGCCAACACGTCCAACTCAGATGGTTCGAGAAATCCAGTCTGAAGTGCTGAAAGAAAATCCCTCCACACAGAGAAGTCTAGCCCAAAGGAAAGGTATTTCACAGGCAACAGTCTCCAGAATAATTCCTGACAATCTTGGGCTGGAGTGACGTTATAAAGCGCACGGTCACACAACTGAGTGACTGAACACAACTGAACATTGCCAAGTCATCTGTGGCTTACTACAGGAAGATGGAACAGGAGACGGCCATACGAATTATTCCCTTCTCTCATGTGCTTGTAAAATCTCCTGATGCATCAACGATGGATTTCTGTGGTTTTGGTCTCCTGAAACGACGGCTCGGAAGTCGCCGACCAGGAACCGTTGTTGGGCTATGGAAAGTGTGTTAGCAGGTGTGGAACGAACTTCCCATGGAGTCCCTCAAACTCAGCCTACTTCAGTGGAAATTACGGTGTTGGGCGATAGTCCAACAACGTGGCTCTCACATCGAACACAACTGATGGTGGCACCATGGTATTACACCATCGTAACAGAACTGCAAAGTCGTCTCGATTTATCTGAATCAACCCTTTGTATTTTAAGCATTGAAACCTGAGGATAAAAATAAGATACATGTAATTTTTATATACTAACTTGAAAATCGTAAGCTTTCAAAGCTCGCAGAAGGATGTTTTGTTGAAATAAGTTTACAATTTTAGAAACTGTGCCAAGATGTAGAAATGCTTTAGAAAATGTTTCAGAAAATGGAGAAACTGTTCAAAGAAAAAAAAAATGAACGAAGTGCACAAAATGAAAGAAGAACAGCAGCAAATACAGAAGGACAGCATTTGCATCGCTCGAGACTTACACCATAAGAGGCAAGAGTTTTAAGATAAAATAATAGAAATGCAACAATGCTTATCGGTTTACAATGAAAATAAACAGCAACTGAAATTATCGAAGTATGCATCGAACCATCAAATTTAGGCATAATTTTCAAAACCTTTCATTGATATCTAAAATGAGAACTGCATATCTAGATGATTTCACTGAGTGACTTTTTCAAGTTGGTTCTGGAAATATTTCAAAAAGTGAAAACTTTGATCGTGATTTAATTCCCAATAAAATGATTGTCTCACCTGAGGCTTATGTAATTTCTACAATTCTTGGAGATGATGTACAATTACTCTCATCTGATGATTTACCAAATCGAGTAATCTTATGCTCAACAATATTTATGCTCTCACATTGAACAACGAAATTATCGATCGAATGAAAAAAAGTAATGACTCAGTGGTAGCAGATCTAAATGATCAAATATCTATTCAAGTCACGATAGAAATGCTCAATTCCAGGGCTGGCCCGAACAAAAGCGGGGCCCGTTACAAAATTAACAATTTTTTAATTTTTTCAGTAGTTGGCGCAAAATTAGTCAGTAGCGCGGGGCCTTCAGATGCGCGGGGCCTAGAGCAGTTGCACCGTTCGCACCGCCCTCGGGCCGGTCCTGCTGAATTCAGTGACTCCATCAGGAGTTCCACCACATATCTTTCACATAAAAGTAGGAATGATTGCCATGCTTATAAGAAATTTGATTCCAAAAAAGGTTTATGCAATGGAACTCCATTATAATTATATCATGTCATAGACATTTAATTCCAGCAAAAATTGTAAATGACACAAATAAAAATGAAACTGTTATAATTCCAAAAGTCAATTTGAATTCAAGTGATTTCAGTTTGCGTTCATACTTAGACGACTGTAAGGTCGCATTTTTGAATTTTATTTTAAGTGCGGATATGAAGTCAGATGTGTTAAGTTTCATGTGTGGAACTCGGATGGCCATATAAGGTCATGTTTTCCGTATGTGGCGGTGTCCTCTGACAGCCCCTCCACGATGATAGATGTTATTGAAGACACAAAGGGAAGGGCAGCATTCGAGGTCATTGGATCAGGGTCCTTCAGCTCTGAAATTGGGGGGGATCTCCTTTACCCAGTTTAGTCAGCATTGAATGGACCATGTTGTAGTGGGTATCACCCTTCCCTAATCTAGTAGGCTCTTGGGCGTCACTGAGACTCGTGGAAAGTGGAGCATCTAGGGCCTTCTCCGGTCCTCACCAGGTTGCTGTTGCATTCCAGAGCTCTGACGTTGTTAAAACATCACTTGCGGTCTTTAATTCGATGCTCTATCTCACCTTAGCTGCAATTTGTCGACAGAGGGAGTTCTTTGCTTGCCCTGGTGTTTGTAACATCTCTGTTGAGTCCTTCACTCTATTCAGAGAGAAGACGAGCGCATCTGAACTTATGTCCGCTGCGAACACACTCCGCGCCTTCCTGAGCTGACCAGCCACCCGAGGCCATGGATGTGCGACCACGGCACCTCTTCAGCTCATCAGAACCCGCCCTTCCATTGCAAGGACCATGCAGAAGCAGCCAGCTAGATCACAAACCGGTGATGCAAGTATGCTTTCAGTCCCTTGGCCAAGTATAATCGATGCATTTTTCATGCCTAATAGAGTAGATTAGAACTTAGCATTTGGTCCCTGGAATTTCTTTCTTTCTGGCATGGCCTGCGTGAGAGACTGCAAGATTCATTGGTGACAGGCTGTTAAAAGTAACAGCGGATAGCGCGGTCGATTAACTACTATATGATTCATAAATTAGAGCAGCCACATGTTCCCCTGTTGTGCATTAAGGTAAGTGCGATAATAACTAGTGGCCCGACCCTTACAAGTGTGAGGTGGTACGACAGGACATATGAGGCCTTGCAATTTTGGCGACCTGAGTTGTCGAATCGCGGACCTTCCAACAATGGCAGCAGCCGTCAGGATATTACTTATTACAATTCTTACAAATTTTGGCAACAGCCGATAGGATTGACTACAGGATTTGCCTAAAAGATGTACTCTTGATTCTAACAGAGTAACTGTGGGGACAAAATAGAAAATACAAAAGCAAAAACTTGAAAGTTGGATAAAGGTTATTTTATCTTAAGCCCAATAATGGCTTACAAAGAAAAATATTTTTTTACAATAAATAAATAGACAATTCCAAAAGTCTACAATATAAAAAGGAATGAATTACATGGTCTTACATACAGGGTGGGCAAGAAATAACGTGTTCAGAGCTCGCTAGCGGGAATTCTATTAGGCCAAATGCAGTACATTTTAGTGTATATACTTAGTGGAACATGCAGTTTCGATTTCTGCCAAAACATAGTACCAAAAGTCGCCATAAGAGGCGCTTATTTCAAGAAAACTTAATTGTCAAATGAACAAATACCGTACAAACCAACTTCAGTAACAACAATAAACAATGTTTTATTTTAAATTACAAATGTGTTTCAATATGACTACCGGTGTGCTGTTCCAATAGCTGCATGCGGTACACGACATTTTCTATGGCAGCTCGCAGCATATCTGCATTAATTAGTCTGATATGTAACGTTATTTGATCCTTTAAGATTGAGAGGTCAAGAACATGTGCTTGATACATAAGGCTTTTCAAATATCCCTATATCCAAAAATCACAAGGGTTGAGATCAGGCGACCTGGGTGGCCATACCATGGGAAATGCGCGACTAATTATTCTGTTGTTTGAAAAACGTTCTCGCAAAATCTGCTGCATATGACATCCGATGTGCGCTGGCGCACCATTCTGCATAAAAATGGTAGAATCCAGACAACACTTTTCCTGCAATCGTGGTATCACAAAGTTCTCAAGCATATCGGCATACCTGGCAGAATTGACGGAACAAGTCACCAGTCCACGGGGATGGATTTCTTCAAAAAAGTACAGGCCGATGATGAAAGAAGCAGTAAAGCTGCACCATACCGTTAGTTTTGGTAAATGCATAGGAGTTGGCAGACACACTTCTGGATTTGATGCAGCCCAAATACGGCAGTTGTGGGTATTGATATCACCTTTCAAATAAAAATCACTCCATAAAATTTGTAATGGCCATGCATCATCCACTTGTGTGAGTTTATAGGGATAAAATGTCAATATCTTATGCAATATTTTACTCACCGTCAAATATAGGATATCTGTTTGCGTGCTACTGCGTGTGCACTGCTGGTACCCTGCACAGTAGTCATCTCCTGTTCCACAACAGCATTTGCAAATTCTTCAACGTGTTGCTGCCTGATTCGTTTGCGTCCCCGGACTGGTTGCACTCCTAGAGTTCCGGTAGACTCAAATCGTTCATTCATTTTCCGTAAGTTAGTTATGCTCATCGGTCCTCTTCGTAACGTTTTCAATCGTCGTAATTCACGAAGGGCAGCACTTGCATTGTCGCTCTTTTGATAAAACAACTTGACTAACACCCGGTCAGGCAGAGTATGCGTCATCGTAGGGCCATTCGTTCGTGAATGATGGGAAATCCTCAGCCTTGCCTTTTATTGTCATGATTGCTCTACACGGAAATCGCTTATGCAAATGTATTCATTGTTTTCTTGAAATAAGCGCCCTCTATGGCGATTTTTGGTACTATTTTTTATTTGCATAAATCGAAACTGCATGTTTCACTAAGTATATACACCAAAATGTTGTGTATTTGGCCTAATAGTATTCCTGCTAGCGAGCTCTGAACACCTCACGTTATTTCTTGCCCACCTGGTATATGTTTAAAGGTTCACAATACATGAACCTCTCCAAAGATGCCACCTCTTACTCACGTAATCTTATTTTAAATGTACACTTGATGTTGTTGCAATTCCCTTTATTCTCTTGATGTTTGAAGAAAAACTTGGCCATTTATCAGTTCGTTTAGTCTAGCGGTCGCCGATTCTTCCAATTACCATTTACTCAATACAGCACGGAGCTAAAGTATTGCTTTCTCTGTCGTCTTTCCACTCTTTCCCAATACACTGCTAACTCACCATTTTCTCCAGGTACTGATCATTTTTAAAGATTTTCAGGAAATTGTTAAGTACTAAGAACTCTCTTTTCTAAGAAAAGCCTGAATAAAAGGAATTCTATGTATTGTTACAAATTGAAACTTATCTATATTGCACAAATTTTTCCTTGCATTCTTGGTCATGGGATACATATTATTGATTCTTGCACAGCGTTGGAGCATTGTGGATTGACACCATTCTTAGAAAATAGAGTCCTTAATACTTAACATTTTTTAAAACTCTTTAAAAATGATCAATAACTGGAGATAATGGAGAGTTACCAGATTATTGAGAAAGAGTGAAAAGACGAGTGAGGAAGCACTACTTAAGCTCCGTGCTGTACTGAGCAAATGGTACGCAAGTAAATAGAAGAATGAGCGACCACTAGACTACACAAAGTGATGAATGGCCAAGTTTTAATTTAAGACATCGAGAGAAGAAAGGTAATTGCTACAACATCAACTGTACTTCTAAAGTATGATTACGTGAGTAAGAAATTATTTAGACTAGCAGTGGCATCCTTGGAGAGGTCCACTGTCACGGAATTTTAATGATTCCGATGACATGGTCGATTGTTTTCGCTCTAGAATATTTTACAATTCGGAGCGAAAACGAAATCGACGTCGTCATCGTCATCGACGGGATCACGAGGCATCAACCAATGGGGAAGGAGCGAGGCTCTCGACGGGGATCTCGAGGCGAGAGCAGAGACAGAGTCCAGGAAGGAGTTTGGCGTCGACCGACGAACGTCGGAGGAGAGAGAAGCTCCTGGCCACGAACGACGGAGGTCTTCGAGACGGTCTGGCGTGCATTTCGCCGGAGGAGAGCGCTCGTCCTCAAGTCTTGACAACGGAGACGTCTACGGAGGCGGCGAGTGCCTCGTTGCGTGATTCCTGGCTGTGCGGAGAAGCTTCGTTGGCGGAGAATGCTTGCGTAGCAAATTGCGAGTCTCCGCAGCTTAAAAAGTGTTCTACGACGCCGTTGGACGTGCTGCCTCGTGAGCCGTGTGTTACGGTCGCCTACCAGGGATACTTCTTGGTGAGTGTATCTTTTTCGGTAGGCCGTGCGGCCGATATGGTCAGAAAATCCTTCCCTGAATTAAATCGCCGTGACTTGCATTTTAATACGCAGGTGTGTGGTTTTTGGCCCGGAGGCATGCAGGCCTACTTCTGGAGCGATTTCGGCTTTGCCGTCATAAAATGCTGAGTGAGGTGCGTCCTACCTGTTGTGAATTATCGTATTGTGCTTAATTTCTTGTAATCTTTTCTAGTTATAAGACTTTCTTCTTAATAGACTTCCCCGGACTTGGAACTTTACCGTTTGAGACTTTTAGATAAAATTTATTTATCTAATTTATATTCTCGCTAATTGGAACGTTTTAATTCGCGAGTGCACCGTTTCGAGCTTTCGTTAGCTCTTGTGTTCACTACGAAGTTTGTATGAACTGTCTACTGAAAATTGGTGCATTTGCTTATTGAATTTCAATATACACGTTTATATTTAAGCCTTTGTATGCCGTAATGTTTATTAAATGTTTTACTCGTTAGCTGAGAGGTTCGTCCTTAGGTAATTATTTTTAAGGCCGACCCAGTTAACTTGCTGCCTTACTATTTAGCTTATATCTAGTGTTTTAGTTTTAAGCTAATTAACTTTTTGGCTATTAGGCTTTTGTTCTTAGCTTTAGCAGCTCAGCTGCTTAATTTTTCTGTATAGTAGTATTCCTTTCGAAGTCATTTATACTTGTAGCTTTGTGTGCTTTTGTTTAGCTCTTAAGCTTTGTTTTAGGTTAACTGACTGAATTATAATTGTAAAGGCTTACGTTAGAACCTTTGATGTAATTTGCTTTTAGGTGAATGTGGTAATTCCAGTTTTGCTCTTTTAGACATTTAATGGTCGTATTCATTTTTTTAGCTTGTAAGCTTTAGTTAGGTTACCAGCTGTAGTTTAATGTAACGGCTTACGTTTAAGCCCATGATGTAATTTACCACTAGGTTAAGTGTATTGGTTTATTTTGCAAGCTTATTCTTTAAGCTTAGGTTATTTCGCACTGAGGTGCAGGTAAAGTTAACCTATTTTTTTTATTTAAGTTAATCCATTATTTAACGGCATTTTTGTGATCCGATTTTCATAATTTTATTTAAGCAAGGAGGTGCCCTTTTGACTCCTCATTGCTTTGGCAACTTTACGTTATTTATAATAAACTTTATACTTTTATTTACTCAATTCTTGTGTGCTGTTGCATGATATTCTTTATTTCCACTGCGCTACTCCTAACTTAGCTATTCATACATGTGACATCCATCCATTGTAAACCTTTAAACAAAAAGTTTTATCGAATTTTCATTAAGAATTTTTAGTGTATTAATTCTAAGCGTTTTCATCTGTTTATTCTAAAGATTTTTAAATTTTAATCCAAAAAAAGTCCTGATAATGCGCGGACTGTGTATATTTTGGAAACTGAGATGCTGATAATGCGATGACTGAACATTCGTTTCCAAGAATTATTGATAATGAACATAAATTGTCGATGCAGTGACAGAACATTAATAAGGCAGCGTCTATTGATGAGGCAAAGGAGTCATGCGTGTCTCTCTTGAGCTACCTATCAAACTTCCAGACAACTAGCAAAAATTTATGTGTCTGTAAAAGAAAGAACGAATATTGGTAAGAGAAACTCTGCAACTAAAACTGAAAAAGTTATATGGGCATTCGAAACATCCGAACAACGGGAATTTCAAAAGGAGCAAGAAGGTATAAGAGCTTCTACGTCAAGGGCAAGAAAAACTGGAGTCTAAAGTACCTAGTGATGCTCTGCAGTGGTGAGGCAAGTAAAGAAGAGTTAATTTAGAGGCCGTGTATATCACGTAGACACCTGTTTTTCGTATTTTTCGTAGAATGGATAGTCCGTATGCTCTGTATTATATTGATTGCATTAGAGATTTTTAAAAATTTTGCTGAGTTGACACAAAAGTTCCAAGCCAAACATTTGTTCATTTCCTATATATTTGCTTCACTGCGAGGCAGCTATCTCTATGCTTACGTTGAACGTCTCCATACTCGAAACTCAGGCACGCTGGTGGTTCTCTCGTTCCAGCACATCGTTCTCTAGAAATTCCAATCACAGGTTTTCCTGGCGCATTTAAGAACATGTTACTTTCTTTAAGACACCGTTTCCAAGTTTTTTCTAGTCCTGTTTCCGAATTCACTCTCCTGTATTCACGTGGCTTCTCATCCTTTTCTCGCCGAGATAACGACTGCTGACATTGGCCCATCTTACATCGTTGGCGATGAGAATTACGTCGGTTCCCTTTTCACGCCTTTGTTGTTATTCAGATTCCGTGAAAATTAGTAAAAGTTCTGAAGAACTGGAAAATGTGAAACTAAGATTGCGAAACGAATTGATGGTGTGCCCATTTGGTGCCACCGTTCCACATTTGACTGCTCCAAATTTCATTGCAATTGTTTACATTTCGATACTGACAGCGGCATTTGTTCAAATCTAAGTTGGTCAATAAAGAAAAAAGATCACGGGTAGCTTTTGAAAACATGTCACAATTTTCTTGGATATATAAGGGCTGCAAAATACAAAGAGCTGGTACAAGAACTTCTTTCTTCATATCAAGAACTCAAATGCAACATGTCATTAAAATTACACTTTTTGCATTCGCATTTAGATTTTTTCCCCAGAAAAACTTGGTGCCGTGTCTGATGAGCATGGTGAGAGGTTTTACCAAGATATTGCGCACACTGAAAAAAGATATAATGGCAAGTGGTCCCCAGCAATGTTATCTGATTTCTGCTGGGAAATCAATCCTGAAATAACAGATAAAACTTATAAAAGAAAGCGATCTACCAAATACTTATTTTTTATGTTATATTAGTATTTTAATTTATAAGGATTTTAATTTATATCATAGAAGTCATATCATGCGTAAGAGTTTTGTACTTTTTTCATACTAAATACATATTTAATATGTCAATATTAGTATTTTATTTAAATAAGAATTTCTCGAAAACTAGACGTGATAGAATCAATCTGTAAACAGCTTTGGATTCAACAAACTAAACTCAATTAAAATTACATATTAAAGTTCTTGCTTCCGACTTTTTTTGTCGACTAGTATTATAAGGGACTTGGGGAACATTTCTCTGGCTTTTTTGGCAAACATTTCAGCTGTATAATTCGCTATGTAAGAGGGGGGGATTGTAATGGAAACCAATGACAATTCCGGACGATATTTGGGGTCTTTTCTTGCGAATAGCATTGTGTACATCACGCTGAAGCAATTTGCTGTAATACTGGTAATTGTCAAACGTTTATGAAAGATGGCTTGCTCAATGGGTGCAATTTTTCTACCGAAACTGCAAACTAAGCATTGCATTCTTTACCATCTCTCGTCCTCTGCCAAATTGATTACACCGATCGTACACTCGTGCCCACTACATCGTTTCCCCCCCCCCCCCCATATTGCGCTTGCCGTTTTCCCAAAATTTTAGCAGCATTAGCATACTCCTCCACAAGAAATTTAATTACACAAAGCTGTTCCATAAATATAAAAACACTGCTTGCTGTCATGTTTGCTGCAGCTACTGCACATGCATCAATTACGTCATGTCAAACACTGGATTCTCAAAACGGATTACATAACGTTCCCTGAAATGTGTAATGCGCTGAAATTATTTCCCCATTATACGTATATCGACATAAGTCTGGGACAACCTTGAATGACTGGGTTACAAGCTGGGACCATACCTAAAGCAATGACAAAATAAATAAACTTTCCATATTACAATTTGGCCTGCTCTGAATATTTGACAATAATATGCGCATTTTCATATTCGCATATATGGGTTGGCAATGCTAAGATATTACATGTAACATGTCAAAAAACATATAATGATGTGTCATGAACGAATATAACGTAATATTAATGCAATTCAAAATTGGGCCAATGGTAGGTTTAGTAACGGTACCATTATGGTAAAATTTGAAATTTCAATGCTCAGCTATCTCAAATAAAACGCAATGCACACGAAAAATAGTTGATAGCACCTATTTGTTGCTAGAATTTGGTTTAAGTTACACAGGCCCAACAATTTATTCCATTTCTGCCTCTGCGAGCATTGACAGTCCCTTTTCTAAGCCAGTTTGGTATCCTTCTTTACCCCCATTAGACTCGCCCTTAAATGACAATATGTATATGCTTCTTTCTGTCACATGAACTGAAACTTGCTTTAAAAAAACTCACACACATGCATCTCGTCACTGGCCTGGTCTCGTAAATATACTATTGCATTTATTTTATTAAAAATTGATTAGGAATTTGTATTTTATTCCGTGTAGCTAGCGTTTTTGTATTCTAATTTTATTGCGAAACATTTAACTTCTTCAGCGCTCTCCAGTTCAGTTGATTTCATTTTCCTTCCATTACACAAATTTCCTCTCCAACTTCTTTGAACAAAAACATTTCGTACTCTTGTTTTATAAACAGTATCCTCTGCACGAGGCACTTTTATTTCTGTGTCTTAATTTTACTTGTTCTCTAGTACAAGAGTCAGTTAAGGTTGAACTAGACTTTCGAGCATATATAATTAATAAATAACTCTAGCATATTACAATTCTTTACAGCAGCAAACATTGTAGCAAGCTGTGAGACAGAGGTTTATAATCAAACTTTTTGTGAAGGTAAATGTTAAACTCAGTGAGATTTTGAGAAGATTTAAAGCACAGTATGAGGAAAACCGATATCATGGGCAAAAATATACGACTGTTGTAATCAGTTTGGCGATGGACGAAAGGTGGTGAATAATACAATGCACGGACACGTTTGTCCGACTGCAGTCACAATATCGCACACGTGAACATACAACCTAGAGTTACATTAACCTGCTTCAGGGTGTTATACACAACGCCATTCGTTAGAAAAAATAGGATATTGTCCGAAAATATCATTCTTCTCCATTACAAAGCCTGGTCTCACACATCAAGTCTTGCCAAAAATGGGCTGGGAAGTAGAGCCCCTTACCTCTTACAGTCCGACTCTGATCACAGTGACCGACGGCTTGGGCAGCTGAAGTTACAGACAAATGAAACGCTACAGAAAACTGTTCTGCTTTGGCCACAACACTGCCCAATTCTTTTAATGCCAATGTATCAGGCAATTGCCAAAACGATTGCGACACCGCTTGAGTGAACGTTGGGAAAACTGAAGAACTGATCTTGTAAGCAAAGCTTGAAAGGCCCTCGTGAGAGAGGCTTTTTTCTTTTACCCTGAATGCAGAGGACTGAGTTCCAGGTCAAAAGTAAGTCACATTGATGGTCCTTTTAACTCTGTGTATTCATTAGTTACGAAATCCAACACTAGAGACTTGGTATTATGTGCAAGCAATCTGCTTTATAACGAACAAGTAATATTTTGCACCTCATAATTTTTTAGTTTTCTGCTAGCTCGGTAACCGAGAGGGTTCAGGTACAGGTCTTTCCGCTCTCGACACCAGCGAGTCACGGATTTGAATCCCGCTAAGGGCATGGGTGTTTGTGTTTGTTCCGTTCAAAATCGTTCTTATATCATCATTGGGGATACTGCAATAGAACTGAGGTCCTAGTGCTTGGTTCTTTGACAACCACCCCTTTAAAATTCATTGCTCTTTTATAGTTTTCTAATCAGTGACTTAAGGTTATACCGAAAAATGTTGGGTGACATAATAAACCCAATACATACATTCAAACAACAATGAAATCGATGATAGATTTTCCAGATTATGGAGTCCACCAGGTTCAGAATCTGCTTCTAGATGCTTGAAATAAGTTCTGGTTCCTACTTACAAACTTTAACTCTAGCTCTGCCATCAGTTCTGGTTTGGACTACGATTTTCATTCTTCTTATCTTATCAGCTATGTTATGGCACAACGTCATAGTATCCAGTGCAGCAATTCGCAATTAAGTACACAAAGCAAAATAGTGCCCATGCTTTAGGAAACTATGTAATGTACAAGGTTGTCGATTTACCAACAATCTTGCCCATACAAAAGTCCAACAGTCGATAATCGAGTCGATAGCGTGTAATCTTGTATCTACGACTATCCTTATCCTAGTGTAACAAGACCTGGTTTCTTCCTATGTCATAGAGGCCCGTGGAATATCAGAACGAAAAGTGGTTCCACAATGTTAGTCTGGTACTAGGCCGAGTCATTAATTTCTACTTGTTATGATGAAACTTTGCTCTTCATTTTTAGTTCTAGCAAAATCCCCGGGATGATAATCCTAACTCTTTTAATTAAACTTTCCTTGCAGCATTGCCTGAAAAAATCTCCGCGGTCTTGGGCCCTTTTTTTCTTGGAATTTTCTTGTTGCAATTGATAAATTCGATAGATGGATAAGGTCTTAAAACTCTCTCCAGAAACTTGTCCAATGCAGACATATAGTATCAGCTCTTTGGTGCTCACTCATTAATAATTGTTGTCAGCCCACGTTAAATACCATGCTATTCATTGGATATGATTTTTTTATTCCTATGGATTAACAACAATCCTGAGTGCGCTCAGCATCTGCTTATTGCAACAGTCCCCTGAGGACCACATGTTTTTCTTTCATAAAAATAAATTTTGTTTCGCTGATCATCCCTTTCAGTAGTTTTCAAGCTAATTTGGTGTATTTAAAATAATACACCCAAATTTATACCCACTACTAATTTGGGGAAGTGGATGCCCCCTTACCCTAGGTTAGGGGTTTGGGTGCTTCAGGGGCTCTGAGATATGCTGGTTGTAGCACTGATACTTTGGGGTCATCCTTACCAGAAAGGTTATGGTTGAGAAATGAGACGAAGAGTATCCAAACAAACATATCTCATGATGTCTACAAATGACAGATTTCATACTGTATCGGATGTGGCGCAGGTTAAAGTCATCCATGTTCGGGAGTTAGGCAGAGGCTCTCGTTCGAAAAATGGTCGACAGACTCCCGGCTGTTATCTCGGAGCCTCCAAGAAGCCCCAACAGTGCACTCGCTAAGTGCTTAGGGAAACAGTCGGGGGCAGCGCATGCCTTTACCCGGAGAAACAGGTAAAGCGACAACGGGACCGGATGCTGTCAATCAGCACTACTACTCAGGTGTCGACCCTAACATGACTGCCCAGGCAGGAGTGGGGATACTCAAAAGTCCCTGGCTGGCAGATTATATTGCAAATTAGACCCCCTTAAGTGGAAGACTGTGTCTCTTGAGGCTTCAGATAGGGAAAACGTCTCTCTCTCTCTCTATTCGTTGTATATGCTCCGAATGCAGTCAGAGAGTACCCAGTCTTTCTAGATAGCATTGATCTTGCTTTTAGTAGGAGAGGGAGTGCAGATTCTGTCATCCTGGTGGTCGACTTCAATACACATGTACGGGCTCATGACCAAACGTGGAAAGGCGTGATTGGGAGGAATGCTGACCCCAATTTAAATGCAAATATGAGGTGCATGTTGGATCTCTGTTTCAACAATGGACTTTCCATCTCAAACACCTTCTTCTAGAGCAGGGATAACCATAAGTCTACCTGATACAGGGATGCAATGGATCAGAAATCACTGATTGATTTTGTAATCGTATCAGCTGATTTATTCCGATCAGTGTTGGATACTCATGTAAAAAGAGGAGCAGAACAATCAACTGATTACCACCTTGTTGTCTCCGTTTTACGGTTCTCTGAATCCATGCCAACCAAGCGAAATACTAGGTCCAGACAGAGTTGGTGCATCAAATGGGAGGCATTGGAGGATAGAGCTGTGAGGAAGACCTTTGCAGATAACATATCTTCAAGTTTCAAAAAACTACCCAGTGATCTTGGTACTGTTGAAGAGAAGTGGCAGTTGTTTAAAACTGCTGTGATTACTTCGGCTGCATTGTGCTGAGGTCGTAAGCGACTGAGTGTGGCAAACGGCAGTGAGAAAAGGACTGCATGGTGGAATAGCGAAGTCCAAGTAGCTGTCAAAGCAAAAAGGAAGCCTATTTGCTATGGCTTACAAATCAGTCACCTTCGAGTCGAATGCGGTACACTGAGGCGCAAAAATCAGCAGCAAAGACTGTATCAACAGCTAAAGCCAAAGCCTGGGGGAGAAATTGGAGGCAGACTATGGTTCGGCAAACAAGGTATTCTGGCAGAGCGTGAGCCGCCTCCGTGGAAAGAAGCCTTATTCATCCCAAACTATTAAGAGTTCAGATGGGAGGCTTCTGAAAACGGAGGAGAGCGTGTTGCATTAGGGGAAGGAATACCTTGAACCTCTTCTTAATCCGGTGACAGCAACAACTGAGGCTTATGAGGCGCACCTTGGTGCATAGAATAGTCATAGTAGTATCACCAAAGCAGAAGTCAGATGGGCAATTAAATCCCTGAAGACTGGCAAAGCTGTAGGTGATGATGAATTCCAGTCTGAGATGTTAAAGGAATTAAATCAGGATAGTATCCTGTGGCTGACTCACAAGTGTCAGGTTGTTTGGATCTCTCGGCAGGCCCCTAAGCAATGAAAGACAGGAATTGAGATCCCTATCTTCAAAAAGGGAGATCAGAGAGATTGCAACAACAATCGAGGCATATCTTTGCTCAGCATTTCTGGGAAAGTCTAAGATAAGTGCCTGGAGAAGAGAATTCGGGAAATAGTCGACTCCAAACTGTCGAAGGAGCAGTGTGGTTTCCGACCTAGCCAAAGCACGCCGGATCACGTCTTTGCTCTGAGGCAATTACTTGAGTAATCCTGGGAGTATGCAAAATATGTCTACGCTTGCTTTGTAGATCTCAAAAAAGCATATGACAGAGTTCTTCGGGAGAAGCTCTGTAAAGTGTTGCAAGAGTATGAATCGGATGGGCAATTACTGGTTGCTATCATGTCTCTGTACAAAAGCTCTGAGATGTGTGTCCGGATAAATGGCATTAAGTCAAGACTGTTCACCGTGGGTGTTGGACTCTGCCAAAGACTGTCACCCCTCTACTTCATTATCTTTATGGACTAGATAGACAGGGGCAGCCAAAGCGATGAGCCTATTTGTGTGGGCGATTGCCTGGTGGAGAGGTTACTTTTTGCTGACGACCTTTTCCTCCTTTTTCCTCGTACGAACCTTCAGCATGCACTAGACTAGTTTTTAACCACATGTTAAGAAGCTGTGATGAAGATCAGTGTGGCTAAGATTGAGTTTCTGGTCCTTTCAGGACAGCCTGCTCAGTGCACTCTCCATGTTAGGGGAGCCCCATTGAGACAGGTGGAGAAGTTCACTTACCTCAGGAATGCATTCACGAGTGATAGGTGGCAGGAAAAAGAATTGGATGCTCGGATCGGGCAGCAAGCTGTATCAGACGTGAACTGTGGCGAACCATAGTAACAAAACGCGAGCTGGGTAACAAATCCAAGATCTTTATCTTCAAATCTATCTTTGTCCCCATTCTAACCTTTGGTTATGAGGCTTGGGTAATGACCGAAAGAGTGCAATTGCGGGCAAAAGCGGCCGAAATGAGATTTCTGAGAAGTGTGGCAAGTGTTACTCTATTAGATAGAGTGCACAGCAGCACAATATGGGAGTCTTTAGGCGTTTAGCCGCTACTTCTCCTTATTGAGGGATCTCAGTTCCGCTGGTATGGCCACATGATACGAATGCCACAACTGATGTAGAATTATCAAAAATACCGAATAAGGCAGATAGATTTGTAGTAATTAATAATATCAAACTAAATAAGGACGTAGGCTGCACTGAACTAAGAAATGATAATTCGGCAAAAAGGAGAATTTTCCAAGAATATGTTAGATGATAGGAGTAATTTGAGTAATTTGAGATGAATACAAGAGGATGCCTTGGAACAAGGAAGGAAAGTTCGAGACGGCAGTCCTTCGCACTGGCAGTAACTCATGCGATGGAAATGATGGATGAATTTTTATCTGAGATGGTAAGTCGTATTCCAGCAGAAAATAAAAGTTACGATTGCTAAAGATAATTTTAGAATTAAGGGTGTCTTTAATCCTCGTGTTAAAGAGGTGTTCTGTGAGAGAGGAAATCAAAAGGAATTTGAAATCTTTAAAAATTCATAACAAGGGTCTGTTAACAGTAACACAGGTTGGGATTCCGAGATGTTTTGAGTAAATTACACAAATTATAAATATCGATAGACGTTTATCAAATTATTTTAGATATAGCAGTAAATTAAATAATTGCTTCTTAACAAGGCAACTTAGCCAATTAGAAAAAGTTGTCAAGAGGATTCAAAGCTCCAGATGAGAGAGAAAACTTGTTTATGATGTTATTGCATTTGTTTCAGAAAAGGGAAACCCCATCTGTCGGGCAGGTATTAAATCTGGAAAATTGTTCGACCATAAGTGGCCTGAGCTCCGATAGGGAATCAAACGAACACTATCTTAAGGAAACTATCTTAACAGGGAATGCGAAGGCAGGAGAGGCTGCAATAGATAGCAGTAATACGCGATTATATCAACCCAATCAATAAATGGTAGGTAAGCCTGACAATAAGAAATCGGGTAGGAAGGTGCAGTATAGTGTAAATAGGCTAAAAGGTTTAATAAGTCAGCAGAATGATAGTGAAAGTAATTCAGAGAATATAAGTAAGTTAACCAGTATTCTTGGGAGGGAACATGAGCACGAAACTTTATCGAGAGAAGTAACAAAGGAAAACGAGGGTCATATAGAGTTTAAAATTGGTTATGAGGAAAGAGTTAAGCTAAGTAAACAGCAAGAGGCTAACATGAGTAACTTGATTAAAACAGTAGAAAGGCAAAAAATCGGTATAAATAAAATGCTAGCCACAGTTAGGATTTTACAAGTCAAAATAGAAAGCTTGGAAGAAGAGGTTAAGAAAATAGTAAAACTCAAGGCTACCTTCACGGGGAGAAATATCAGTAAGAATGCTACTAGCAGGGATATTAATGTACAGGTATTGGACATTGAAACTGAAACACCTTCGCAAATAGCACTGGATACCCCCAGGGCTGAATAGAACCTTCTGCTAGGTAAATTAATAGTATGCATATCAATGAAGCACGTGTCAGAGTTCTTGGTAGTCACTCCAGTAGAAAAGTTCGATAGTAAGCTTCAAATTGTCTGTGCAGAGCGCTATAATGGGAGACATATCCGACTTCAAAAGAGGGCAGATTGTTGGGGCGCGCCTAGCAGGTGCATCTGTGTCCAAAACTGCCACACTTTGTGATGTCTCATGTGCTACAGTATCCAGGGTGATGTGTGCATATGAACAGGAAGGACGAACCACGTCCAGGAGGAGCAACTGCAGGGGAAAACGGAAGTTGTCGGAAAGAGACGTCAGGACATTGACCAGGATTGTTGTACGAAAGCGGAAAACCACCGCAGCAGAAACCACCGCAGCAGAAATCACCGCAGAAATGAATACACACCTCCAGGAACCTGTGCGCACGAAGACAATCCGTCGTTACCTGCATAAATCCAACATCCATGGCAGGGTTGCTATACCGAAGCCTTTCATCAGTAGTATAAATGCCCCCAAGCGGGTTCAGTGGTGCCGGACGCATAAAACCTGGACGTTGGATGACCTCAAACGCGTCATATTCTCGGATGAGTCCAGCTACACTGTCTTCCAAACAACAGGGAGGGTATTCGTCTGGAGGAGCCCCTCTGATGCCTACAACCCAGACTGCTTGGCACCCACAGTCAAACACGGAGATGGATCAGTAATGGTTTGGGGTGCAATATCATGGTACACATTGGGTCCACTAATTGTTCTCGGGGGACGTGTCACTGCCAAGGACTATAAGACCATTTTGGAGGACCATTTACACCCTATGGTTCAAACACTCTTCCCAGACGGTGGTGCAGTGTTCCAGGATGATAAATGCCCCATTCATACTGCAAAAATTGTCGCAGAGTGGTTTGATGAGCATGACAATGAGCTTCAGCATCTGCCGTGGGCCGGATCTCAATCGCCGGATCTCAACATTATCGAGCCTGTGTGGGGTATCTTAGAGGATCGAGTGAGGAAACATTTCTCCCCACCGCGTACACGTGCTTAACTTGCAACTGTGCTTCAAGAGGAATGGCTACAAATTCCTTTGCAAACTGTGCAGGACCTCTACAGATCCTTCCCAAGACGTGTTGCTGCTGTGCTGGCTGCCCACGGTGCCCCAACACCTTATTAAATAAAGATTTTGGATTTCTACCAGGTGTTTCAGTTTCAATGTCCAATACCTGTATATGTTTCTAATAACTTTAGAAAAAAAAAAAGATGCATAAGAGAAAGGAGTGTGTTCCCCTTTTACCGACCACTGCAGATCTTATACCATAACAAAGTTACTATCGCTGCGTTCAGATAAGTTGTTGAATATTATAATTATTTTTTTATTATTGTCGTGAGCTGTTACACAGTGTGTCAAAAGATGGCATCAAAGTTATACTTGTGCAACGCTGTAACCAGCACGTACGTATATGTCATAAATGAATCACTTTAACGAGGTGGAAAACCATTGAAACTAACGGTGCAGTTCATACGAACCTCAAACAAACCTACTTCACTTACTCAGTCTGAAAAATCACAAAGACTTTTTAGTACGAATGTTTACCATTGCAGCTGCCGCATTGATGCCACCCAATACCTTCAAAGTTATACATGCTAAACGCGGTAACCAACGCGTACACATTTGTCGTAAAGGCAACACTGTATGTTTGCTATGTTAATGACACTAAATTTAGCATTGATAAATGAGACAGTTGTTCTAAAGCAAATCTTGCTCCGCCATGTTTTTATTCAGCCACACCTAGTTTCTCTAAAACCCGGTAAAACAAAGACTACAAGGGTAAAATCAAAACCAGGAAGAGAAAGTGAAAAAGCAGCAAAAATTCAAAACTGAAACTTACATGTCAAAACTGAAACTGACACCAAACATCCCGCCCACCTTGAAATAATTAATTTCAAATGATTTGAAAAACAAGAAAATAATTGATATCATTATGTTTACGTTAAATATTCTTTACGAAATCGCTAGAGACTACCAGGATAAACAACAAGAAAAAACAAAATTAATAAATGGGTAACAAACACAGTTTAACAATTAGATGGACTATATCCAACCTTAGTTTGCACAGAACACAATCTCACTACACCGTCCTTGCCTGGATGACTTTCTACAATGCGTCCAAGTATCTATGAAAGTGGTGGAAGATGATCCTCCTTCAACAGAACTAACTGTCCAATAGTCATATTTGGATGAAGTGTTTGGCAAAAAGACTGTTGGATTTGTTGGATGACTTGCCATCGTGAAAGTCTATTTTGCCATCGTGAAAGTGGAGAAGGTTTGGGTCTGGAAGATTCACCAGGGCCTCTCCGATGAGAAAATTGCCAGGTGTAAGAGCAGAAATGCCATTCTACGTGTTTCTTAATTAGTTCGTTGGTTATTAGTTCTTTGTGAGTGTCACTGTACACAAGCTTGTAAAGCTCCTTAAGTGCATTGTTAGCACCAAGAAAACTGGTTCCGTTATCGCTGTAAATGTCTTTACATTGTCCACGTCTGGCCATAAATCTACGAAGTGCTGCAATGAATGCCTCTGTTGTCAGATCACTAACCAACTCATTGCCAACTGCCTTCATAGAAAAATATACAAATAATGCCATGTAATCTTTCTGCCTCTTCCCTTAGCTTCCTTGATGGTAAACGAGCCACCATAATGAATGCCAACCTTCATAAATGCTCTATTCTGCTGAACACGAGAACATGGAAGATCTACCATGTATTGTTTGGATGCAGATGCTCTAGCACGAAAACACTTGATGCATTTATAAGTGTAGAACAGTGTTTCGTCCATTAATCACCCTGAATATTTGACGAAGATTTGCTAACAAAAGTTATGTTTCAGAATTTAACAACCTTTCATCATAAGATTCAATTACTAGTTGGGTCAAGCGATGTCGCTTTGGCAGTAACATTGGGTGCTTCTGTTTGTAGGATAAATCTGAGTTAATCAATCTGCCGCCCACCCTGATGATACCGTTTGAGTCCATAAAAGGGCTAAGGGACATACATTCATGCTTACTTGTTGATCCTTTTTGTAAGATCTTGATCAGTCCAGAAAAGGCTTGCTTCTGAACAAGTCTCACCAATGTATTGGGTGCAACATCTGTTTCTTGGGGAGAAAGTATTCCTTTCCGGCGTTCAGGCCCAGGAAGGCGCGTGTTTGGAGAAAACGTTGTATAAGAGCTGTTATTTTTTGTACTCTCTGCAGTGTTGAATATCGATTTTACAATTCATTATACATGCTGACAGCTAGGAGTGTTGTGATACGTTTCCTTTCCTCATCTTGTGTATCTGGTACTTTAAGAATTGCAGGCCAGTGAGACCTTTCTCTTAGGATGAATTCTGGTCCATACTACCACTTATCTGCATAAAGCAACTGAGTTGGAAAACCTCCTCTAGATGACAAATCTGGTGGGTTACTCTGTGTGGGTACATAATGCCACTGCTCTGGAAAAGTGGCTTCTTGGATCTCTGCAAACCTTCTGGCAACAAATGACTTCCAACGAGATGGATGATCATTAAGCCATGCAAGCACATCCTTTGAGTCACTCCAGAAGAATACCTGCCAATTCAAAGATAATAAACAATCTTTCACTCTTTTGTAGAGCTTACATAATAGTGCTGCAGCACACAATTCCAATCTGGGCAATGAAATTTGCTTTATCGGAGCAACCCTTGTTTTAGCACATAATAAATTATTAGTCACCTCTCCATTTAGATCTGTTGATCTCACGTTAAGAACTGCACCATATGCTACTTCAGATGCGTCGCAAAATCCATGTAACTGTAATTCCTTGTTTCGATCAATAACAAATCTTGGAATCTGAATTTTCTGTACTGATGGTAAATCATTTTTAAATTGTTTCCACTTGTTTCAATTGTTGCGTATGTTGACAGGTATTTCTTGGTCCCAATCAACGCCTAACAACCACAATCTCTGTATTATGATTTTTGCTCGAATGACAACAGGAGATTACCAACCAAGTGGATCATATAAACGTGAAATCTCCGCGAGGATGCTCCTCTTTGTCTCTTCTTTCTTGTCTAATGTACAAACATGATGCATAAAGGTGACACTTTTGGTGTTCCATACTAAACCCAATGTCTTGACTCAATTTTCAAACGTAAACTGTGTCAAGGAATGATATTCGCATAACTCTGGTGATAAATGCTCTAATACTTGTGGCTTATTTGTTGACCACTTCCTTATATTGTAACATCCACGCTGAAGTAACTGAATAAGTACGCTGCACAAATGTTTGCATCGTTGATGGTATCTGCTCCTGTCAGGAGATCATCAACAAAAAAATCTTTCATGACTACATTTTCCGCTTGGGGGAACTCCTGAGCTTCATCCTTAGCGAGCTGTTGTAATGCTCTTACCGAAAGAAAAGGCCCACATGCTGTCCCATACGTTACTGTGTTTAACTGAGAGATTTTGATTGGAAGTGATGGATGGCGACGCCAAAGTATATGTTGATAATGACGATCCTCAGGCTTGATCAATATCTGCCGAAACATTTTTTCTATATCAGCACACGTTGCAAATCGATTAGATCTGAATCTTAACAATATATCAGCTATGTCATGTTGCAATTTGCCTCCAATCATTAATGTAGCATTTAAAGAAAGGCCAGTTGATGTCTTTGCTGAGGCATCAAACACTACACGTAACTTTGTAGTAGTACTGTCTTCCTTCACAATAAAATGATGAGGTAGATAATTGAGTGTATTGCTTGATTCTGCTTGTCTTGATACCTCTGTCATATGTCCTAATTGTTCATATTGTTCCATGAATATTTGATATTGTTGTCTTCGTTCTTCTGAACTATTAAGTCTTCTTTCAGTCGCCTTAAGCCTTCGAGTTACGAACTCCAGAGAATCACCCAATTTGCTGATGTTTTCCTTAAAAGGTAGTGACACAATATACTGACCCTCTTGGTCCCGTGAATGTGATGTTAGGACATGTTCTTCACACTGTGTGGCTTCCTCTGTAGCAAACTGTTGAGGTTGTACCTCCTCTAATTCCCAAAATTTCTGAGGATCAGTAGTTAAGAGATGTGCTGAAATGGATTTTTATGACTCTTCTTCAATGGGTCCTGTGATAACCCACCCAAATTTCGTGTCTACTGCAAATGTGAGTCCATTTTGTAATTTGAACTTAGGTGTTTTAACTATATCATGATAGTGATCAGCACCAATAAGTATATCAATAAGTATAATGACAATGTCTCAAGCAGTTAAAACACAGTTTACATGTCTTTGCCATGGCTTGACGTTCCTGAGCATTTAATTTTAAAATACTTTCGCAGATAAAAAAGAAGTGTTCCTTACCGCAGGCTGGGCAAGACAATGCCATTGAAACTGCATGCACCTTAACACTCTTGCGGTGTGTTGATTTGACATGGATCTTGGAGGGAGTGGTTGTGATTGTATTTGAATTTTTTAGTGCATGACAACGTTGATCCAAAAAATTCTGCATCTCTTTAAAGGTTGGATAACGTTTCTCTGATATTGACAACTCCCACTGTCCAATTTTTCACTGGTGAAGTAGACAAGAATGTGATCCCCTTGGTCAACAGGGACGTCCAGTACCCCAAATGCTCTTACATGTTTGGTTGTTGTATCTAATAATTTTCTTAATTCACTTGGTGACTCACTTGTAACCGATGGTTGGGTAAAAAAATTCAGCATGTGACAAGAGATAATTTGTCTGTTATCTTAATATCGCTCATGCAGTAACTTCCACGCTTCTGAGTAATTTGCATCTGTGGTATCTAATGACTGCAGGAGGGTTGATGCTTCTCTTTGCAAAGAGTTTTTAAAATAATGTAATTTGAAAGCGTCAGTGATCTGGTTATTGTTATGGACAATTGAAGTAAACAAATCTTTAAAAGTAGACCAAGTCAAATAATCACCAGCAAATCTTGGTAGATCCATGGAAGGTAATTTAATATCTGGTGTTATTCTAGTTGCCTCTGTATTTATGTTGTGAATAGAATTGTTCATTAAATTTTGACTTACATTCTGGGGTGGTATATGGTGGATTAATTTCAGAAAGCCTTTCTTGGTATTCAGGTACTTCTCCTGCACTCCGATATCCTCTGCTTCATGTGTTGCTAATTGTTCCACTGTTGCCAATTTAATTATTTTTGTATTAATAAATACCTCATTGTATTCAGTCCATGCTTGCTCCAGATGATCTGCTCGCACACAACCATCACCTATAGTAATGGCCATCGGCTGCTCACTGGATAACAATGCAGTCGCCGAGCTCAAATAAGTACTCATTCTCGTTATTTTTGCCTTGATGAGATCCCGACGTTTATCTAACTGATCCATTGTGTTACAGTCAAAAATCGAAAGTTTGGGGAAATATGAATTACACTCACTTGACAATCGAATTCCACTGTAGAAATCACTGTTTCTGAAGATCCGGCTCGAAGGACCAAAAATATGTATGTTTGCTATGTTAATGACACTAAATTTAACATTGATAAATGAGACAGTTGTTCTAGAGCAAATTTTGCTCCGCCATGTTTTTATTCAGCCGCACCCAGTTTCTCTAAAACCCGGTAAAACAAAGATTACAAGGGTAAAATCAAAACCAGAAAGAGAAAGTGAAACAATTGCAAAATTCAAAACTGAAACTTAGATGTCAAAACTAAACTGACACCAAACAAACAATTTAATGAGGTGAAATACCAGTGAAACTAACGGGGCAATTCGTTTGAACCTCAAACAAACTATTTTTGCATATCCCGGTTGAAAGACATCAAGATATTTTATTGGAACGTTTATCGTATCAGCTGCCTACTTAGTTGTCGGTCAATAAGGTGATTGTTACATATCTGAATTACATGATAAAATCTGTACTCACAAAACTGCCGAAAGGGAAGACTATACCAAGGCGAAATACCAGATCAACTAACAGGGTAAGGTCATATGAACATTGAACAAACGTATTTTACGTACCCAGACTGGTAATCGCAAGTTTTTTCAAGCTTTTTTCCTTGGTTTAGCTTGGTTTATTGCGACCGTTTACCGTATCAGCTGCCACGCTGATGTCATCTAATGCCGTCATAGTTATACTTGTGCAACGCTGTAAACAGCGCGTATGCATTTGTCGTAAATGAATCACTTGAACGAGATGGAAAACCATTGAAACTAACGAGATAGTTCATATGAACCTCAAACAAACGTACTTCACGTACTTAGTCTGAAAAGTCACAAAGGCTGTAAAACAAACAAACCAACAAGTACTAACGTTTACCGTTGCAGCTGCCACACTGATGCCACCCAATACCATCAAAGTTATACTAGTACAGCGCAGTAACTAACGCGTATGCACTTGTCATAAAGGAAACACTTTAATGAGGTGAAAAACCAGTGGAACTAACGGAGCAGTTCTTATGAATCTCAAACAAACGCATTTCATGCACTAAGTCTTAAAATCATGAAGACTTTTTAGCGTTGGTTAGTGGACTTATCGTAACAGCTGCCGACTTGATGACATCCAACTCATTCAAATTTATACTCGTGGATCGTGGGTACTTCCTTTGCACACGCCTTTAACGAGCCGACAGTTCGTATGAACTGTGAACAAACGTATTTCATGTAGCCTGGGTGAAAGACAAGAAGGTTTTTCAGCGTGGATTAGCAGTAACGTTTATTGCAACAGATGCCGGCTTAGATGACATCCAACGCCCTCAATGTTATACTTGAGTTATGCGGTAACCATTACGTAAGCATTTGTTGAAAGGAAACACTGTAATAAAGTGAAATACAAAAACCAAAAAGATTTTTAGCGTGCGTATGTTTATCGTAACAGCTGCCGTCTTGATGACATCCGCTTGCGAATGCATTTCAGTGTTATATTTGACCACCATGGTAATCATTGCGAACGCATTTCCTGATAAGGAAACGCTTTAACAAAGCGAAAAACCAGTGAAACTAATGGAGAAACGTATTTCATGTACCCCTGTTGAAATCGCAGAGATTTTTTTAGCGTGGTTTACCCGAACGTATATCATAAGAGCTGCTGCATTGATATCACCATATACCATCAAAGTTATATTTCTACAGCGCGGTAACCATTGCGTACGTATTTGGAAACACTTTAACGAGGTGAAATACTAGTCAAACTAACAGGGAAGGTCATATGAACAGTGAACAAGCGTATTTCATGTACACTGCATACGTCTTCACGTATTCTGTAGAAATAACAACAACAGCAAAGAAGATAAAAAATCTTAAGCTTCACGTCAAATGTAAAAAGAATAATTGAACTGGAGAATTAACATCTGTTTTCAATTTATTTTCGATAAGCACCTTTTTTATATTTTATTTTTTTATTTTTATTTTTTTAACAGTGCTAGTTAACCGGTTGCAGTCGAAATGTATAGAAAATGTTAGTACAAAGGTTCACGCAGTCGTCGGGAAATATTGAACTACATTTTTTGCACGTACACTACTGTTTATAAAAATCGCAACACCCTGATGGAATGGTCTAATCCATATGCAATTTGCAATATTTGCATACAATGGGTCAGAGTATAAATGATTAGATTTTCAGAGTAATTGCTTGAAAGAACACCATGCCACGACGACGACGAAGGGTACCATATCAACAGCTAACAGACTTTGAAAGAGGACGCATAATTGGTCTGCGTGAAGCGGGATGGTCGTATCGTGACATTGCTACTCGTGTAGGACGTAATGCAATGACAATTATGCGTGCATGGAGGCAGTGGAGCGAAGAGAACAGGGCACACCGAAGACCAGGCTCAGGAAGACCCAGCACGACGACACCGCGAGATGACAGACACCTCTATCGCATGTGTGTAGCAGATCGTACAGCCACTTCCACAGTGTTAGCACAACAGTGGGGTGCTACAGTAGGCAGGACAATGTCTGCTAGCACTGTATGACGCCGTTTGATTTCCAGAGGATTGATGGCACGAGTACCATTGTTGCGGATTCCTTTGACTCAAAACCACCGGCGCCTCAGGTTGCAATGGGCCCATCAACACCAACAGTGGCAAGCTGAATGGCAACAAGTTGTGTTTTCGGATGAGTCAAGGTTTAACTTGCAGCACCATGACGGCAGGATACGAGTCAGAAGACATCGTGGCGAGCGCGACTTTCCAGAATGCATCCTGCAGCGTCATTCAGGACAAACGCCAGGGGTGATGGTGTGGGGTGCAATCAGTTACCATGGCCGTTCCCGTCTGATCAGAATCCATGGCAATCTGAACAGTGACCGGTACATCAGGGAAGTTGTGCAACCCGAGGTCATCCCCTTCCTGCAGAACCTTCCAGGCGCTGTATTCCAACAGGACAATGCCCGACCGCATGTGGCCAGAAATGTCCTCGCCTTTTTCCAAGCACATCAGACGCCCTTGTTCCCCTGGCCTGCTCGTTCACCAGACATGTCCCCAATCGAACATGTGTGGGACAGGGTTGCTCATCGATTGGCTCGTCAGACTCCTGCAGCAGCAACTGTGGATGAACTGTATACCCGTGTAGACAGAGCATGGCAGGACATTCCCCAGGCCCTTATTCAGAGCTTGTTTGACTCAATGCCACGACGTTTAGAGGCTGTAATTGCATCCCACGGTGGTTTCACCCGATACTAATGTGACAATAAAACGCATGTACTGACCTGAAAATCTAATGGTTTCTTTTCTGACCCATGATATTCAAATGCTCCAAATTTAATGCAGATTGGGCTATTCCATCAGGGTGTTGCGATTTTTATAAACAGTAGTATATTTGAACAATTAACTATGTTCACAAAAAATGAAAAACCTGTAAACTTTTAACATCCCTATTATTTGTATTATTTTTATAAGAAAATAGGGACATGGAAATGTGGAGATAAATTTGTCAACATTACGAGTGGTTGCATGAACTAAGAACACAACGCCTGTCGAGGATGCTCACTTGCGGGCGTGCAAGCCATCACCCACCCAGTGTGTGATAACAATTACGTACACTTTTGTAAATAGTAAAGGTTTTAATTAAGTGATAAAACCGTGAAACCAATGGGGGTAACATCAATGCATCACAAACAAACGTATATCAAATAACCGGGGCTAGAAAACACGAGGAATTTTAGCTCGGCGTAGCATGAACGCTGATCGTAGTGGTTAGTGACGCTGTTCACCTCACTAACACGCTAAGCCTAGCACGATCTGTGTGATAACAAATACGCATGCTTTTGTCAATACGACAGACTTTAATTAGGTGAAAAATCGGTGAAAGTAATATGAAATCACTGATGCATCACAAACAAACGTATTTTAAATATCCAAGGTTGTCAGATACGTAGATTTTTAGCTTGGATAGCATGATCAAAGCTTGTTAGGCCCCGCTCGTTAGGACTCGTACGATCACCTCGAAATTAATTGCCTGCCAATTTGTTAGCAAGAGAGACTTTAATTAGGTAAATATACAAAATCAAAACGATGGAACAGCTGAGTATCACGTGGATATCGTCGGCGACCGACAAGGACGTCGGAGAGAAACGACATAGGTGACGACGATGACGTCGAGCGAGCCGCTCGGAAACACGTGAGCATGAAGCAAAAGAGAGGTCAGAAAAGCTATCGTCGGCGACCGGGAAGGTCGTTTGCTCGTGATCAGCGCGATAAGAGGCAGATTAAAGGCCCTCGTCAATGGCTCCGTAGCGACTGTAACGACAGGGAGAAGTTTTCTCCGAACTGTGGTTTGCAGGCGACGACGACTAAGGCTTGGCAGAACTACAGAGGCAACGACGGAGAAACGGGGAACGCAGCCGGCGAGCAAAACGAGTTCGGCGTTGGAGAGCCGGAATCTCTGATGCAAGAAACCGGTCCAGGATTAAACTTTTCCACCGAATGGGAGAGCCGCCTGAGGTCCATTATTGAGTGGGCTCTCATTTTCGTCGCGGGCGAAATTACAAATAGAGACGGAGAAGGAAAGACCGACGCACTTCCCTCTACCCCGGCGACGACGAAAGAAGCTGATGGACAGTCCCCGTCAGGAGAAGGAGAAACAGCGGCTACCCGACAAGTTGCTCTACGAGACGGTAAGAGCTTTGTATTAACTAATATTTATCGGAGTCTAAATAGTAGCTTCAGCAGAACACTGACGTTACTGTATGTAGCCAGGCATTTCCGCCGCCAAGAAATTTTTCAAAGATTATTTCAGCTGGATTTGGTTGAACTCGGCGAAGGGGAAGACGCAGTAGGAATTTATCCTTTCTCGTTAAGTGCGTACTGTACTCATGGAACGGGAGGATTTATCCCGGCGCATATGATGAGAGTTTTCTTAGTAGGAGAAATTTAAGTGCCGAGAACTCTGTCTTCTTTGAGTGTGCGATTGAGTTATATGCACGTACGCGGATGTGTTGTTCAGAGTGGCTTATTTTACTATTTTAGCCAAAAGCAAAGCAGCAAGTGCTATGCTCCTTTTATGTATTTATCCCATATGGCTATATATAGTTAATTGTTCATCTCAATCTATTTTAGTGCATTCAGAATAACGTTATAATTCATCTACTATTGCATCATTAAGGTCTAAGAGACCAAGTGTTGTGCTGTGTGTTTATTTGGTCGTATTAATCTACTTGAGTGTGTGCAGAATAAAGTTATTCCGACCAAGATAAGAGTATTTTACAATAATTTAACTATTATTGCGTCATTAAGGTATAAGCAGAGACAGTCGGAGAAGGAGACTGCCCAATTCATCATTTTTTGTGTAACCACTTCCTGTTTTAGAGCTTAGGCAACATTATCCAGGTGGCGCTTTTAAGTTTCGAATTTACAGTTTTTGTTTCGATTTAAACCAGAGACTGTTTCTTCGATTGTCTCTGATTTAAACGCTGCGTGAAAATGAGAGATGGCCGACAGCATTCTCGCCACTATCTTGAACTTGATACGTGCTTAGTTTAGTTTGCTCTCCTCTATTCTAAACAACCCTAAATGGGTAGTAAATTTTGTGCGGCAAAATATTTTAGCAATCGTTATGGTGAAAAGGAACTTTCTTTTTTGGATTTCCATTAGACGAAGAAAGGTGAGTGAGAATTTAATTTTTTAAATCACATAAGCACAGATTGAGTAGCCTTCCCTAATTTTCTCAGATGATATTGGTCAGTCCTGTCGCATTCATGCTCAAATTTTATTAGCGTGTGATCTCTATGTAATAAGTAAATGATTTTTTAGAAATTGTTTGAGAAATTCACGCGGAAAAAAATCACGTAAGTCCCGTGATGGTGAATATAGGTAACAGATGGCCATAGAGACATTAATGCAAATGATAAAGAGAAATATGCTACATAAATAACGCAAATAAATTCAGAGCATGAATTAGATACCATCCGAGAACATTAGGAAACGAATCTCTGCACTTTTACTCATTCTTTGCTTATATGATTTTTTAAAAAATTAATTCTCACTCACATTTCTTCTTTTAATGGAAATCCAAAAAAGAAAGCTCCTTTTCACCATTAATTGAATAAAAATATATAAATCAATATTAATAAATATAACGAATATAAAGATGCAGTAAAATAAACGAAGTGGATGGAAGAAACTGGAAAAGGTACACGTCTCATAATAATAGCTGTTATACGTCATATAATAACAACCCCTTAAGTTTGAGCAACATTTTCCAGAGGGAGCCACCAATAAAAACGGTTACAGATTTTAGTATGGGAAAAGTGAAAATTGTCCAGTCTCATTATCTTAACAGTGTCTGGGTATAAGAGACCAAGTGTTGTGCTACGTGTGTATTGGTCGTATCAATCTATTTTAGTGATTTCAGAAATAAAGTTATTCCGACTAAGTTAAGAGTGGTTTCCAACAATTCTGTTATTATTGCGACATTACGTTTAAAGGAACCAAGTCTCTTTCTATGTATTGTTGAATCTAAAGTGTTTAATTCGAGAGTTGAGCTGATGTAGCTTAACTATTCCTGAGAAGCTCGAATATTTCGTTGAAAGGCGAAAGTGCATTCTTTTCTTCAAAAAGTGTATCTTTCGAATTAAGTGCTGTGAGTTGGTAATGTGGTGATAGTGAATATATATATTATTTTGAGTTTTTTGAATTGTGCTAGTCAAACCCACGAAGGGTGTGTTTGTGTGTGTGTAGCTACCCTGACGTTATTTGTTTTATGGATCAGAATCTCCAGGCAGGCTGTTCAGGAGTGTGTCTTCTAAGATAAGCGATATCATTTGGAGAAGTATTCAGCGGAGGCGGCAGTGTATGCGTCTCGTATTATTTATTTTCTACCAGCGCATTTATCTACAGCGGAGCTGTACGTATCAACTTCAGTAAGGTTTTTGACGTCCACTGATCTACAAAGTTAAGAATTATTCGACAAGGAATTTATCCGAGGCTGGTATTCATCATCTGTGATCGTCCGCAGCAACAAGAGGATTATGCGCTTCGGCGGAACTAATTTTCACGGACCCAGGAGTTAGATTCGGAATTTTCTTTTATTGTTCTTCAAAGATAAACACTTTCCGTGGCAGAGGCGTCCAGGGGTTACGTCATACGTTTTCTTTTCATGGGAGCAACCATTAATTTCGTTAATTCAACTGGATTTTGGAACTTTATAATTTTCCTTTCGTTCTTCACTTTAAGTTATTAATCTTCCACTGTGCGAAATCAAAGTGACTTTCGTCATTAACGTATTTTTGTGTTTTGCTTTACGATTTAAATTTGCCATGAATAAAGAATTTTATTTTAATTATACGTTCCCGCTTTTCTTGTCTCACTCTGCGAAATCCACGTGACACTGAGTAACCCTAATGGAGTACAGAATTACATATCACATATACCTTTGGTTGGAAGACATAGTATTTTAGCAAACACAAAAACGTGAACTATGCGCCTATGAGCAAAGGCATGGAACAGCGACGCCTCAGCGAACGAGGCATAACAATCATCACCCACGCTTGAACACATACTTGCTAGGCATCTAATAGCTTGTACCACATCATAGAGGACAGTGAAAGGAACATACAAACCATGACAAGCCTTTAAAAAGTAAAAATCAATGTAATTAGGATGAAAAAACAAGTCAACAAGGACTAGACTTTGAGAAAGCCTACAAGAAAAACAACGTACATGTGGGCATCTCACACCGAAACACGATGCTCACTATCGCGATCGTCGCCGTATCGTGAATTGTAGACTGACATAAAACGAAAATGCAGACCTAGACCTCGTACAAGTAAAAACTATGAAAATCATGCTGTAAAACAAACAAACCAACAAGTACGGAAATTTAAGAACAAGTATACATGTCGACTGGCGGCGGTCTGTGACGCCACATGCCTTAAATTGAACCCGGTCTTTAGCATTATTAAGAAAAAGCTGTACAGTGTATAAGAGAAGGAACAGAAAATAATTTTTAGAAGACACGTTTAAACAACACGTTTAAACGTGAGTGACTGAGAGAGAGAGAGAGAAAGAGAGAGAGAGAGTGTTGGGCAACTGAGTATCACGAGGTGAGAATCAAACAACGCGTTTATTAAACTCTGTGTGGAAAGACAGTGCAAATTATTAAAGAGAGAGCCAAGTATGCTTCATCAGCATTCAGAAAAGTGAAATTATTATTTTTCATTCAACATTTCAGCTAAGATCAAACTGAGAGAAAAAAACCACCATTCATGCGCGCAAAGATTACCAGGGAGACAGGTAAAATGAAAATATAACAAATTTCAGACAGAAAACCTTTCAAATAAGCAAAAAAGCAAGTGAAATCGAACATTTCATCAGGGTGTGTGAGCGAGCTGAATGTTGGAAGCATTCCTGGAAAGCGACTTTCGGAATGGAATTTAGCTCGGCTGTCGTTGCAGCCATAATATCCTCTCTTGTCTGAAATCGCGTTCCTTTCAATGGCCTCTTGAGTTTGGGGAACAGCCAAAAGTCGCAGGGGGCCAGGTCAGGAGAGTAAGGAGCCTGTTGCACCATGGGAGTCTGGTTTTTCGCCAAAAAAGTCTGAATCAAGTTTGGTTTTTGAGGCGCCAATTGCCTGATCACAACTGTGGTCTCTCGCGCCGCATTGCATTACGTAGCCGACGGAGGACATTCCTGTGGTACTCTTTGGTGATTGTTTGACCCTGTGGTGCGTACTCGTGGTGTACCACACCGCGAGAGTCAAAGAAAGCAGTCAGCATAACTTTCACATCGCTGCGCACTTGGCAGGCCTTCATTGGCCGTGGTGACGAGGAATGCTTCCACTGTGACGACTGATGGTTTCGACGTGGCTGTCGCCCAGTTTCTGGCAAAATGTGATGCAGTAACGCTGCTCCAGTCGTTCCGTCATTTTCCATCAAATCAAAAACCGACGAGAGTAAAACACACTACCTCCCTCTAATGTTGATTGCCAGCAACTAACGCTATTGGGAGGCGGGAAAAAATTCACGCATACGCACAAAGGTTCAAAGTCGGCTCATGCAAGCGCGCGCGATCCAAATCCATCAGGTTTTTGCAAAAAAAATTAGGTCGGATACTTTTCTCACAGGCCTCGAATAAGAATTCAGTCACCTGTCAAACACTTCATCAGGTTGTGGGAGCAGACAAACACCCAGTCAAACGAGACAATGCAATGCAATTTTTAAAAAAGAATTGAAAATTATAAGACAAACTGAACGCCTTGAAACAGAAGTATATGATGAGAAGAGAGTATAAAAGGATACGAAAAAAATTTGATTGTAGAAGAAATAAAAAGATAATTAGTAATCAGGTAAAAACAACTTGGGACCCCAGCTTGTTTAGCACATCCTGAATTTTTTGGTATATATAGCGGGACCCAAATAGCTTGTATTGTGGTTAAAATTCACAAAAGCCCCTTTTGCAGTGAAGCACCAACACCATGATACATAATAATGAAATTAATTTTATCATCAACCACCGTTCATCAGAACATAGTCGCAATCGCGTAATTAATCATGAAAATGGCAGAAGCCAGATGAGTGAACACACCCAAAACAAGGACCAAGACAACAAAAATTAAGTACCACACTCAAAACAAGGACCAACACCCCAGAGTTCCAATAGCCTAAAGAAGTCCCACCACGTAAAACAGGGACCTCCACCACCAAAAACAAAGACCACACCCAAAATGGCAACACCCGAAAATTAGAAAAATGACAGGTAAAAAATTAAGAAAAAAAAAAGTAAAATGAAAAATAAAACTAAAAAATTTCATATCTGACGTGACATCACAGGGAATACTCATCATGTGACCTTAAAATGGCCGCCCGTGACATCAGCATGGTGGTGGAGGGGGTGCGGGGTCACGTGACACGAATACTGCACACTGTTGTGTCCATTTTCGCCACGCCCACCTGAATAATATTCACCCCCACCAAAACTCCTACAGCTGTTGCTTTTGCTGCTTTGGCTCATTCACCACCAACCTTCCTCTCTTCTTTCTTTCCTTCCCGGCTCGATACAGCAACTGCAACTTCTCCTTCAAGGCTCTCCTCCAACGTCCCTGCCTCTTTTTTTGCAGCTCCCGCAACCCCCAAACAAGTATTGAACGTTATCTAATTTTTTCCCGCTCCAAAGTTACAGATTCCTTAGGATCCGGCAAGATGATGTGACATTTTTCTGCCTCAGCTCTTTGCTAACGTTTGTCTATAATTATCTGTAACATTTTAATCTTACAGCAAATCATATCACAACTATTGTAATGCTTTGTTTATATTTTATATTTAAAAATATAATGATTTGGTTTGAGTAATTTGTTTCAAATCTTAGTTATCTTAAAAACCTAGATGCATTATATCATACATTATATCAAGCTCATGAGAGGTATACAATACCATATCCATAGATACAATTAATTAACAATAAAAACACATTAAATGAAAAACAAAATAAAGCATAGTCTACAAAGATTCTTCTAGTAAACTTTTGTTATAAAAAATCCAACTAACATGTAAAAAAATAAAGGGAAAAAAGTAGCAATATTCAATCCGCTCTGCTTTAAAGTTGGCAAAAGTGAGATAGTATCTTATTCTTGAGAGGTGCAAGGCTACAATTTCATGAACATTTCTTAGTGTAAAAATAATTTATGACCACTCTGTATATTAAATTGTTATATTCACTCGACCCGGGTAACTTATTTCTATTGAAGGTTCTATTGTTGTTTCTATTTTCACTGGGAATGAGTATGAAATATGAAGGTTCGTAATGGCTTAAAGTAGCATACATTAAAAACAAACATCCTGTTTACTTACCTTGAATCTTATAGGGAACGTTCTAGAACGTGAAAGTTGGCGGCTGACGGCTCTACTGGAAATTCACTCTGAGCGCGAAGAAAAACACCCTTCAGTCATAAATATCAATAACGTTCTGAAGAGTTTAGTACGAAGCATTGATTGATGAAATATGC